>JANIJI010000021.1:10877500-11062500 GCA_024500535.1 Leptonema lineaticorne
AATTATTATACACATTTAATTATTTATTCTATATATATGAATCAGTCATTACATTATTTATTTATATAATTGATGTCGACAGTAATCAACTTCAAAAATTAAATGAAAAATGATTTCCATAAATTAAAAAATAATAATATACAAAAATATAAATAAATTAATAAAATTTACCCCTAATATAAATTATCGTCTATTTTTAATATAAATTAATATAAGTATTAGTATATAAATATGTATTCAATATTAAATAAATATATAATATATTATTGAAATATGCATATAAATTCCCAATATCAAAATTATTGAAGTACTTTGTTCAATATTTAACTGATAAATCCTTGAAATATTTTAATCTTTAATATAATTGTTATGATATTCAAGGCTTTGTACTTGTTTATAACTTGTCGAACTTGTATTAAGATTATATATACTTCAATGCTTTCTCAAAGTAATAATTATGAATCGTAAATATAATAAAGACGTGAAACGTTCGAAATTATTAATGTGAAAGTATAAACATCAACATATTATATTTAAAATCATATTTATTGGAAATTGAATATAAATCTTATGATTTGATCCTTAAAAAAATTCGACATAACAAAGAAAAAATACAAATTATAGAAGATTTAATTTCTGTTTACATTAATAAAAATAGATTTCAATTATTGCTATTTGTGAACGAAACCTTTTATTTGAGAAATTTATGTTATTTTGAAATATATTTGATTTTTTTTATATATATATTATTTTTATATATATATATTTTTTTTTATATATATATATTTGATTTTTTTTATATATATATTATTTGATTTTTTTTATATATATATTATTATTATTTTTTTTTTTATATATATATTTGATTTTTTTTATATATATATTATCACCAAATCTCTTTTCAGAATTGTCTTAAATTATGTATAGATATATATATATATATATATATATATATATATATATATATATATATATATATATATATATATATATATATATATATATATATATATATATATATATATATATAATAGAAAAACGAAATTAATATATTGATCGAAAAATCCCTATCGAAATTTTCCATCGTCTTAAGCCACTCGAATATTCGACAGCCACCGATATTCGTATTCGAATTTGCTAGGGGGAAAAAAAAAGAAAATGATGAAAAAAAATAAAATAACAGCACAAGTGCGTTTTACCCTGACCCGTATTTTTAATATGAACCATCGTAAAAGCCGAAAACGCTTTTCACTAAAGCTAAAATAGTCGATTCCGACATAATGCTCGATGTTTATCACTATACTTGAAATGCCCGTTGAAACAATTTATTTTATATATTCTATTATAAGCGAAACGTTACGATCATGTGATTCGATACTCGTTCTATTTTCCGGTATATTTCTAGGAAGCGGAAACGTTTTCACTTTTTTCCCGACGGGGTCGGTTCATGAAAATTCTCTCATTTTCCACATGACAAAGACTAACGGCTCGTTTTTTTCTCTCGTTTTCCCCCGGAAAAGCTCGAATGATTCAATTAAAAATGATTAAGCCCACGTAGGAGGCCTTAATAGGTGATGAACCGATGTCTGATAAATAATTACAAATAAATTTGACCCCAAATCTATTTTACGATAAATCATCATACTTATATAATTACAGATTATCATTTATATATATATATATATATATATATATATATATATATATATATATATATATAATATTTTGATTAATTTCATACTAATTTTAATCATATTAGTATTAAAAAAATGCAAACTGAATACAAAGTTTTTAATTTACCTACCGAATACGAGTTAATTTTGATTTTCTTTTAGTCTCGATGTGTATTTTCTAATGACTAGAACATAAAATCTATGCCTTACATGCATAATTTTCTTTTTATTTTACTGCTTTTATTAAAGTTTTATTTTAATATATAGTCTTTCTGATAAATTTATATTGGAATTTTAATAAACTTTGTATACCAAATGTATTTTATTATGATTTTTTTTGGCGGCAAGACGAGAATTAATATATCAAATTTCAATATTAATCATATTATAACTATAAATAAAATGTTTTCTAGTATTGAAAAAAAAAATAAAAAGAAGTAAAACTTTAAATTTAATATTAAATATTCGATGAAGTCAAAATGTGACACTTTTATAATATAATAATTATTATTATTTTCCATTATGAATCATTATTAATATAAAATCTGCTCGATTTTTATAATCGAATTGTCATTAGGAGATATAATTGAAAAAAGTAACTTTTTAACGGACAACTTTTTTATACTCATTTCAAATTAACATTGCATATTTTATAAACCGATAATAAAAATAATATAAAAGTTGCACAATCGAATACAAAAACATCATCAGAACAAAATACAAAACGTTCACATTTCCAAAATATATTTTTTTTATGACCGCACATAAAAAAATAATAATAATAATTTTCATACATCCGATATGTAGTTAATTTTAAACATTAAAAATTGAAAAAATCAGATCTTTTTAACCGTTATATTGACTTGTTTTCGACTAGTTCTCGCGTCAAATCGACAAATTCCAAGAAGATCAATGATATATTTTTATAAAACTAATTGAGATTTTAATATGTATCGACGGATTTATGTCTGTTTACCGTTTTATATACATATGAATTTAATTTTTTTTTCACATTTATCCAAAAGCGTGTTTACTTATGACGAGCAATTGAAGAATGCTGGAAAAAAAATAGTGCGCATTGCGATAAATCATTTTTTACTGCAAACTATTTTAAACCATATAAAACAAGATGTTATTCGTGTTTATCAAAAACAGTTTTATAAACAGCTAAAATATATTTATGAAATAAAATTGTTGATACATCAAATTTTTTTTCTTTCATACGTTCTTATGAATATATAAATCAAAATAATGAACATTTTTATATTTTAAAATCAATCAATAAAATAAATAGCGATTCAAAACTTCCAATATTTGATAAAATGTTAGCGACAAAACCCATTTAACAGTCAAATAAGTCTAGAAGTTCCGATAGATCGTTCGCATTGTAAATTTTTGTGTTACTTTCGAAATAGATTTTAATTTCAAAATACATTGTTAAATCATACGTAATGAATGAAATGAATTCTATCAAAGATCGATTATATAACCCATAATTTTAACTATTTTTTTTTTCAATAAGATTTCATACAAAATGTATGAAATTGTAATGTATTTAAAATTTATATATTATATATAAATGGAAGATATTTTATTATTAAATATATTATAATGTATTCGATACTTTTTAGCATAGTCTTGATACTTTTAATATTCTAAATAGATATTATTCGTATACCAAAATCGAATGATAATTTTCTAATGATAAAAATCTATCGTAAAAACACATCGACCCCCCGTAAAAGGGATGTAATATAGTAATATAAAGTAGCTGAATATAAATTTATAAACAACACCAATTTAAAAGAAAAAAACAATGTAACAGACAATGAATCAGTTTTCAACAGAATCGTTAGAATTTCGATTTGTAAATAATACATTTTTAATATTTATATATTCAACGTGTATCGTCAAACGACGCATGCTACAGAATAAAAACGATTATTTTACACACGAGTATAAATAAAAATAAAATTATTAACAATATATAAGATATAAGTGCATGAAAATAATTGTCGAAATACGTTCTATTTATTCGTCGTTTATTTATAAATCTAGAATCTATGAAAAACTAACGTAATTTTATCATGTAAAACATTTTAAAAGTGAATAAAACCGATTGAAATTCTATAATGATAGCCTTTTATTCGTATTATAATGTTTTAAAAGGTTTTTCCAGCTTATTTTTTTAATATTCATATAATTTACAAGGTGATTTTAAAATTAAAATTCTAAAAACGTAATTTAACATCATTTGGATTTTTAAATAAACTTATTTTTTATCTTAATTATTTTCAAGAATGTTTTTGTAACAATATTCGTTATATACAATAGTTTAATATTTATGTACTATATTTTATTTTAATCTATTGAGATATAATTTTTATTATATTTATCAAACTAAATTTTAACTCAAATTTTTATTATAAAATAAAAAAATTTAATTATTTAGAAATATATTAAAAAAAATATTTCTAAATATATAAATTAATAAAAAATAAAACATATTTTCGATATAGTAATTTTAAATATTTATTTTCTTGAACTTCATTAACATTATTTTATGATAATCGCAATTAAAATAACACAACAAAAAAAATCCAATACATAATTCCATTGTTATATATTCTAATATATTGACTAAATATAAATATTTCTATCAAAATTTTGATATCACAAATTAAAAATGAAATTATTTCCCTACTAAAAAAATCAATAAAATATTCCATTATATATATTATAAAAACTTTCATCCCTTATTAATAAAAATAAATCTTTGTAAATTTTTCAATATGAAAACAACGTACTAGTAAAAATACGTGACGCTCCTTATTATCACATATATATTTTTTAGATCCTTTTTTCATTTTGACTGATGATCCCAAGGGAACACACCCTTTTTAGATATATGCGAAATATGAACCAAAAATATTTCCAAGTCAACTTTATCGTATAATATAAGTTTATTTTGAAAATTAGACATTTTAATCGATAGAGAACAATAGAATATATGTACGTTAACCATACGTTATTTTATTTTTCGCATCGGAATTTTCCTTGAAATCTTCCGTTCATTTTGTTTTATTAAAGGATTCCGGAAGAAAAACGGACGACGGAAACTTTACGGATTTTCCACGGTATGACCTTTTTTTTCATCCTGAAGAAAATGCAGAAGCGCTAGTTTTATACGTTGTCGTGAAAATTCTTAGAAACAATCTGTTTGTTTAATATATCATCAACATGAAAACAATATCTGAAAACTTTTATTAACAATTTTCACGTTTCATTCGTCCTTATATAAAGCGATAAAATTTTAAGTCATTTGTGGATTAAAAACGTTTTCCGTAGACAAATCGAATTGATTAAATAATTGCGATATTTATTATTAAGTTCAAGGTGGAATTTTCTTATATAAAAATAATACAAATAAATCATCTGACATAATACCATTGTGACCTCTTTTGAGTCGTCAGATCTACGCTTGACCTTAACCTTTATTGGAAAATCTGTTCATTTTTATTACGTGCTCAGAATGTTAATATTCTGAGAAAAAAATATCATGAAACAGATCTCATATATAATTTTATTTATTTTTTCTTTATAAATTGATTACTAATATAAATAATAATTTTCACTGAACAAAATATGTAAAATATTATTTAGATATTATTTTTTGTAATATTTTTTTTACATTCAATTTCACAATAATATATATATTTAAATATGGTGTATAAGAGTTCAATTGATAATTAAATTCACAAATACGTCGTAAATTCGGATAGCATTTTTTTTTACAACGCTGCGTAAAAAAAAATGTCAATGTTTACAGTTTTATTATTACGAATATATCAATAAGGTCAAAATGGAAATTGTATGATTTGCATGGCGTTAATCGGTAACCTACTTTCCAATACAAATATTTGCGATGGAATCGCCGCAAACCAATTGAAAAATAAACGAAAATTTTCAAAAAAAAAACGTGCGGTGCGACGGAATTTTCCGAGTTTTCCGCACGAGGGAAAACGCTTTGTTTTATACAAAAAAAAAACTAAGCGAATACGCGTCAGTTTCGCAACATTTTTTTTTTTTTTTTACTTTAAACTGACAAGGAATTTTTTACACGTGTCAGTTTATATTGAAAGCGAAACATTGCAAAATTCTAGTTAAATAGATTAAATATATATTATATATGTATAACACATGTATTAAAAAGAAAAATAAACCGGTCGACTCTACAGACAGTGATGGGCCTTGACCCGTCTTTCGAATATTTTGACATCGATAAATTTTCAATCGATTCATATGTCAATAAAATTTTTCATAATAATATATTACATAATATAGAAAAAAATAATATATTGTTAATAGTTAATCATAAAGTTTAGACCTTCTAATTACTTTTAATATTATCATATAATATATAAATATATTTTCAAAATATTTTAATACATTATTACTTCTCTCTGAAAGTAAGTTATATATATATATATATATATATATATATATATATATATATATATATATATATATATATATATATGTGTGTGTGTGTGTGTGTGTGTGTGTGTATACTTTTGCAAACATTTTTCTCATAAATTTCTATAAAACTAACAAAGATAAACAACCTTTGAATTACTTGCTCTTCTCTGTTTTCATCTTCTAATAACCAATTTGATCTTTTTTTAAAAAATTTGACCCATTATTTTATGTTATCATAAATGGATTTTTCAAAAAAAAAAATTTTTGTAAATATAATACAATCTATTATTATCTTTATTGAAAATAATATCATTAATTAAAATTTAAAATTCTTAAATATTACATAAAAAAAAATATTATATATAATTTTCATATATTTTTGATTATCAAAATGGAAAATTTATTTAAATGCATAATCAGTGTTCAATCTTTTTTAATGCTAAAAATCAATTATAGACATAATTAAATCGATAAGTGTTTTTATAGCTAATACAATACTTCATTAATATATTTCCACTTTTCAAAGTATTATTCAGTAGAGAGAGTAATGAATAATTAATTTAGATTACCGGGAATATTGAATTAGTCCTGAAATCTGAAAACATTTTCATATATTACCATATATAAAGAGAAATTTTCTTAAAAACGAACCTTTTATTCGAAGATCTCTCCCATGATTTTTCAACCTTTAAAACTATCTCTAAATAATGGAATATTCAAGTTCGCATATTGAAATTCACTATTTATTTTTATATTATATACAATTCGTTTTAAATCTAACTGTATTTCAATACAATTATAATGTATTTCACTTTATATTTAATGTATTACGTTATATGATGAATTATATCTTGAAATATTTATAACATATCTATTATATATTTGTAAATTCAGAATAATGATATTCGAATTTTATATATTACTAGATTGACATTATAAAATTATTTTGTCATTTTCTAATATAAAAATAAAAATATTTTATATTATAAATCACATTATTAAAACTCCATATATTTTTATATAAATTTATAAATCATTCATTATAAATTGAAGAATATGAAAAAAAATGATAAACGATTTTAACCACAAAATTCCATTCATTTTCAACAGTTAAATAATTAACAGCTTCAGACGTTTTAAATTCAATTCATATATTAAAAAAAATATATATATTTTTCATCATATATTAAAAAATATTTATTTATATCAACTTTACAATATTTTATAATATTATATGTATTATATAATAATTTGTATAATATTTTTTCTATCTATAATATCCTCACATTACCTAGATTATTTGAAATATTTTCGGCTTTCAAATTTATTGTAATTGTAATTTATAAAAAATAGTGAAATTTCATACTTTCAAAATTCCATAAAATATAAAATAATCCATATAAGATCATTAGAAATAAATGTTCTATTTAATATCTTCAACATATATATATATATATATATATATATATATATATATATATATATATATATATATATATATATATCATACATAAATAAAAATATATTAATATAATAAAATAGACAATAATCTATTATAATTATATAATAATAATAATGTGACCTTTACAATAAACATTCCGTGTGTGCGTCACGCTATTATAACGATATGTATTATATATAATTTCATTCATAATATAATAATTTTAATACAATATCTATATATATATAAAGATTTCAAACGTTAATCTCATAATAAATAACACGTGCCATTAATTCACAATCGTATACGAACAAATTCGACCATTAGACACACACGCGCACACACACACACACACACAGACAAACAAACGATTCAATAGTCGGCGATAATGTTCGTAATAAAATTTAATTCGAACCGAGACAATTTTAATCGCAATCAATTAACACCGTAATAATATCATTAAAATGATACTGAAAAAAAAAACCACCGTCTGTCACTCGAATGAAGAGCCGCTGAAAAAAAAGACGAATTTTTCATTTTCATGATTCATAACATTTCCGTATTTGAATTTGCAAATCGTTCATTGTGTACTTTACCATCTTTTTTTTAGTACACCATATATATATATATATATATATATATATATATATATATATATATATATATATATATATATATATATATATATTTTTTTTTTTTAATTGCATTCGTTTGCTAATTATAGCGTTGTCCATATAATATAATATAATAGAATTTGCATTGTTGCTGTTAAGCGATATCTATATACAGGATGATGTTCGATTTCGATACGCAAAACGAGCTCGTTTCGATAATAAATTTTGGCAATATCAATAAACTGGCGCCGTTTAATGTGATCGATTATATTATTATTATTATAATTGGAGTGGTTGTTTGTGTATTAATGCACTCCCACACAAATATGAATATTCGAAATATTGTCAATTACAACAATAATACTGTTTGATATTCAAGTGTTTTTTTTTTCATATTAATATAAAAAAATATATAATATAATAAATCAAAATCGGTTTTAAATCTTATAAAATCTTTAAAAAAAACAATGATATTATATAATTCAATTATATAAACTGTGTTTTTGATTTAAAAAATAATAAATATCGATTTCCAAGTTTAATAAGATTTTTCACTCGATATACACTAATTTTCTTTATTGTGGTACATTTTCAGTTTCTTTATAAGAAACTTACGAAACAATGGCAACTGGGTTGTTACGAAAACTTTCATGTTTAAATGGGAAATTCGGTGGGATAAGTCGAAATTCGAGGTGTCTGCGAAAGCTCATCAAAAGCTACTACGAAGCTTTGAAAGAGTTCGGTGGAAATCCAGGTTTATTTATATTATTCAATATTTTTATTCTAGAGGAAATATAAACGAAAAAAATATTATTGAATTAAAAATTAATTTATTTATATTTTATTGATATAATAATATTGCAAATTTTTAAATTATTAAAAGAGCACCGTGTTACAAAAAAAAAACTAAAAATATTTATGTTAGAAAAAATATTAGTTTTTTTTAAATATATTGTGAAATTTGTTTTTTATTTATAATTTTCTTAAAAAAAATATATAAATTATTATTTTCAACGACCACAAAAAGAAATAATATATTTTTCCTTTTCATATATTATAATTTTAGATAAATTATTTTTTGAAGTCCTAAATATTTTTATGAAACGAAAATCGCCGAAAAATTATTAATTTATAACATTAAAAATTATTATAATATTTAGTATTTATGGTATATTATATAAAATGTCATTATGTCAAACTTAATTCAAAGCTAAACCTACTTTTAGGATATTTTAAATATACTATTTTTTTATAATAATAAAACACGTTTAATTTTATTTAATCTAATAAAATAGAAAGAAAGTCAAGCTGAAGCTTTCTCGTATTATTAAGTAGATTAATTACACTATAAAGGAAAATATAAATCGGTTAACGCGATTTAAATGTCAAGGCTTTATCTTCGTTAACGATTAACATTTTTGTTTACCTGAAATAAATAGTTTAGATCGTTGTCTTAAAATCCAAAATTAACTTCATTTTGAATTTAAAACTCACGATATACATATAAAAATACAGTTTATATTCCCTTTTTTTTCTTATTATTCGGACAAAACTATATAATGATATACATATATTTTTTGCAAGTTTAACTTTTTCACGCTTTCTCGTCACGAACACCACTTAACCGCATTTATAATTTATGTAAAAACCTTATTTTCCTCATTTTTTGCACTCGAGTGTTTTTTTTTTTTAGTTTTATTCATCCGAAGTCACTCTGAAGTCGGGGGGGTTGACAATAAAAGGAAAATTCCGTTCTTTGTAAAATGAACACGAGCGAAAATAATATATTAAAAAGAATATTTGAGGTTTAACTTCATTACGTCTTTTTATATGAAGTTCAATTGATTTTTTTTCGTATATTATTACAATAGCATAACATAATCGTATATTTTTTTTATCACAATTATAATATTTTACGGTAATTGAGAGTATACAAAATAAACTTTCGCTCTTATTTATTAAACTACATATCGTATATTAAGGTTCAAGTACGTTTAAGAAAAGAAAAACTGACTGATTCATCGAATACAATATACAGTAAATTTTTCCGCTGTCTACAGATAAACAACGAAACTTTCCACGTGAAATATTTTTCGCAAAATCGCTCGGAAAATTCATTCGTACACGAAGAAAAAACAATCACATATCCGGTCGTAAATAAGTCGAATTTTCACCGAGATTTTCCATCATTCGCGCAATATATTCTAATCATCGAATACAGATGTGGCATAATTTCTTTTTCTCGGATAAAATTTTCCACTTTCTCCTTATCTTCGATTCGACTGAATCACTTTTTGTCGTGAAATTACCACTTTGAATATGGAATGTTTTACTATTTTACATGCACATTTTACAGTCTAGTGCTCACGAATTATTTTCTTTTTCCTTGTAAATATATTTTAAAATATTCTTTACGAGTATAATAAGCTGTTTTAAAACGTCGTAAATGTAAAATTTTTATCGACATACTAGAAAACATCAACTTTTGAAATTTTACTATATTAGTTATTTTACAGTATAACAAATACTATATATTAATAATTATCTCATAACACATAAATTATATTGTTTTTTTTTACATTTTTTTTCTACATCTATAATGAGAAAATAATTATTCTCTAAATGTATATTTTTTTAAAATTCTATTTATCCATACATTATTTGATAATAGAATATTAAATTCAATGATTTTAGAGTAGAAATTTTTTTTTACGACTCCATTGAGAATTTAAAAAAGATTATCCAACATTATATTGTAATTTTTTGCTTAAAAAATCGATTCTCAAATATATTTAAATTTCATTTTGAAATCCATATTTGTACTTAAGATTTAAGAGAAAAAATTCTAAAAATATTATTTTATTGTAGCTTGATATAAGTGATAAAAATACGTTTAAATATTAATAAATTTGTTGTGAATTGAAATATTGTGATTTATCATTTTAATTTAAGAGTCAAATAAGGAAAATTTGTGAGCGAAGCAAATTTTCTTCGAAACGTAAATTTCATTAGAAGGGTGCAGAAATATTTTAACTTGTCAAAAAACGAAACAAAAAAAATACAATATAGAAAAACTCACCTGAATTTTCCAAATTAAATTTTCACCGTATAATACGATATATCTTATACACTTTCGATTTTTTTTATATTAAAAAACTAGTATATTTATTAACACATATAAAATGCTATATGAAATTGTAATTCCTTTAACGAATCATACAAATTTTCATGTGAATTTTTTCAGTTGAAAAATATTTTCCATCGTTAACTTCTAAATTGAATATATATAAAAATGATATAAATCTTTTAATCTTTTACAAGATATATCGTAATATAATAATATAAACATTAGAATATTTCATGAATGTATCTAACTATGAAGATTTTAATTAAATATAAATATAGCTTTGAAATTTAACCTTTTCCGTGGAAACAAGTACTTATATATCAATCCCTTCTGAGTTATAATTTATATAAAGGATTTAATTACATTTTCAGTAATATTTATATATGATATTCAAAAATAATATGGTTAAAATTAATTTTAACTTTAAAATAATTATTATAATAATTATTATATAAAAATCAACCCAGTTAATTATCAACGATTTCAACATACGAAAAAAAATTTTTTTTTTTGAAATCAAAAGCAAAATATTTACTTTTTACGTAGAAATATTAAATATTCAAGTCTTTCATTTCATAAAAACAAGATGGGAGCAGTTTAACGTCTCCCGTTTTATATATTTTTTATCTCCTGTTCTGTATTTACTTTGCCAATATCACATATAATATGGTAATTTGACGGCGATCTCTCGAATAACAGAAAAAAATACAACATGAATTCCGACACGATTTATTACATAAAAATATATATAAACATACAATTATTATTTTTTTATATTAATAAAAAAAACATTATTCGTTATTAATTGTTTTTATACGTATATTTTTTTTTGTACGATATTCATATTACTATTTTTAATATTTCAAAAATCTATTTAAATATATGGTATTAAATGGAAAAACTAAGAAAATTCCATGATTTCCTATCTTGAAAATGAGCTGACGAAGCGTATATATAAATAGTAACGATTTTCTTTATATTCGCCTAGAATTTTTAAGGTACAAACGAATACAAATCACGTATCTGTTTTATATACGGAGAAAATCGACCGGTTTTATTTTGATTGGACTTAGTGAATATCCATAATATTTTGATACTCATATATATATATATATATATATATATATTTACAGTGAATAGCAAAGAAGAAAAATCTCAATTTTTTGATATGCAATGAGAAAAATCCATAGGTAAATAAACGAAGGACGAAATATGCTATAATATATACTTAATTTCTAGAACGTTTTAAATTATTAACATATGTCATTTATGGTGGAAAAAAATCGTTAATAAAATTAATCAGTAATATTATAATATTTTTTGACATAAAATTGTCTTGGAATATTAAAAAAAAAAATATTGTATACTATTGCATATTTAGAATATCGACATACAAAATTTTTAAATAAAATATTTTACTATAAAATTTTATGATTGAAACATATTTTGTATTAAAGTTTTACTATAAATTTAAAACACAAAGCTAAAAAGTCAAACTTGTGACATAATCATTTATTTTATTACCATTACTATTTTAAAATATTATATATAATAAATGAAATATTTTTACCTAAACCAATGTATTATTTTAGGTTTAAAAGTTGAATAATAATTATGCGGAATAAATTTAAAATTGTATATTTATTCTTCCTTTAAATATAATTTAATTAATTCTAAACGAAACAAACAAGCAAAATTTAATTTAGATTAATCAAAATATTCATAACTATTCTATGAATATTAATATTGTGAAAGACTCTCAGTGTAATATATTTATGATTAATTGTAAAATTCTTCATATAGCCAATTATTTATTATATACGAAATATTATATATGCGGAAAATTCGCGTAAGGCTTAAAATATAAACGATTTTCTTTTGAAGCACAATAATTACGCTTATCCGAATTTCTATTATCTTATGATACGACATATTCGAGAAAATAACACTTCCTAGAAAATACACAAAGTAAACGTGCTGAAATACAAATTACAAGGAAAAGTGAGCTTATTGCGTTATGAAAACCGATGTTAATTTAACACTCGAGAAAATATCGTAATCGTGAAAATTAATGGTCGACTGTGGAAAAGCGAAAAATTATTAGAGGAAAAACACGCTCGACGTATGAAAAATAGGATAGAGTTCATTGTCAGGTTTTCATTCGCTTACATAAAAATCTATTCCTAGTATAAAATAGTGGAATTATAATAATTTTCTCCTGTCGAGTCGAAAATTTTTAAATTGAAAATTCAATATATATATATATATATATATATATATATATATATATATATATATATATATATATATATATATATATATTACATGTTTTTGACTAAACATCCCCTTCTACAGATATTCAATAAATGAAGACTAATAACCATCATTAAAAGTCCGTGGTGATATAATAATTTTTTATAGGTCACATATAAAACTAAAATAGAACCTCACGTCTGAAACATAACATTGTTCTATTTATATACGGCATGAATTTTCATTGATGCAATAATTTTGCACTTGTATCTTTATCGTTTTTAAAATTTCAACACACGTTCGGCGACAATAAAAATCACGAGTCGCTCCTGAATTTTTTAATCATAATTTTTTAACAAAAATTATTATTATTATTCATTATTGAATCAGAATATAATCTATGTATTAAAATGTTTTTACATTAATATCAAAATATTATTGGACTTCTTTAATGTGTTCTAAAATATTAAAATTATTACTATTTAGAAAAAATATAAATATTTAGAATTATAACCTGCTGTGCACTAATATTTTATAATAATAATAATGTTATATTATATTATAATATATATTTTTTTTAATAATTAATAAATGTATCTTAACAATCATTAAAAAGGTTGAAAAATATAATAGACACATTTAAATATATCTATGTATATGTTGTGTGTGTGTGTGTGTGTAATAAAAGGTAAAATAAAATTTCGTTGTTATCTCGTCTTTCAACATCAAATAATTAAATGTCAATCAAAGCCTTTTTTTGTTATCATCCACTAAAAAATATTTATGTTCTATATTATATAGTAGATAATAAATGTTTTTAAAACAATTTTCAGTAATTTATTAAGCTTATTAAATTAAAATTAATAAAGATATATATATATATATATATATATATAATATTTTTTAAAATGAATTAAAAAAATATTTACTCACAATTCAATAATTATTTTTTTATACAAAATCCAATATTTTAATATTGTTGCATTAAATATAAAAAAAATATCCAATATGAAATATATTTTTATTATATTAAATCTCAATAAATATGAACTATTATAAAAAATCGAAACGCATAACAATCATAAAAAAAAATAAAACATAAATGACAGATAATACTATGAAATCATTCATCGACCGTCGCGAAAGTATTTTATTCCATTTCATGACCCTCTCGAGCTTTCTGAAGGTGAAAGCTCAAAATAAATTCTACCCCCATAACCCGCTTTTATCTATTTTTTTTTTTTTTTTTTAGTTGACGCCCTCGCGTCCGAATAACTGAGCTTTTGACTTCGTCGACAAAAACCCCGGGATTAACCGTTAAATTTTCCGGAACGATGGAAAATTTCTGTTCGCCAAATGAAAATATACAATTATAACTGAAAGATTAACGGCTATCCGTTTTTAAACCTGTTCATTTATATTAGTGTTAATTAATGAATGACCACTATTTTTAATATTCATGACATTTTCATTATATTGAAAAAAAATATTAACGATATATTCCATATTTATATTAAATATATTTTTATTTATTCCATTTATATAATATTTTATTAAGCACTTTATTTCTCTATTTCCACCTTTTCTACCAAATATTGACATTTATCAGACCTTATATTGACATTGTGATTCTTTTATTCTCTATTGAGGATATTTTTATTTGATTAACTTATCAGTCCAAAATTAAGGATTATAAATACTATAATAATAATACTATATATTGTTTATATTTCTAAATAAAATATGTATATTTTTACAAATATTAAAATTTCTCTAAATGACATAAAAATAAACGAAAAAAATTGAAGTAGATGCAAATGTATAAGATTTAAAAACACTTCTTAGTATTTAAAATAACGTTAAATAAATAAATAAAAAAAACAGTTATATATGTGAATTATTAATTATCATCAAGAAATCAGCATATTTTAAATTCTGAAATAAAAATACTATTTGTATAACGACGGTTTAAAAATAACTTCTCGTGACTATATGATCAATTTTTAATTCAGTTTATAGAAATTTTTAATTATTGTGGTTGAAAATGTGCATGTGGATAATGAAAATAATAGTATAAAATAGATTAAAAAATAATATAACCAAATTAGTACAATCTGTTGATATCAACAGACCATATGAAAAAAACTTTTTGAACATATATATATATATATATATATATATATATATATATATATATATATATATATATATATATATATATATATATATATATATATATATATATATATATTAAAAAAATAATTCATTATATACTACTTCATTTCTAATTTAATAGTTTGAATATTTTTTATATTTTATAATATAAAAATTTTAAACCCATATAGAAAAATATTAATATATTAAATAACTCACGTAAAATTGCTTCCAAAATATATCCAACATACGATTCATCATCCAAAAGGCAAAATATTAAATAACACGTGTTCAATTCTCATATATATATATATATATATATATATATATATATATATATATATATATATATATATATATATATATATATACCTGAAACACATATATGTAACGTGAAAAAAAAGACAATTATAAAATAATCAAAATTATATAATTACCTATAATTTTATTAATCACCTTATTACAACTGATCCATTAAATAGGGTCTATATGAATATTTTACTTTCATCACATCAAATTTTCATTCTTTTGGTGTGACAATGAACAATCACTATTTTTATAATTATTCATCCAATCACATTACAATTTTATTTTTTAAGAATATTTATATATATATATATATATATATATATATATATATATATATATAAAGATTTTTTTTTATTTTTTAGTGCATTTTTTTCTGATTAATTTTTTATCAATATCAACAATTTTTGGTTATGTTTTAGATTTTGAAATTTTATTTCATTTACAACAATATAATTTTCGTTTCTTTAATGATTCAAAACACGTTTCATAGTTTTTATTCAATCATATATTTTTCAATAATTAAACGAAAATTATTGATAAAATTAACCTTAAATATATGAATGATGCAATACTTTAAATATTTTAATTTCATCATATATATGTATAATATATATATAATATAAATCTGATCTAACTTTAATGGAAATTAATAAATATTATTTCAAATAACGAATTGGTTGGATAATATCGGATTAATTTTATTGAACTTTTTTTACATACATACAACATTTTTGGTAATTTAGATAATGGAAAACATTTCGAAAATTACAAAAGCCAAAGTTTATCAATTATGCCCTAGTGAAACACTGTAATTTACACACTACGTTGATTTTGAAAACTTTATTAACATTACAATTTATTTAACCGAAACTAATGAAGTAAATGACTTTTTTATGGTTAGTACTCGAACGTTGATAAAATACTAAATTTATATTTGAATTATATATATATATATATATATATATATATATATATATATATATATATATATATATATATATATATATATATACGAAAAAAATGAGTTGAAGCATAGACACTTAGAGTAGATTAAAAACTATTAATTTTGAAGTATTATATATTTTGATATTATTAATGACACAAATATGACACAGAAATTAAAATTATTGCCAATATGAAAAAAATAACCTCTTCTTACACGATATATAATAAATAATTGTTCAAAATTATCTATAGAAATTTTAATATGTAATTCGAAAAATTACACAATAATATGGATACGAATTTTTAAAAGACTATATATGATGTGTATTCAAGGTTTGTATATATATAAAAATTCTATAGTATCTAATGATACAATTTAGTTCTATTTTATTTTCTCTAAAAAAGTCAATGTGAATTGTGGCTGTCTTCAACAGAACACTCCACTTATTCTGATTGTCTACATAAATAACTCCACTACATTATCCATTTGATGCATCGTTGATCTTCCTATCTTTAGTTATAATTCTAAATTTACAAATCCATATCATTCGTACGATTCATATTAAATTGTTCACTGATAATTATTGAAATTATCTATCAAACATATCAGCCAAAAAACTATAATTATATCACCAATAGCAATACAAATAAGGTAAACAACTTATTTACAATGAAATAAAAATAAAAAATCGTTTTATTCAGTGATTCAAATTAAGTGAACAAATTTTTACGATGATGAAGAGGTACATTGTTAAAAACGAAAAGCAGGACATTTTTCAGAAAAGGACATAATTCACTAAAGAAGAACTGTCCTCTCTAATGAAAAACGGTTGGTCACCTTATTTCAATACAACCATACACACACATTAGTAATTGGGACATTGTAGATGAATATTCTAAGAGGTTTTTTCTTTTCAATATAAATTGTGTTAAGGACATTTGTGCTTCATGTATATTAACCGTTTACGATGAAATGGAAACCTTATTGCATTGCGTGAATAAATTTCACTGAAACAATTGTCAATTGACGAGAAGACAGGTCAGAAACGATGACGACTGAGTGTATTTCGTAATACGTTTCGTGAAATTTATGTAATCGCATTCGAATCTGTTAATTTGAATCATTTTATAATATTTTATATTATGACATTACTGACCATTTAAATAACAATAGTCGATTATGTATAGAGATTAAGTAATATTGAAATTAACGTACTACGATATAACTATTTCACTTTCTAATGAAACAACAAAATGTTTTTAAAAATCGTCAAAAACGATATGCATCTAAAATTTTAGCACTTAATATAAAATCAATAAATAGACCACCGACAACTAAACGCTTAACAAGTTCATCTAAACAACTTTTGTACAGCTAAATCATTACCTGTTTATTAATAAATTTTCCTTATAACTATATAATGTAACTGCATATGCAGTATATCATTTTTGTTTCATTAATCATATATGTAGTTCTTCAAATTCGCATTGTGTTGTCTTAATATGTTTTAACAAACGCCGGATATGTATCTATTGAATAATCCATAATTCACTTTCAATAACAATATATTTGTTTGAACTATTCAAGTTAAAAAATGTGATGATATAAAAATCGATTATTCGAAAAAGAAAAGATTTTTTTTTACAACATATACGAGATAATTTTTTATTTTATTATTTTCATATAAAATAAGTCGTAACAAAGTTTTCCGATCAAATATATCCTTGAACATAATTCAATATATTTGTTATAAAAAATATTTATAATATACTACATTATACATAGTATAAAAATATTTTTTTTAGTACCTTAACAATAATCATAACTAAAATTCGTGGAAATGTAAAAAAGCTTTCATTATAATATTCTACATATTATTATATAAAATATATCAGAGGAAATACAAACTTTTAACTACCGAGGACGATTTTAATATTCAAATAACTAACTTTTTAAATTGACAAAAATAAGTCTCCCTTACTATATCTATTTTTTTATTTTTTCTCTAGAAAATTCTCATATATATTATCATAAAAATTTTCTTATATAAAATATATATACATATTTTCTTTTTCAATTTGAAATATTGAAATACAATATCTATGATAAACTTACACTTTCATTATTTATTTACATGTTCATCAATATATTTATATATATATGAATTGTTTTATAAACAATTGTTCAACAGTTAGATTTGTGACCCAATTTAATATATCGTTATATTAATCGGCTTATGGTGACAGCATTAAGAGAAACCCGCGTGCATTCAACTTGACATCGTTTAAAACTTCATGCAAAAATGATGTATTTGCAATCAACATGAGTGCATTTTTTCTTTATGTTAGATAATTTACCATTAAATACAAAAAGAATTCCATATTATATCTATTTTAATTCCTGGAAATTTTAAAAATAAACCTTATATCTATATGTATATTTTTATACAATAAAAACTTGTTTTTCTCTTTTATATACCAATTTCACACTTTCATATATAAAAATTTACATTTTTATTCTTTAATTAAATTATCGTTTTTTTTATAGTTCATCTTCAAAAAACTAAAAATTTCTTCAATTATTCTCTACATGTATAATCCTTAACGTGATATATCTATAAAATCTGTATAAATTTAACAATGTAAAAATAAATTATCATATATAAAAAGGGCGAAATTATTTAACATAAGAACAACTTTGAAAGATAAAACCTCTCTTTGAAAGTATTCTTTATTATTCAAATACGAATGTAAAATAATATTCTTCTTAATTTCATACAACGTTAATATATTTCACATATTTTTATGAATTAATTTGTATCCATTTTAAAATATATTATTCTATAAATTTTATATGTATTTCATTCTAGTGTTTCGTTATTCAAATTACTTTCATTTTTAATTTTTTTTTAATATATCTAGTATTGTAATACATCAGAAAAGATATTAAAATTAATCTTTCAAAATGTGTGATTTGATATTCATTATTTTTCATATATAAATTCTGAAAATATTTATATTAAAATACTTTAGAGTTACATATTTATATTTCTACTATATATATTATATATAAAAACTCATAATAAGAATTTAACTTTTGTTTGCGAATTTCGCAATCTTTCTAATGACATTTTCTTTTAAATAAAAAAATATATAATACGCCAATTTAAAGTCTCGACGAAACGAAGAAAAATAAATTAACTTTTACAATTTGCACAACTTCTCCTTCCATATTTAATCATCGCAATGTAAATGCAAATAACGCAGGACTTCTCTCTCACAATTGCTCCGGAAATTCTCCTTAACTGATAAACAATGGAAACGTACGTGTCGTTGACTTTAATGATAACAATCAGTCGTTATCTTCGCAGAAGGCGTTTGAAGGTCATGTGAAAGCTTAGATCTTCCAATTTTATAGCTTATAAACCCCATCGTATACTATGTGTGGATAAACTATTGCTCTCTATCATTATTGTCATTGTTTCTCAACCTTTTTGGGTTCTTATTCACTCTTATATATATCATAATATTATAAGTAATATACATTATTTTTAAAACGTGATTATATTTCATCTATACATGTATAAAATAATTCAATATCTAGAAATTAATCTTAATTTAAATGTATGAGTCTAACATATGTACATATTACACTTAAATTATATATTTTTAATGTATATAATACAAATTATACACACATTTAAGAAATAATTAATTGGACATTCTTCTTCACTTTAAAAATCTTTAAAAAAAATGTTAATCTCTTATTGTGCAATTAATTTATATGTAAAAATAATTTTACTATACTAAGGTGACCAACCGTCCTCCTTTTTTAAGTCGTGCACTGAAAAGTATCCTCCTAAATATCCTCCTTTTTGGTTTTTACCATCCATTTGTTTTGTTTGAATGTCCGAGTTTTAATAATCTTCCTTCGCATATTTTTCAAAAATATCCCTTTTTGCCATTGTCAAAATATCATATTGCTTTGTGTCCTTTTCATTGTAAATAAATTGGTCATTTTTACAAAACCAGATGAAATATATTTTTTAATACCATATAATTGACTCCAAATAGACATCCCTAATTTTTCAAAATTTAATAAACAACATATACTAAAAGTGTGTTACGTCTTTTACAGCACGTGACATACTACGTGGTGCGGAAGGCACTAGTTGTACTTTGGGCATGTGCTGCTCTCCTCACATGTCTTCCATTCATAGGATTTGGAATATACTATGATCAAGACGCCACAAATTATCGTTGCTTGAGATACAGGGATGCTACAGACCCAATTGGAGTCGCTTATGCTTATGTCTACTTAATATTTGGTATAAAAAATCGTAACCACCTTGATCATTAAATTTATTTTCATCATATAATGTTAGAATGATAAAAAAAAACTTTTTTTTTCAGGCACTCTACTATGCGTATGTTTAGTATGGTGTAATCTTGCAGTCATACGAGTATTATGCAGAAGTAGTATCAGAGGAAATGATCAACGTTTACTCGTCAGAAGGATTTCAAAGACTTCTAGCAAAGGAAGGTCCCTTACTTCGAATAGTTTGAACCATCCGATCGTTTATAATACAGCAACAGCAGATGAGATCGCATTCAGCAAACTGATGGCTACACTATCTGTATGCTTTATAATATGCTGGATGCCTCAAATGGTACAGAATAGTCTTCTAATTCATTATGTCATTGTTAAATTTACTCTGATTACTTTTTAATACTATTTTTTCATTCTGACTAAAGGTGTCAACACTATTGGCACGATTGAATCCTCCAAGTGACAGACCTCGTCTTCATAACATCATATTTCAATTAGCAGATATATTAATGCTTTTGAATTATACACTTGATCCATACATTTATGTTTTGTTAAGAGGAAATAATAAACCTTTCCCAAAATGTATAAAAACAATATTCAGATCAAGAATCTTTGGAAAAGTAAATATAAACTTTTAACATTATATTAATAATTTGATTATTGTTTATATAAATAAATTTAATTTTCAGGCTTGTAAACCTCAAGATTCTTTAAAATTAGCTAGTCAACATGACGGAGTTACAGCAATGACGACAATAGAATTCACCCCACCGGCAACAGCTATTAATTCTCCACCATGGCCTAAGAAAGCTGTAGAAAATCCTACAGACTTATCAAATATTCTACCTCATGGAGACAATTTGTATATAGATGAGTTACCCAACGACAATGTTATATCTTTAATCAAAAACCCAAGTCCTCCAAACCAAACAACTATCAAATTTAGTAATAATGAGCAGAATGAAGTAGATTCGTCTTCAATGTAAATAAGTACAATAAATAATTTAATGATACAAACTCAAACCAAAAATTGGCCGCATTTAAATTCAGCGTGCTTAAAAATGTACCTGTCAGAAAATAAATTTTTATGCACATAAATAATTAAGTATATATTTTTATCAGTAATATGGAATCAAAAGGATTAAATTCATCTTACTTTTTCACAGTTATTTAAAATTATTCACAATAAAATAATTTTAAATTTTATTTCTATTATATCATAGAATATATAGCCTTGCATATACAATTATTTAATTTTTTGATTTACCAAACCAACATTTTTTTATAAACTCTTAATATTAAAAAGAGCAAAGAAGAAAACGAAAAACTATTTTAAAAAATTCTCTCCCACAAAAAACATATCAGTGATAGCTCCATTGTCATTATCTCTTCGTAACCTACATTTGAAAATATTTTTTTCTTATAATAAAAAATAAACCAATTTGCTAAAAATTCTAATACAAATTATAAAAAAGTGAAACTTGTATTTAATACATATAAGCAGTATATATAAATTATAAGAAAAAAAACATCCTTTAAAACTCCATATTATTGATATAAACCATGAGTATTATTTATATTTTGAAATTTTCATTCATGTCTTCAACTTCCATTAACTACAATAATTACATTGCATTTATTTTAATATATACTCTGATCTCGTTTTTTAAACACCACGTGTAACCAAATTCTATATATCGAAATCATTTTGAATAATTCATTTATTGTGCTATTACAAAAACTTTTCTTATTTATATTTCTAATTAAACTTTAAACATTTACATGGTATATTATCAATTAAAAAATAATTGTTATCACATTAAAAACAATGTGAAAAATACTAGTCACAAGTCATAATTATAATAATTTTAAAAATAGATTTTTTAAATATTTTTCCTACATTTTATCGATACTCAAATTAAGTATAAATTAAAATTTAATTTGTAAAACATTAGTTTGATATTTTATGATGTACTTAATTTGAGAGAAGGGAAGTATTTTTATATAAACAAGTATACTTAACTTTTTTTTTTAATTCACTATTTATGTAAATATATTTTTAATAAGGTAAAATAATATATAAAACAACCAATAGTTACATTTAAAAAATGTGATATTTATATTGGTTGTATTTCTTAAATAGTAAAATAAGAATAGCATTTATTGTATAGAATAACATTTTTAAAAAATAAATATATGTTTACGACTATAATCTCAGTGTATTAAATATTATTGCTATTTTATTTTATATTATTTATAATATCAATACATGCAAAAAATAAGTGTAATATTTTTGAAATAAACTTTATAAACAATTTATAAGTGATAAAAAGACTGAACCATTTTATTTTGAATTCCTTCATAAACATTCATAAAACATTTTTTACATATATTTTTTTCGTATTATATTCTAAAGAAATTTATTTTTGTTATTATAAAATATTTTTATACTTATTTATGCATGCAAAAAATCATTTCTTGCACTAAGGGGATAAATCTTGTTTTTAAACTTTATATTAAAATTAAGTGTTCAGTGATAAAAATGTGTTTAATCAGTACAATTTATTGTCTATTTTATTTGTAACAATTTTATTAATCTAGTCTGATTTACTATAATTATAAAAATTTGTAATAAATAATATCAAAATTTGTTTCATTTCATTTGTTGATTAAAATATTTAATTAATTTTGAAATAACTAGAAATATTTCATTGAAATAAAAATTATATTCTAATAACCTATTTAAAGTAACACAATTGATTTAAGAGACATCGAATATTTATATTTTTCTGAGATTAAAAATAAATAAATAATGTTATAGTCATATTTTTTAATATTGGCAATACTGTAAATGTCACTTTGACATTAAGGACGCGGGAAGTTCAATGTGTAATTCAAAATGAATAATTCTAATACTAAACGTGCCAAAAGTTATATTAAGTACGAAGATTCAAAAATTGAACGTTTTTATCTACATAATCAGTTAGTTTGTGTGGCAAGAGCTCTTGAAGGTTTTGCAATTACCATTGATCTTCGGAACGATAATTCCGTCATTGGAATTATACAACATGTAGATGGGTAAAATTAATGTTTGTTGTAACTAACTTCACATTTGTAAAATACTTATTATTTAAATGTCTATATTTATCTTCTAATAAATTCATATATATTATATATCATTTCGAACTGTCATTAATTTATTTTTTTAATTTAATTTATCATTTTTCATAGATATATGAATATAACATTAGAAAAAGCAGTATTAACGAATCGCCGAGGTGAACATATCCTATTTGAAATATTTCATATACGTGAACGAAATATTAGATACATACACATTCCGGAGAGTGTAAGTAAATGTTTTATATTCAAGATATTTTCTTCTTTACTTCATTATAGTCTGTCAAAAGCAAACAAAAAATATAACTAAACCATTTGATATGTCGTTTTCTCTGGTGTTATTTTATTATAATGGTTGGTAATTTTGTACATTATATTATTCAGTCTCATAAAATACAAACTAACCTTTTCTCAGAGAGGTTAAGAATGAAGAGCTACACATTTCATAAAGAAACATAAAATATCGCTTACATTTTGATAACAGTCTCTGAATTTCATCTACAAGCTTCTCTTTATTAATAATGTTGTCAGCATGACACATTTTTTGTCTCGGTTGAAGCACAATAGTTAAATTATCACTGTAAACTTTCAATTTATATATTTTCACACGAGAGTGATCCTTTTTATTTGTTATTCTTTTATAAATATATATATATATATATATATATATATATATATATATATATATATATATATATAAACATATCAAACTTTTAGTGATACACTTGTATATTTTTATACTAAAATTAATTTTCAATTGATATTGTTTACAATAATTTATTATTACATAATTTGTTCTACATTGATGTAATAATTCATCAAATCTATACATTTGAAAAACTTTAACGTTGTAAAAATACTGCGAAAGTGATTCGGATTTTTTTTATTATTATTTTGAATGGCAACATTGCTCATTTTAAAGGTTATGATAAGGTCGCGTGTGTTGAAGTGATTTTTAGAAATTAAATTTAATTAGTCCTTTTTTTAGACGGAAGTGATGTCGTCAAATGATTATTTTTCTTTTGACGATTATGACTGTATAGGATTCGATTTAGACAACACAATATGTCTCTATAATCTACCAGAATTAATGAAACTTGAGTACGATCTACTCTGTAATTATCTCGTTGAAAAGAAAGGGTACGATCCCAAATATATTCTTAAACCTTTCCATGAGAACTCTGATTTTCTTCAGAGAGGTTTAACTGTAGATTGGGACCGTGGTAATATTTTACGTATCGGATCTGATGGTGTTATTTTAAAAGCTTGTCATGGAACTAGAAGTTTATCTGAAGAAGATTTGATGAAATATTATGGTCCCGATAAAAAGTGGGATATCGCCGTTTCATATGCAGAAAATCCACTTTGCACATGGAATACAAATTTAGAAAGTAAAATTAGATCAAGTTTAGATTTCTTTGATACACCAGGAACACTTTGCTTCGCTAATTGTGTAGATTCTATAGATAATAATATCGGTCCACAAACGACGTATAATATATCAAGTGATATTGTCGAAGGGCTTACATATATGTTTATTAAAGATAATTTTAGTACAGGACGTGGAGGATTTTTCGACAAACTCATATCTCATCCTGAAAATTACTATCATAAATGTGATCAATCAGTTTTAGACTGGTTAAAAGAATTAAAAAAAACAAAAACCACATTTCTTGTAAGTGGTTCCAATGCAGATTTTGCATCATTTTCAGCTAGAAATTGTATGGGAGAAAACTGGTTAGATTTTTTTGATGCAGTTATATTTTTTGCCAGAAAACCTGGATTTTTTACAGCTAATCGACCATTTTTTGGAGTAAAAGATTTTATAGAAACTGAACCAATTTCTCTTATTCATTCAAATTCATCTCACATATATAGTCAAGGAAACTGGAATGAATTCAACAAATTATTATCAAAACTTAGTGGCAAAATTTCACCTAAAATCGTTTATGTTGGTGATAATTTAATACAAGATGTTTATACACCATCTAAATTCAATATGTGCGATACAGTATCATTAATTGAAGAAATGGCAGTTGATGGAAACATTGCCAAATTTGAAAAAGATCCTTATACATCAATATTATCTTCTGAATTTTGGGGTTCTTATTTCAGTGTGACAGATAATCATGGAAGAAACACGGATTCAATCTGGACAAAAATAATTAGAAATCATTCTAAACTTTGTATACCATCATTGAATGTTATAGCGTCGAATTCTATCGATTTCAAATATTCAACATTTACTAATGACTCTCTATTAGGATTCTATCCAAATATTCCAAAATCATTAGTTATTTAATGTATTAAAATGAAATCATTTGTATTATAAAAGTTATGTATGATTATAATTAATATGAATAAAATATCATTTATCATTTCATTTTTCTTTTTTAGGAAAATTTAAAGGAATTAATTACAAATGGCGCGTCGTCAGAATCTGAAAAAGTAACGAAAACTAAAAAAGCAACAACGTTCAAACTGAAGAGAGCATATTTGCAACATATGGAAACTGTAGCTTCTCTTGGAAAAGCTGATGACCCACAAGAAGGTTGTAGTAAATAATATTTGATTTACTTATTTTTGGATCCTCAAATAAATTGAAATATTCTGTTTATACTTGTTTTATTTTTATAAACACTATTTTTAAATTATTCGTAATACGAATATTTTAATACAACTTGGATAAAAAAAATATACATTAATTCTACATTATAAGTGTATTAGATATTATAAAACATAACCATTTTAAATTGAAAATAGTGTGTAAATGGATAGAATAAAGAAAGATGTTAGTCCATATAAACAGGGAAATTGATGTGCAGTTCCTAAAGAGAGCTTGCTCACTAAGCTGCCATTTGAATTTGACCGTTTTGGTCATAATGCAGATAACCGCAACAATAATTATTATATTTTTTCTTTTTATAGCGCCATGTAAGATATTCCAGTAAATGTTAATAGTCAGAATTCTTCATATTCTTTGTGTTTGTAAGAATATTCTTGTGTTTTTACTTTTAATGTTAAAAATAATTATCTTTTATATCCAAATATAAAAATATATAATACAATATGTAAAATTAAATATTTTTTTATTATTATATTAATTTATTTCCTCATGAACATGTTTTAGTTTAAAAATCTCTATTTATTAATATACTACATTTTTCAAATTTAAAAATAGTACACTGATTTACAATTACAAATTAATTATTTTTCATAATTATATATATAAGGGTTATATAAACACATCAAATGTAAATTGTTTTTTAGATTTAGATACTGCGTAATCTAAATATTGCTAGTGAAATTAAAAATTCTATTAATGGTCGAAATATTTGTTGTTAATTTCCTTCTTGACATTTTGACATTTGTGATTAAGGTTATGTCAGGCGGGTTCGATGACACCTTTTGATAATGTTATTTTTTAAGTTTACTTTGGTAAAATATGACGTGGATCGTTAGAACTTTTGCTAAAAATGTATTTAAACTCTGCGGTCATCAACATTTTGGAAGGAAAATAAATTCTATTCAGAATAATATTTTGTCAACTGCTTCATTACGAAATTACTCTCGTTTCTCAGCCAGCACTATAATGTCCGGCCACGACTTTTTTAGTTTCGACAATTATGATTGTGTCGGTTTTGATTTAGATAATACTATTTGCCATTTCAATATAGAAGAATTAATGAAACTTGAATATGATATTCTTGGAAATTATCTTGTACAAAATAAAGGATATGATCCTAAATATGTCTTAACACCTTTGGAAAAAAACGCCGATTTTCTGCAAAGAGGCTTAACGTTGGATTTTGAAAAAGGCAATATTCTTAGAATCACCGCAAATGGTACAATTCTTAAAGCCAGTCATGGTAATACATTACTATCTGAAGAAGAAATTATAAATTATTACGGCCCAAATAAAAGATGGGATGTTACTGATATATATGTGCAAAATCCTCTACAAGCTTGGAATACTGATCTCGAAACTAAAGTAAGATCATGTCTTGACTTTTTTGATATACCAGCCACTTTATGTTTTGCAAATTGCGTTGATTCCATAGATGCTCAAAAGGGTCGTCAAGACTCTTATAAAATATGGCCAGATGTGTTTCAGGGTTTAGTGTACATGTTCTACAAAGATCATTTTAAAATGAACATGGGTGGATTTTACCCAGAGATCAAATCTCAACCTACAAAATATTATAATAAGTGTGATGAATCTGTAATATCATGGCTTGAATCAATTAGAGATTATAAAACTACCTTTCTTATAACTGGCTCTTATGTGGACTTCGCTAGCTTCTCTGCTAGAAATTGTTTAGGAGAAGATTGGATGGATCTATTTGACGTGATTGTTTTTTATGCTAGAAAACCTGGATTTTTTACTGGTGACAGACCTTTTGTTGGCATAAAAGGATTAGGAGAAACTTTACCTGTAGAATTAAGTTATTACAGTAAGAACCACGTTTATAGCCAAGGAAACTGGAATCAATTGTTAGACTTATTATCGCATTTATGCGGAAAAGAAAATCCTAAAACCTTGTATGTAGGAGACAATCTAATTCAAGATATTTACACTCCCACAAAATATGCTAATTGCGACACAGTAGCAATTCTAGAGGAAGTAGCAGCAGAAGGAATGATCGGCAACTTCAAAAAAGATCCAAATAGTCCTATACTAACATCAAACATGTGGGGTTCGTTATTTAGTATCACTGATAATAACGGTACTGATATTCCGACATTTTGGTCAAATATGATAAGACAACGCACTAAACTTTGCATCCCCTCTTTAAAAGTGGTCGCTTCACAACCAATAGATCATAAATATAAAACATTCAACGAAGATGGAACTTCTTCAGGATTTTATCCAAGCGATCCGATAAATTTTGTTTTCTAGTGTTTCAGTCAATATATTATATAATTTCATGTTATATTAAAAAATCAAACACGCAGGAAGTGTTTATTACACATTGTTTAAATGTACAAAAATATGTTTTAAATAATTTTGAATTAGAGTAATAAATAATACATTTTTATTTTAATAAAAGTGCATTATTTCCAATTATTTTGTTTGTAATATTTGCCTAGTACAATCCTTCCTTTCGCACATATATTAACTAATACCAGATCAGGTTTTGTTAGTATTTAACCTTATTTAATGCATTTCCTATAAGATAATAATCATCAATTCAATTCTAGTTTCATTTAATTTATTAGAATATTTAATTATAACAAATTGGAATAATTTTGAACGAGTATTTTATTCAGTTATGTAAGATCGTTTAATTTATATATTTTTTTCATTTTAAAAATTATTTACAATTCTTCACAACTAGATTAGAATTAAAAATGCTAGCAGATGTTTTTATTTCACAATTTTATACAACGTATTTCATATTCAAAATCATTTTTATTTTCAATATTCGATTCTTAAAAAATACCTTTCAAATAAAAAAAAAACTATTTCAACACCAGAATATCAGAATATAAATTTCAAAATAATCTTAGTTTACAACAAATTAATTTACATAAAATTATATTAAATTAGAATATTAAATATATTAAAATTAAAATAAAAAAATACCTTTTTATAAAAGTGTATTTAAAAGAAAACAAATTATACAAAATACGCAAACATTATAAAATTGTCAAATTTATATAAGAGGCCATTCGTATTGGTTTAAATTTTATATAAATTCACATTTATATTATAATACCTATTTATATATTTTTAATATTAATAGTGATATAATAAAAACATTGTTTGCTATAAGAGAAAAAAAAACAAATAGCACCAATCTATACATAAAGCTCAGATTCACGTGTTACATTTTATACAATCAGTATATAATATACATGCAATTCTTTATTACTACAATAATAAATATAATACTTTTTAAATATTAGATAATAATAATATCATTTTCTTTACAACATTCGATATAATTCATGATATTTATAATAATACATTAACATTTAATGACGCGTGGATTATTTAAATTACTATATTAGTAATATTGTCAATGTCATGTAAAATTAAATACTGAAATATTTTCATTGTTATTTTTTATTACGTAATAATTTAATATATTCAACATACAACTTCATAAATTTCTTTGCATAATAAATATATATTTATAACAAATATAAAATCAACAAGCAACCCATAATTTAAATATATCTTTTTTTTTTCATATGGAAATACTAAATTTTAGTACGCATTCACCTTTCAAATATTTTTTTTCAGAAAATAATTTTTATTAATATCTACTTTTATATAAGTAAAAATACTTATAAAAATATGTTTTCATTCAAAACATTTACATTCTTCTTATTTCGTTACATACTTTTAATTTGATACTTATATTTATTATTATATTTTTTTTTCTGTTTTTGCTAACAATTCAATTAAAATTTTGTAGAACTTCCTTATGAAAAAAAATACCAATAAATAATAATGGTCAAAAATATACGAGCACGAACACACATATGAAATTAATATGTATGTAGATTCAAAACGAAATTCGTTAGAAAATTATATAAATAAAAAAACAATAAATTAATTAAAAATAGACTATCTGGACCCCTAAAATGTATTATATTTACTTCTCGTTTAAAAATTATTTAATAAAATTAAATTACATCCTTTCTATTGCTATGGCTACTCCCATGCCTCCTCCGACGCACAAAGCAGCTATTCCTTTACTCTTCTGTAGTCTTTCAAGACCATTCAAAAGTGTCACTAATACTCTACATCCTGTTTATAAATGAAAAAAAAATATCATAAAATAAAATGTCTTTCTTTTCATAAATCTATTTTATATATTATATAAAAACCTGATGCTCCCACAGGATGTCCAAGTGCAATAGCACCACCAGAAACATTTACTTTTTCCATATTTACTCCTAATTCTCTTACAACAGCTAATGATTGTGCAGCAAAGGCTTCATTTAATTCAAAAAGATCAATATCTTCTAACTTCCACCCAACTTTTGTAAGCTATATTATTGAAATAACCATATAATTTCAAAATCACATACCAGTAAAATAAACTACATTTAAAATAAATAAAATTCACTTAAATTACCAAATTTTTAATTGCATTCACTGGACCAATACCCATAATTAATGGATCAACACCAATTTGAGAAATCCCTCTGATAATTGCTAATGGTTTCAAGCCCCGTGATTCAGCTAATTTTGCTTCCATTAGTATTACAGCAGCGGCTCCATCATTTACTCCAGAAGAATTTCCTGCTGTAACTGTTCCATCCTAAAACATACATAAATTTATTTTTTCCATTGTGTTATGATTTTTATATTACATAAAATGAATATATTTATTTTCAACCTTTTCAAAGGCTGGTCTTAATTTAGTCAAACGTTCAATTGTTGTTCCGTGTTTTGGAAATTCATCATCTGTCATCACGGTAGTAGTTCTTGACACTGAGATTTCGACGGGTACGATCTCGTTTTTAAAATGACCTGATTTCTGAGCATTTTCCGCTTTATTTTGAGATTTAGTTGCGAATTCATCTTGATCTTCTCTACTTATATTAAATTTTTTACTAATATTCTCAGCTGCAAAAATATGTCGAACATATAAAATCTTTATTAAAATAATTTTATAATTATAAAAGCATTAAATTATTAGAATTTTATACAATTGATTTATAAAAAATTGTTAAATTGCTAAATTTTTTAAAGAAAAATTCGAATATGTTAAATTTGGCTACCTCGCTATCATAAAGAATTAAATTAGAATTATTTACAATATTAAAAATATTAAATTAGAATTATCTACAAAAAAAATTCACATAATAATGATCAGATTATTTGCACAATGATTTATATGAACCTTACATAAGGAAAATAATTACTTAATAATATATAAAAAGAATATTCTTATTGAACCTGTATTTCCCATATGAATATTATGTACAGCATCAATAAGACCATCTTGAAGCATGGTATCCATTAACGACATATGACCTATCTTCATTCCTGGTCTAATAAGAGCTACATGAGGAGCTTGACTCATATTTTCTTGTCCTCCACATATTACAATATCACTTGTGTCACTTATTATAGATTGATAACCAAGAAACACAGACCTATTAAGTAAAAAAAAAACAATTTATTAATTTGTACATTAGTTTATAAGCAATAAATTTTAATTGATTAAAACAAACATGATAAGATTTCGTGATATGGAATACAATATATTTTAAAACTTGGTTTATTTAGGATACAAAATACTGCTTCTCGAGTATTTATTTTCAATTTTTAAATTAATTTATTTTTTTGATTATGTCATATTTATCATAAAAACAATACATTTTATTTTTAAATCAAAAAAATTAAACTTTAGACTGAAACGTATTAAAATTTACATTCTTCAAAAACTTTCATAAATTATAATCTTAAAACACAATAGATCGTTTAATTTATTTTTGAATTTAACATAATTTTCTTTAGTAAGTTGATTGTAAAATTTTATCCATCATGTCAAATACTTTTCTTTAACTTATATATATATATATATATATATATATATATATATATTTATATATATATATATATATATATATATATATATATATATATATATATATATATGATATAATAAAATTGTATACTAAACAAGTCTTAATAGTATTTAATTTATACATAAGTTTTGTGGAATAAACGTAAGAAAAATTTCAAGAAAGGAACAGATATCGATCTTACTTAAGTCCAGATCCACAAAGCATATTTATCGTATAAGCCGGTACTGTTTCGGGTATGCCTGCTTTCAAAGCTGCTTGTCTGCATGGATTTTGACCCTGACCCGCAGTCAATACCTAAAATAGAATAACGAATACAGTAGCAATTTAAAAAAAAACACATACACACATACATCATTTAGAATTATATTAACACAATTTACGTTATACATTTATTTTAAACAGAACATACTTGTCCAAAAATAACTTCAGAAATATCTTCCCCTTTAAGATTTGCTCTAGACAACGCTTCTTTAATTACAATAGCTCCTAAATCTGCAGATTTAATCGACGATAAACTACCACCAAGTGAGCCTAAAAATATATATATATATATATATATATATATATATATATATATATATATATATATCATTAGTTTTATTTTTAAATTCACAAATTAATACTCAAAATTATTAAAATTTAATAATGTTTCAATTCAAAGACATACTATAGACATACCCTTTTTCATACTAAATATATTACAAGTTATATTACTAAAATAATATTTAAAATTATAGCAAATTAGAGAGATCTTAAAATAAATTATAAAAATTAAGTTCGAATATATATTGTCCATAATAAATTAGATTAAATATTAGACTTACATACGCTTCAAAAATTTATTTTCTTAAAAATCTTCTCTTCTATTCAAAAATATCAATAACTTAAAGGATAAAAATTTGATGTTTGGTATTTCTGCATAAGAATTATTTTCAATACAGATAAAATAATTTAATATAAAACAAATCTACGTAACATTGCAATTTCAAATCCTTTAATTAGTGAAAAATTTTAAAAATAATAATAATAACTTCCTATGCATATTTAGAATTGAATACTCTGATGCATCATTATAAACATACAATTAATTATTAATAAAATAAAATAAAAAACATTTTAATACAAAATTTCATATTATATTAATTTTTTATAATACACAAGAGGAAGAGTATAATATATGAATCCAGATATATGTGATTGGTATTAACAATTAAGCTATCACAAGAAACTTTCCAAAATTTCACTTTCAATAGATTCTTGGCCAGCTACAAGTAGGCCGATGATACTCGTCACCGATTCTATTTCTTGTCGTTTTCTTTTTTTTAACTGCTTTAACCACATTACATATTACAAAAAAAAAAAAACAACTCATTACAGCAAACCGGATTTTCGAATATTTTGAGATGAAATCGTTATGACATAGTGTGGTATAAAAATATTAATATTTTTTACTTGATATAAGAGGAAAAATTTGAAAAAAAACTTACCGATTGGTGTACGAACACCAGCTACAATAACTACACTTTTATCAGACATAGTTTTTTTTATTTGGATATTATATTGAATGATGAATCAATACTTAAATCTGAAAAACGTTTAATAATAAATATATTGTTTAAAAAATGGTACAAAAAAATTAATTGAATATAAATTTATATATATATATATGTGTGTGTGTGTGTGTGTGTGTGTGTGCAATAAAAAATATTTTGTGTGTGAATAAAATATCCAATAAGGATTTTTAATTACACATGTATATTTGAATATAACAAAATTAAAATAAAAAATAATAATATGTATAAAATTCCATTAATATAAGAAATAATAATAATATTCGCTAAAGTTTACAGTGAATCATAAACGATTTTATATGGTATATGAATATGAAAATAAAATAAAAAAAAAATGTATAAATTTGTACGCGAAAAAAATGAGGTTTTAGGTTAAAGCTGTGAACTACATAAATATGAATGAACGTATGTTAAATTTTGACAAATATGACGTTAAAATTTATCATGAAAACTTTGTTCTGAAAAATATTTCATTATCTTACCGGTAATAAAAGTGCTGAAACTAGCACCAGACCTCACGCAATCGACACGAAAATATTACTGTTAATTTCTAAGATCGCTCGAAATGAAAAATCAATGTTGCCCGTGGTAAATAATGGACCTACCGTTTGCGATGTCATTTACGAACTAAAAAATATTTCGTTTTTGCAGAATTATATTTTATATGTATTTTATTTAAATTAAAAGATCAAATATAATGGTGCGTTTTATTTCTACTATGTATAAAAAATAAAATTGATAAAAAAATACTGTTGTTTTTAATAATAATTTTATAGTAACATATTAAAAAAATAGATATGATTTTACTTGTTTTATTTTGTTTAAAATATTTTTATTTTATTTTATAACTCATTTTTAAAAATTAAAAAAATATGAAATAAAATAATTCATTATTTTGATAATGAAATATTTTTTTTGTATAATAGAATATATATATATTTATGTGTGTATTTATTAATAAAAAATGTGTTACTGTACATTAATTAATTTATTTCATTAAAAAAAATAAATATCTAATGATTAGTAATTTTTGAACTTTAAAAATACACATATATTATATTTTAAATACGTTTAATTATTTTTAAAGTAAGTTAAAATTAACTTATAGAATATAAATACACGTGTAAATGTATTTAAATAATAATATAATAAATATATTTGTATAAACAGTGTATAGGTCGTAATTGACGTTGTTATATCCGAACAATTTAACAAAAGCCGTTAACGGTCGCAGTGTTAAGCTCTAATTGTCGGCTCGAGTTGTTTTATTCCTAACATTTTTGTGGAAAGAAGCATTTTATAAATCCGCAGCAAGAGAAGTAAGGAAATGGAGAATCAATTTATAGTAAAAAACTGTCCGATCGTATCGAAGGTGGCGTCGCCCGTCAAACGAGAAGCATTACGAGATCTGGCTAACTTGGTAACGTACACTTTTGTCTTGTTAACCGTTTCATTCATTCATCGCTAAAACGCCTTACTAATTTTAGTTTATTTTTTTCAATATTAAATCTTTTAAATTTAAATACAAATATTACCTTTCCTTTTTTCCCGGACGAATGAACGTGTTTATTGTTGTAAATCGAATGTCAGTGTAAAAATTGATTCGCGACAATAATAAATCGTTAAAAATTGACGCCATATTTCAATTAATTGTTCCGATTTGAGAATAATAACGTCAATTCAAAATAGCACTCGTTCGTTTATAACGTCTATTTAGTCGAATCGATTCTTATACTAACATTTATTATTTATTAATCAAAATATATTTCTAATTGAACTTTAATGATTTGTTTATAATGACCAGAAAACGTTTGAAGAATTACAAACCTTGAAATAAAAATTATATATATATATATACAAATGTAATGAAACCGTTTCTGAAATTTGTTTCCAATTCAATTCAATTTTACAGTTTTACCTATACAATGTGTATATCAATTTTTGTATTTAATTTTTATTCATTAATATTTCTTCAAATAGTGAGTATATTGTCCAATATATTAAGTATTGAATATTATTTATTTAACTTCTTAAATTGAATTTATACTTCTTTTCATTACATTGAAAAATTAGCATTTTTCTTTTGAACGCTTGTCTTATACTGTAGTCTATAAAGACACGTTTCATACTATTACTTATTTAGTATTAAAAGATATTTTTTACTTTTAAATTCCAAAGCAAAATTTTTTTAAATAAAAATATGCTTTTCAAATTCCAATACAATCGGTTTAATTGAATCAATTCTACAGTTAATATTTCATTTTTACATTTATAAAACTATTTGTTATATATTATTTTATCAAAATTAAGATTATGATTATTAAAATTATAGTATTGATTGTCATATGTTCAATTTGTTTTCTAACGAACACTTTTTCTCTGAAATTATATATTTTTAAACTCTTAAATTCCAATATTAATTGATTATTTCCAAGAATTTCTTAGCATATTCACGTCGTCTAATTGTAAATTTTAATACTTACTAAAAATAAATTAAATTACAGAATTTTATAGACAAAGTTGTATTGTCTCTTTATTTCTTTTCTACTTTGTAATATATTTTTTTTTATATTCTGAATATTAAAATTTCATTGCACAATGCATTTTTTATCCTCCATGATTTTTCTTACTTTTTGACTATTTGCAAATTAAAGTTGTAAAAATAATGTACATAATTAAAAATATATCATCATTCGAAAATAAATAATGAAATACAATTATGGTCAACAGAATTTGAAATCTTCGATTTATATACTCCTGTTTTATTTTATAAGATATTAGTATTTTATTTTTTTGATTGTTAATTTTATAGACATATAATAAATTTTATATTTGTATTATTAATTTTTGCAATCTCTTAAGTTTAAATGATGTTTGTAATATATTTTGTTAGTACTTAAATTATTTATAAATGATTTTTTATTATATATATATTTATATATATATATATATATATATATATATATATATATATATATATATATATATATATATCCCCTTAATGTATATTAATTTCAACTATGAACATTAATTATCACCCAATATGTAAATATTACTATATAAATAAACTGGTTAATATTTAAATTGAATAGAATACAAATTGCATACATTTGAAATATAAGCAGTTAACAGAATCGATTCTTTATTTGAGATAAATAAATGAAAGAACCGTCGGTCAGTGCACCGAAACCCACCACTTCGATATATAGTAAGACGCATGCGCCGAAAAAAAAAAAGAACGATGCGGTTGACGACACCTGACTCGCGCTAGTCGCTGTCAGGCGAAGCCGTTGTTCGCGTTCTCCGCCGTGTGGCGCCACAGTTCAATATCGTGCAACGCGACTCGTCGTAAGCGTATCCGCGCGATATTGATTATAATAATAATCGTCTATGAAAAATAATACAAAAAATAAATTAATAAATATCGTTTAATACGAACAAAAAATCGCCGTTTAATATTATCGACGGATCGATTGTATCTAGTGAATTTTCACATATCGCCATAGTCCGCAAATCGATTGCACAATCATCCCTTTTAACTACACCATGTAGGTACGTATAGTTTATTCTTGTTATATTATATATATACATTAATTTTATTATGCGTATTTTATTTCGATTACAATAATCGACGCGATTCGATTACAATAACCAAAGTGTATTATTATTATCATCGAGCAAAATGTGTTGTTATATGCACGTGCGCTGTTTTTGCCGCATGCATGCTGCATTCGTTTTTTTTTCATTGCCCTCGTTATGCATATAAAAAAAACGTCAATTTTGTAATCGATCGCTTATTAGAATCGTTTTTTTTTCTGCGTCATTCGAATGCATTTCTTTAATATAATGTATAAGTATTTAATTTATAAATGATTAAAAAAAACGAAAAATTTTAAAATAACAACATTTATGCACAGAAAATGAATTATAATTAATTGTTTATGATGTTTAAGAAAAAAAAACAAATTTACCAATTTATTAAATATTTGATAATTATTTTTTTATGTAAAAATTTGTAAATCTAATGTATTATTTTACACGTAATAAACTTTAAAATTTAAATCATTATCAATCGCAACACTTTTATTTTTTTTAAATCTGTTGTAAAAAATCGTGTATTTGATTTGACCGTGAATTTATTAGACGTGATCTTGACAATATCGATTGGTTAAACATTGTACGTATGTGTTGCGCATGCATCATTCAATCTTACCATTTTATATTATATATTTTTAAAAAATATGAAAGAATTGTACATATTTATGTAGCGATTTATTATTTTCAGTATTAAAAAATAATTTTCGAATTGTTAATATTGCTTGTTTTCGATAAAGGGGGGCGTGTATATGTCAAAATCATATGGATTTGACATTAGATTAATTCCTATCATATTTTATTATCTTCAACGTATTATTTAACCTTTTAAACGTGATTTATTATTTTTTAATTTGTATTGCATATTTGGCTTGTCAATTGATAATTTAATATAAATAATCTTGGTTATGTTAAAAAATATTAATAATCAGTTTAAAAAAAAAATTTTTAAACTAAATATTATTTATATATTATTAGATATATCAATCTTTATTAATATTTTTTTAATGTGTTTTATATTGTTGTATATTTTTATATAAGTAATGTTTCTACTTTAAATAATTGTAACAAATAATATATATTTAAATAATTATTTTATTGTCGTATTTTTATCATTTTATTTCGAACAAATATTTTATGCGATCAAAGTTGATTATTTTTCTTAGGTTTGTAAAGGTGTCGCATTCTACCTTTTATCGGTGTATATATAATTATTTTTTTTTTAACAAAATTCTGTAAAATTTCACGAACCTGAATTAATTTTTTTACGAATTGGATCCAGGTTATTGACTCATTTTCTTCGATATCCAATACCTTTTATGGATGTTACCATATATGGTCACGTGGGATTTCTTTGTTGTCTGTCGTGTCTGGTCCAGTTAGAGATTATGTTTGTTGATTGTCATCGTCTATTTTAATATTTTGAAATAAAATTCTACAAATAACAATAAAAAAAATATATTCACGCAATGACCACTAATAATACTGTTTTGAATATATTATTGAGCGCGCTTCATGTATGAATGTTGAATTGTTGTTGATAATTGTATGGAAAACGTACTGTCATTTAAGTTTACGACTGTCAATTGTGTGTAGCTAAAGATGTCTTATCGCCGTTTATATTTTCAAATATGGATTTCTTGACTTTTCATTTTTAAAAGGCAACATGCAAATGTATTCGTATGCATTTAATGGTTTAGCTCCGTTTTTTCTACTGACCTGCGATAAAAACGTAAATGATTATTTTTTTTGACACATATTTACTATTCGATTTTGCTGATGTTTTTCATTATTATGTGGTTGCCAAAAAATACGAATCAGAGTTCATTGCCTTGCTGTAAAATTGTTTATTGGCAACGTTTTCTTGTTGTACAGGGAGAAAAATAATTTAAAGAAAGAAATCAAAGAAAGGAAAAATGTTAAATAAGCATAAGATACGATTCAGCACGTTCTCTTTGGAAATGTGCTCTTTTTTTGTCTCTGCTTTGTGGAATGATCACCGTGATCGTTAAAATATACTTTGACGAATTGGCTTTCGAATCAATGCATTCTGACCACTTAGATTTGAGGTCATCGAAGTACAAAGGATATATTTGTAATATGTTTTTTTTTTATAAAATACATTGTATTTTATTACAATTTTGTCATTTTGTCCCATTATCATTATTTTTATTTCAAAACTAACAGTTAACTAAATTACTTTTGTAATAGTATTCTTCCAAAATTGTAAGTTGTTTTTTGTTCTGTTGATTTCTATAGACCAACATATATATATACCATATAGATTAAATTGTCTTGTTTTCATGTAATACTACTATCGATTAACTCGTTAGTTATGTTCAATTACATTCAATTCGAGTACGATTAAAACTTTAATTACTACTATGTGTAGTTATTTTTTTTAACTTTTTGTCGTTCACGTCGTGGTTCTATTTATTTTTGTAAGCTTTTACTGTTGAGCAGTATCGGATTTCTTTAAAAAAGGATTACAGTATATATACATAAAATGTAAAATACGCAGTTTCTCGTTGAAAAAAAAAATAACAAGAGAACTGCAACAGGATACTTTAATTGTAACGTCCTTTGCTAATAATTTAAATAATGTTTTATATGGTGGACCTTCACGGTTGTTAATTTTCTAACGGAAAACTGTGCTTTTCTTTTAATATTTTTTCAATATATTCGTCACAATATGGAAGAAATATTCTCTAGATATTTTGACACTATTCATTTTATTTTATTTTCGTTAATTATTTTTTATAAAGTGTAACTATATCAGGTATTGTATTTTTAAAATACTATTTAATTGTTAAATAAATTATTGTTTTCAAGACCAAACATGAAAGTTAATAAACTACTCTTTTTAAAATTAAAGATTTACTTGCAATGGTGAATTGATATAATTTGTTTTACACATACATATTATTAAAAAATAACATGGTATTTTTTTAATTGTTAAAAGTGAGTAACAGTTATCGAAAATTTTTAAAATATACAAAAAAATATAAATAAAATAAAAATGATATAAATTATTAGAAATATTCTTATGTATTATCGTTTATGGAATTCCTGAAATTATTACTCGTTACGAGTGCAATCTAACGACGGCAATCCCTCTTTTATGTTTTATATGCATGTATGTGTCAGTAATTTCTCGTAACAATTGCAGCAATTATGAATCTTATGTCCTTTTGTCTTAATCGTGATGGGGACCTCGCTCTCGGATTCCTAGGGTCTTTATTATCAGACATACGATGTATTCGAGAATTGTCTAATAGTTGAACGCACAAATTGTTTCTCGTCTAATCCTACTGGATATCTTTCTAAATCATGCATCTACTCTTAGCTAGTTTATTTGTTTGAAAGACGCGAGTTTTCTCTCATTCTTGGTACTATCCCGTCTATTTTTGTACTGTTTTACAAGCCACCAACGTGTATTATTATTTCATGTTCTCTCGCATCAACGGCTGATCGCTGCTTTGTTTATTTTGATCGGATGCATTTTGTGCATTTAACAGTGCGAGACTATTTTATTTTATTTTTTTTGTACTAAACTCGTCTATCTAGATTTTGAAGTTTTGTGTTTCAAGATTTATATATGTCTTTACAAATCAACTACATACAAATTTGTCCTCTCGTTGGAAATCTTTTCTCGTTTTCCCTCTTATATTTATAAAAAGTACAATAGTATAAGCTATAATAAATATATTTTACGATTTCTTACTATCTTAACTGAAAGATTTAGTATGCATTTTGAACATTTCAGAATAGTTCGGATACTTTATTTTTAAAATTTAGATTAATTGAAAAGTGTTCGATCAACGAACTTGAAATTGTAATCATATATTTTTTAAATTATAATTAATAAACTGCGAATATTAAAACTTTTGCGAAGTTTTAGAAATATGTATGTAATAGATCTTTTTTTGCCTTTTTGTTTTTTCGATGAGATATTAATTCTTAATGTTTTTTAAGTTATAATTATTATTTTTCATATATAGTCATGGATTTTCTAAGATGTTTTTATTTTTACGATATTTATCAAACAATTTTTTTACATATTAAATCCAATGGATTATAATATGAAAAGTAATTATATAATATTATATTTTATAAATCAGCGTTTTTCAGAATTTCTTGACCTACTGTATATATAAAATTATAAAGATATTAATTAATGTTTATTTATTTATCTTAATGATTTCTTCTTTGGAAAATTTGTCGTACATTTCAAAAAGCTAGTTTTGTTTGAATACTCTAAAAACTAATGATCATTTTAAATCTTTCAAATTAGTTTTTTCTAAATCAAACTATGCAGTTTCAAATATCTATAAATGCTCACTACGTTTTCACCATTCGTTATTGTGCAATTTATTTTATGTTTTCAGTTTTTTGTGTCATTTTTTATGTCATCATTCGACTCATTAGCGGAAATTATGGTGTATCCGATCATTTACTTCTACGAGTGTATACCGTGTCGTGCATTTTTTGTGCATTTTATTTGGTCATACAACATATATATTTTTTATATTTATTTTATTACTATTATTATTTTTTGTTAATTTATTTTTAAGTATACTTTAAAAATGTTGACGTTTCATGTTTTGCGACATGATTAACAAAAAACTAAAATCGAACGAATTTAATACTATTAAAAATTTATGTATAAATATACGATTTAAATGTTGATTTAAAGTTTTTTAAGATTAATTGCAATCCTTTTTTAATTTATTAAGTTAGAATATTTTTATATGTACTATATTTCTATTGCTAGTATTTATGACTTCCTCTTTCCCTTTGACGATGAAAATAATTTGTTTAATTATTGAAAGACAAATTTTATAATTAATTTAAATAATAATATTACATTGGTTTATCCAAATGTGAAGGTAAAAGTCCTTATTTTAAATTTATGAAAAACTGAAATAAAATAATTTTATTAAGTTTAAAATATATTTTCCTAATTTAGTCTTTCTTATAAAGTTGAATCCTGTGTGCAAAATCGAATTTTAGTTAATCGTTTTTTATAAAATTTATATAGATTTTATTTGCTCTCATAACATATAAAATTCTACAAAATTATATTGATTTCATTATCTAGCTTCGTATTCTTAGTGTACTTAATAATAAAAATATTATTTAAAATTTTTTTTCAATCAATCTATATATAAAATGTGATCTGAATGACCTCTTAATATCACAAGAAACATATGTTTTAAAATACATTTGGCACATGTTTAATATATTATTTACATAAACATATTCTGTATTAATATTTCATATTTAGTATAAGAAGAATTTTAACTAATTTAACTAACTTATCAATTATTACAGTCACGTTTCAGGAAACGTTTCTAGTGCGTGATTATTCGATATAAATTTATTTTTAAACGTTAAATAATCTTATATATTAACGAAAAAGAATTTACCTATCCCTAAATATATATATATATATATATATATATATATATATATATATATATATATATATATATATATATATATATATATATACATACATTTATAGTTTTTCCTAAAAAAATACTATCTATTTCGATTTACTATTACTTTCATTTTTAGTAAGTCAGGGTTAATTCGTAATTTTTACACATCATCGCCAAATATAGCGTACTTTCGTGATGAAGTATAATAATTAATTAATATTTTTTTTATTGTTTTGTCGTGTTTAACTTTCGATCCATGCTGTATACAAAATTTACGAACACTATGTGCTAGCTACGATTGTTCTCTCAGTTGAATGTTTGCTGCTATCGACGACAGCACATTTCCCTCTACGGTTCGGTATTTTTTTTAATCGAAAAACTATTAAATAATATTTTTTAAAATACAATCATTTATATTATTTTTAAAATATGCTAAGTACGATTATATTGTATTTTATATACATTATATTTGAAATAGTCAATTTATGTGTCATTTAATTTGAAAGGAAAAGTCAGCGGAGGGTCTTTTCCTTTTAATTTATATATTTTTTTTAATTTTATGTATGTAATTGTTTTGTAATTATTTGATAGCAATATATCGTACTTTCATAGTTTTTTTTATTTGCTTTTCATATAAACAAAAATCTATAAAAAATAAGTGATGTGATCGTTTCAATTAGACTTTATTATCGCTATTTTATCGTTTTTTTTTATAAATTGTTCGAAAATTATTTTGAATTTGTGTTTTATGCGACTGTAGCATGGGATCTACATTTACCAAGGTAAATAATATTTATTATTTTGATGTATCGTTATTATAGTATATCATTCGCCGTATATTATTGATTATTATTTTCTATAAAATTTTGTGTTTTACAATTATATTGTTTATCGATATTCATATAAATTGAACGAATTGTATATATAAAATTGATTTTAAGTTTTATATTTTATATCAGTGATTAAAATTATATAATAACAACTAAGATACAATTATGTTATAATTGCATGCTCTTTTATCTATATTTGTCGATTAAATGATAAATATATTTTTTTAGAAATTTTATCAGATTTAATTTTCTTTAGAATTTTTACTATATTTGATAGGTTGTATGTTTTCGTTTTATCGGCTTTTTTTGTTTATTTAATAACATTTGTTATCTACGTTTTTTTCTATTTGTTCTTTTTAAAAATAGATTTCCATATATGCAATTCAAAATGTTTCCAAAATCTCATAAAAGTATTTTTTAGACCATTCTTTATACATTTTTCTATTTTTGCAAATTTAAATATATCTGATTTTTTTAAAGTCATTTTGTTTTTCAAAATGTAATCTCGTATATAGTAGGTATATCGTCATTATACTGCATATAGTATACTGTGTTCTTTTCTTACATATAATGATTAATAATATGTAAATAATTACTATATGCTATATATATATTCTTGATGAATTGACACGTGTAACGTCACAACATTTCAGACATTAACAATTTATGAGTCTCGCGTATAGTTGAATAATTGCAACTTGTTGCATCGTAAATCTAACACTATGCGCGTTTCGTTTTTCTTTATTTTCTCTGAAAATTTCGTCGATGCGCAAATTGGAACGTTTGTTTTGGAACGATTCAAATTTAGCGTGTCTGCAACGTCTCGGTAGATTAACGATCAAAATAATTAATTTTCGACTTAAACGAACTCTTCGACTCGGGCGTGTCCTGTGGATGTATGGATATTCTTCTCTTTTATTTTTTTTTGCAGCAATTTCCTCAATATAGATATATGTGTTTATATATATATATATATATATATATATATATATATATATATATATATATATATATATATATATATATATATATATTATATGTATTGTTTGGTTGAGTGCAATCGGTTATTTTTATTCATTTTGTTTGTATTAAAATCGTAATGCAATCGACTTTACGGTCGGTTGATTCAATTAATAAACGTATAAGCGAAAGTGATTTTTCCGTTTTAAATTCTCGTTTTATTTGCAAAAAATGAAATGATCAATTATTCAACATATATAGAAAGAAATATTTTTTTGGAAAATATATATTTTACTAATTGAATTTAACCAATTTTGTTATTTCTTCAATATCAAGTTTTTTTTGTCTTAAAAATTGAAAGTTTTGAAAATACTAATCTTTATTAATAATATTTAATTAGAATAAAACACCTGTGGTAGCTTTTTTAACATTTAATTATTCTGGACGTATTAATTATAAAAAAATAGTAATGATATACATATTTATTTTGTAATTGAAAAGATTATTGTTGAATTTAAAATTTTAGGCACTACTTATTGCCAATTATATAAAATTATAAAAATATCCTGCTATTATTTAGCAGCAATTTTAATTATAAAATTACTATTTTACTTTTCCGAATTCATAATATCCATTTATTTATTTGATTGTATCTGTAATAATTAAATTTTTAATTTATATTTTAGTAACGGAATTAGTTATTTGCTAATTACAAACTATCGTTCACTTATTATTCGTTAGTGTACATTATCTAATAGAATTTTACTTAAGATTATTAAAAAGTAGATAAATGGGTCACAAACGTTATAATCTTTATCAAACGTAATAAAAATTGTATTTATGTTTTCTTCGTTAGAAATTAAGTAAAGAATAGACTAGAAAATTATTTTATGTATTTTAGTGCAATGAATATATTTGTTGTCATCTTTCTCCCCCCGTGTCATTTATATGACATTTTTGATCTAAGGAATTCGTGAAGGGTTTCCTTGCGGCTGAAAATGAAGCATTGACTACGGCATATCTGCAAGACAATCACTTCCTGCAAGTTCCCTTGCATCTGTTTGATTTACAGCTTTTACAGTTTCAAAAATAGTATTCACTAAAAGGATGAATGCGTTTCTTGCCGAGATGCGAATGTATATAGGTTGAATACCTCATTGCAATTTTTTAGCATGGTTTTTATTTAGTTTTTTTCTCTGAATATCCGCCTCTTCTCAAATGTTCGCAGAAACTTAAATATTATTCTCAATGAACATTTATGAATCATCTATTCAAAATGCTTTGCTTTGTTCATATCGGAAATGCCTTTTGTTTTATTATTTTTTTTTCTATTATGTAAATTCATATATTGTACAAAATCATATTTGGAAACTTATTTAATTTAATTAATATATTTAATTTTATAAAATAATTGATTTATTCAAATTTATTAAGATATTTAGAATGGGAGTAACCTTTTTAAAGCCAACTACATATAATTTTATTACTTTTGGAACTTTTTTAAATTTAATTAACAGTTATTTTTCTAGAAAATTTTATTCCAAATAGAGCCTTCATTCATTAAACTGTATGTGCCTATACATAATAATTTCAATACCATAACAGAAGTAAAACATCCGGCGTATCGGTTATTATTTTATTTTATGTATGGGACACCCACACGATATTTACATATATGTAGATTTCCCAATATATGCATTATTTATGTTATAATTACAATTTAAGATTAGTGGATAATTAAAAAAAAAATTATTATCATTGTTGTAATATAAACGAAGATGATTTAAATTAAAACACCGTTTCTTTTAACATTTATGTTAAACAATTTAAGGGAAAAATATCTTTTTAGAAAAGGCAAAGTATCATGGTTAATACTTTTAAACGAAAGTTCGGATAATATTTTCCCAACAAGAAAAATTCACCCATAATAAACTAATAAAATGTTTTAAAACAATGATTATATTCATTATTTTAAATAGTTTTTTTTTATATTTTCATCATTTATGTCTATTTGGTCATGTTATTTTTATTAGTGGATAAAATGTGTTTCAAAATATACAAATTCTATTGCATTCAGTTATGCAATGGAACATAGGTGTCTTTTTGCATATCGGTTGCGTCTGGTCGAATTTTTTCAGACGGCAATTTCAGCAGGATACAGTTTTGTTTTTGGTCTTTCAGTCTGCATTCAAACTCGCACATATTCGTCTGTGTTCCTCCTTTGTCTACAAAATCAGTGTCCGATCATCTTTAACGAAGTTCAGTTGTCCTTTCTTGGAATCGAGCGATAATTTTTCGTTTGTCCGTTTAATTAGAGTTTTAATTTTCATCAATAATGATTGTATATTTTTAAAGACGAACAGAAACAAGTTATTTTTTCTTTTGCTATGTCGTACTTTTGGAATTCGCTTTCCAGTGCAATTTCAGGTTTATTTTCAGTCGATACTTTATACGCTATGGAAACGAAAAAGTTAACGGCTAATCTTGCTTTTTCTGAAAATCTCACTTGGAATATGCGAGTGTTGCAGATTGAACGCAAAAAAAATATGAAAGTGAGTTTTTTTTTAATATATTTCTTTTGTTGCATGAAATATTACATAGCTTGTAAATTGCAATTTTCTCTATGCGATAATTTTAGTTATTTAAAAATAAAAAAGCTATTGTGACTTCTTTTTTCATATGGGTTTATTTGTCAGGTTTTTAAATAAAGATTTAATATATATATATAAATATATATATAAATGTTTTTTTTAAGAAATAAACTGATTAAATATTATAAATTATTTTTTTCATATAATACACGTATTTGTGATATATCAAAATTTTAATTCTAACTTAGTTGTCATTATTGATATTGTATTTCTCGTCATAAATTTATTAACCATTGAGAAAAAATATACTTGTTGAAAAATATCATTATTAATTTCTTTCTCTTAAAACTAAATAATCTTCATTTTAATTTTTATTAAAAATTAATCGAAAGTGCTGCGTGTTATTTTTTTTTATTTAGTTTTGTTTCTTTCTCAAATTTATTATTTTATTAATTTATAAATAATATTATACATTGAGATGAATCAAACAGAAAACTTATTTATATAAATATTTATTAGAGAATTTTTCCACATTCTATTGCCATCTGTCGGTATATATATGAAATCGTTGCCACGTTGAAATTTTCCATATTTATTTTTGTCGACATCTGTTTTCTACCATATTTTATTTGTAAACGAATCTTCAGATTTTCTTTCATAATTGAATATTATGATCGTCAATTTTTCAAAATCATCAACTATAAAATAAATCAGGAAAACATTACTTTATTTCATAAATTTCTTTACCATATTTTTTTGGTATTAATGAATTATTTTTATATTTTCACTAAAGGGGGAAAAGTGTACCAGGATGTTCCCGTTGTCATATATTGATTTGGCCTGGTGCCCCTGCGATCCCCACTTTGTTGGGGTAGGCTTTTAGGGCGCAGTCGCATTGTAATATAAATACGATTTTACAATGGATCGTACCTTTTACGTTCATTGACGTTTCTCGTCACTGAAATTTTTCAAGAATAACATTTTGTAATCAAATAATTCAAGAATAATATTATAAATTAAAGAAAATATAAAACGATTTACATGATAGTCGATTGAGTTCAGTGATCCGCATAATTGCTATCATATTTTACTACTATGTATAGTTTATTTTATCCTTTAATGTGTTTTAGTCATAAAATAGTAATTACGTGTTGAATATGTGCGTAGTAATGTTCGATCTTAATTTTTACATTATATTACGGTTAATTGACAGAACTATGAATATTATTATTATTAGTGATAATTTGATGTGAATGGGCGTGTTTGGGTTTGGTTACTCTTCTGTATTTTCTTCAATACAATGGTATAATTAATTTTTATATGATATATTCATTTTATTTTACTTAATATATTACTATTGTAAAATATTATTTTTAAATATCGATTTCAATAAACGTGATATTGAATAAAAAATGTTTTTTTCCGCGATATTAGAAAACTTATATTATATTTTTTTCTTTTGAGTCAGTGAAAGGCGATTATTAATTGTTTTTTTTACTTGTTAACATTTATTATATTTATTTGTATGTTTTTTATAAACAATTTAAATATAACATTTTGTAAATTTGCAAAACTTTCAAAACACATTTATAATAATTTTATATAATATGCATAACACTTATTTCAATTATATATATATATATATATATATATATATATATATATATATATATAAATTTAATATATATGAATATTTAATAGTTTAAAAATATTTTGAAAATGTGTAATTACACGAATATCTGTTATGTTTAGATTTTTGTATCCGTATTTCATCATCATCATCTCCTAACGTTTATCCTGCGTAATTGCAGGGTCCGCTAATTTTTGTATCCGTGTTTAAAGATATTATTTAGACTATTTATAATTTATATTAAAAATAAATCAAAATTGATACGTCAAGTTTTTTTGATAAAGGTAATTATACAAATATTGGATTCAACGTCGATAACTCGGTTATATTAAAAAAATATATTACGAATGTTGTATTTACGATTTTTTCGTCATTCATCAATTTTTAACATTTTCGATTTTAATATGAAATGAAATTTCTCGTACTTAATTAAAAATGAAGAAAAAAAACGTGGTAATAACATTACACCTTCTATTTAACGAACCGCAATATAATGGATTTCTAATTTAACCGACGATTTATTTTACTAACGAAAACGTGACCATCAACCTTCTTTCTAAAGATGAATATTTGCCCTTTCTCCGTGAACATTCAATTTAATAACATACATAATTTTACCCAGAAGTTCAAGGCTTAACTCTTACAATAAAAGTATATCTATTGTATTTTCGCGCGTTAAAGTTATAATTTTATTAAGTATTATTTACATACAAAATATAAATGCCGAAGAACAGTTATGTAAAAGTACAATTATCATAATTAAAATTAGAGAAAGCTGGTATTTTTCTACAAAACATGTTATTTTATTTTACTTTTATTTTATTGATATATTTTTTCTTTATTGTTTTTTAATCAAGAAAACGTAGCTAATATATATATTTTTTTAATTGTCTCAAAATATAAAGAAATAAGGGTAGTATAATTCTACTCTACCATAATCTTAATTAAATCACGTTTTTATCGATTTTTATATTTTTCAATTTTCGGAAATTGTTTTATAAAATCAGTATCATTTCTATCACACTTTTATAATTTAAATTTCGGCTTTTGGGATTCTCACATATTTTTTTTTTATTCGAGAAAAGTTTCTCGAATAAAAAAAAATATACGAAAATTATTTCGTATATATATATAAAATTCTTAGATTAATTTTACTCTAAAAAAAATATTCGAATAAGAATAAAAAAAAACGCTAATAATTTTATTTTTACTCTTACGCGATTTAAAAGTATATATTTTTTGTGTGAAAACTACGAGGAATCGTGCGAAAAGATTGTTTTTCTCATCGTGATTTGTCATTTTGTTCGTTTTCTTCCGTTGTCTATTTATCTTGTTTTAAATTAATCGAGTTAACTATCGTCTTCGTTCATTAGCTTTCGCACGCCTCACTTTCGAAAGTCTTCGATGTTTACTCCAATTTCGTTTTTATGATGATTATTATCACGATTGGATATATATATATATTTTCATTATTATTGTGTACCAATTTTGAAGTGTTTTAAGTCACATTAATGTTACCGAATTGTGTGTATATTAAATTCTTGTACAGAAAATATTAATTTACATAAAATTGTTTTTTGTATATAAAAAATATGATATTATTTTATTAAAATCTATTTGTATATTGTATTGATATTATTTGTATCTAAATTCTATGTATACAAGTTATACAATTTTATTTATTATCTACATCAACATTCATTTACTACGGATTTTATTTCCGTCGACGCACCCAATATTCTTAGAGTGCAACAAGTCAAATGAGTGCACTGTGATGTAGCTTTCAGGATATTCCGATTTCCTTCTAGAGTTATTTTTGTTTGAAAATTAAAGCTATATTTAAGTATTATATTTATGTGTTTTGAGTAGTTAAAGGATATAAAGAATGCTCTCTATTCTATACATTTTACCATAATATCAATACGCGGTGAATTTTTTTTTTCAGAATAATATACGACATGAAAATTTTAAATATTTACAAATTTCAATTTTTAAATATTTACAAAATTGAATAGAATTATTCGGTTATTTTCATTACTCAATTAACCTGTTAACGACGAGTAAAATTTCCGTTATATTTATTGTGCATATATTCTTTTTAGCCGATTTTTAACATTTTGCATCAAAAAATATTTTATAAATTTACGATTTTTTTCCTCGAATAATTACACATTTCATATAATTAGCATTTTATTATCAATCTTCATTATGCGCTCTGATAAATAATTATTCTTTTTTTTCTTTATTTATCGATTTTATCTATATTTTTATTTTAATTGTGAACATTTTCGATTATGTTGAATAAATTTATGGAGGTTTTTATTTTCTTATTATATATGCAAAATATGTTAATATTTAAATGGAAATGTGTTCGATGAAATTTATGTGGAGCGGGTCTGTTTTTTTACGCGTTAAGTTTATTACAATATATCAATGTTATACATATATTATAATTTATATATCGTACTTAGTTAAACAAAATAAATAAAACACTATTGTCTCGTACAAATCCGGATTTTTTTCTAGTTATGTGTTTGTATCTAAATCTTAAATTTCAATCGCTATTATATTAAAAATAAAAAATAAAAACCATATTATTTTCAACATAACAAGGCCACAAGTGTAATTTTTAATATTATGTTTAATTTTAAGACAATATTTCTTAACATTATTTATTGTTTTCTTTAATTTTGGGGGATATTTATTTTTTTAAATATCATTAAATTCAATGTTTATAATTGTTTGAATATTGATAAAATAAAATTTTCACTTGATTTTTATATTAGCAAAATTTAATCACTAGAAGAGCCGTGTTTCAATATTAATTATATTTTTTATTAAAACACTAAATTTTCAATTGTACTTCGTTGTTGTCGTTTCGTTCTTAATATAAAATTTTGATTGGATTGATTTAAAGCTCACATATTCTCGACTTAACTGTCATACGATTGCTTGTACACAATCCATTCATATATAAATCTATATTATTATTTTGATTTAATTAAATTTGGGTTCATCCCGCGCTATAAGCGAACCACATAACTACATACAGTATACCCATTTGGCACACAGTTTCATTCTACACTGCTATTCACTCTGACTCGGTCAGCTGATCTGACAGCACATGCTTGTTTGCCAGCAGTTATTTTTCTTTTGTTGTGCCAGTTTTTCCAAGTAGTTCGTGCTTAGATCATAACAGAATACGAGTGAAGTGACGAAACGGTTGCTGAAGATTTGTAAATAATGGATTTCTTATCCAAACTTCTCGGCAAAAGTCCGGGAAAGGAAATGTTCTCCAGTATATCGTCTCTTGAGGTATCGCCGTTCATTTGATTTATTAATATATTCTATTTTGCATTTTTGTGGTTAATATTACGTTGCAATGATTTGCACGGTTGGTTTATGGTCAGGAACTCGGCTTACATACATGCTATCATTTCATGATTAACTTGTAATGAAGAACCGCGATTTTGTAATTAATATTTGCGAAAAGCATATTCCGTTCTGTGCACTCACAAAATATATCTCACATTTATATCTTTATTTTTGGTATTTTGTTGTTTTTAAATAAATACATACGTTTTATTTTATGATGGTGAAAATCCAGTTTTTCTCGTATGAAAAATTCAAGCATACCGATACGAATTCAATTTGCATTTTTTCATATTAATTTATGTACAGTTGATGACCTCGTCGATGATGTTAAATTTTATTTTAGACTTCTTTTTATTATAACGATACAAACAAAATATAAAGAGCTTTCTTCGACTATTACGCACTCGAGAAAGTGTAAATCGGTAATATGATTTTTTTAATAGCAACGCCACCTTGCCAACTTTTAGATTTGCGTTTACGCCAAAAATTGTCTCGCCAAAAAGTTTACTAAGTAAATCTAAAATTCTTTTCCTTTTAGCTTTTGCAACCTGTTGTATTTATTTTAGTTGATTTTTAAACACAACATGTTTGTAAACAAATGTTGTTTTTAACTTGAAATCCAACATTATACATTTTATCAATTCATTTACAAAATAAGTTAATTTTTGTCCATACTTATTGTATGATGAATGATAACTATTTTCTGGTATCACTTTTACAAATTTTAAATTAATGAATATTATATTTACGGCTTAAAGTAGCACAAATATCGTCGATTAATTTTAATTATTTATATTCTCTAAATATTATATAATATTAATATACATATGGTATATTATATAATATTAATATTTGCAATGTATATTTTTTAATCTAAAAAAAATGTGATATTTTTTTCTTTGAAAATATTAGAATATTGTATTTAATCCTATTAAAAAATTAAAAAAAAAACAATTTTTATTATAACGTAGACAATCAAATTACACGTTAATTATTGATGTTATAAATTGTTATGTGATATAACATAATTTGTTTATAAATATGTGACTTTAATTTATTACAAAATATTTTTCTTTCTTTTTAGTTACTATTCGATATTGGTAACTCAAGTTTGTTGTTTTTATTCAGATTTATTTTCCTCCCAAACGAAATTGAAAATGGTATCTTGTTTCTTGTACATACTAAATATAGTCTATTTACTACCTACAGATTGGCTTTACTTTATATTTATATGTCGCTTTTGCTATTTCCTATGACTTAAAATAGTCTTATATTAAAAAAAAACAGTATTGTGAGTAGATTGATATATTATATTATAAATTCTTTCGATTATTTTCTCAACGTAATTTAAATGGCGAAAACGATTCATATATGTATTTTCAGCAATTTATAAAAAAAAATTAAACATATCCGAATTCGCACAAGTCGATTTGGTCTTTCATTATCATTGAAATTCACAGTTGGCGTTCTATTGTCTATGTCTAAACAATTTGGTATTGTTTCAGTTAATTTTAATCCATGTATGTTAGCAGTTTTCGTTTGACCAACTTTTTCAAAATTTCACTTCGAATAAAACGTACGTAAATTACATTCCGTGACATTAATTTTCTGTTGCAATTTAATTCTAACAAATAAATATTGACGTGGATTTTTATTTGTTTCGTTCGAATTTTAGTTGTCGAATTATGCCAAAAATATTCTTATATGCGATTTATTGTTTTCATTGGTCGAAACCAACGCAAATACATAATACATAGTTTACTAGTTTCTCTTTATTAGATTTGGATGCTGTTCAAATCGAAACTGTTGGAAGCCGTTGTTCATCTTATATCTTATATATGTAACCTTGGCCTATGTAGAAAATGCTCTGATTTTCAGTATAAATTTGGATTTTCCTTATCGTTTCAAAGAAATCAGTTATCCACGTTATTTTGTTTTATAATATATGTATACAAATGACTTTCAATTATATATATATTTTATAAAAAAAATGCGATTTAAATAAATTGTATTAAGTGCATTAGATTTATATATATATATTTATAGAACAGTAAATTTTCAATATAAGAAACTTATATATTTATGTATAGGTTTTATCATTGCCTTTTTTAGCTTTCTTATTAAAATTTTCAATTAATGCGTGGTAGTTACTTTGATGGTCAAATTGCTTGATTGGACTACTGATTCTAGTAGTACATCGCCCACTGTTATCATTCTTTTAAATGATTTATCGTTAGTTTTATTTTTTTTTCTTTATTTGAGTTGGCATTTTCTTTGAAATATGATTACTTGATATAGAAATTAAAAATGTTAGCTTTAAAATTGTAATGTAATATTGTATATGACAATAACTGCAATTTGTTCTTTTATCATATTTAAAAATTATTTTTTTCATTTATTTCATTTGTTACTATTTGATTTTTTTTCATGTTAACATACGTTGTTAGTACTTTTTAAATGAAACTTTTCTTCTTTTTATCATGGTTTCTAAGAAAGATGATTTCGAAAAAAATAGAAATTATAGACGTCAGTTTTATACTGTGTAAAGTATATATGATGCATATATATTAATTATATTTTCTTATTTTATTTCAGAATACATCAGGAGATCAGTCGCAAAATGTCAAAACACATGATAAAGCTCAAGTTGTAACAAACATTCAAAGTGTTTCTAATGTAAAAAGCAATAACGGAAAAGTATCTGATGGTAAGATTGAATACATTATATTGAAAATTAAAAATCGATCGCTTATAAATTATTCATTTTATAGAATAAAAAAAGGATGTCTGATTTTATATAAAAAATAAACATCGGTTTATATAATTCATGTTTATAAAATACTACAGTTTATCTTATAGATTGCGTTTTTTATCGTTTTTATGTGTAAATTTATATATAACTTACGTTTCATAAAAATATTATAATAGTTAATTGTAATATATATTTGTTACATTGTGTGTATGTAGTTGCCATTAAATATTTCATTTTAATATTAAATCATATTTTCGAAGTTCATAATAATTATTTGTAATAATACAATTTTCGTCAATTGCTGAAGCTTCTTCTCAACGCATTGTGCATGCTTTTATCTATTAATTTTCTGTTTTCTCTACAATAACACTGATATCGAAGTCTTATTATTTCATTTTTAATACTAATGCATTCGATAAAACAACATTAACATTACAGAATCATCTGATAGTTCATTAGACTACGGCAGTGCAAACGAGGACAGTTCACCTCGAGATGATTCCACGAGTGATGCTTACTCTGATAATAAATTAAAAACACCCAAATCTGGTGAGACGATCACACCTCATATACTAATTGGTTATAGTTAATATATACTTTATATTTCTTGTTCTCATTCAATGAATATTTTGTGTATGACCTGATATTTTCTAATTTATTGGTTTTTAAAGCTCGATTATATTGAATATTTACTTAAATAATATATATATATATATATATATATATATATATATATATATATATATATATATATATATATATATTCAAATAGATTGTACTTATTAAATGTTGAATGTTTTTTTTATTTTTCTTTCCAAAAATATTTAATATATTTTTAATTAACAAAAATAGATAAGTTTTATTAATCTTTAAGAATAATTGATTAATATATTTGTATATCAGTAAAACAGAATTTTTTTTGAAGGACAAAAATATTTAGTAATAATAAACATAATCACAATGCTGAATTTATATAATAGTGCATAAATTGGCATGGTATTGTTAAAATCATTTTGTTTATGTATATGCACATCATCAAATCATTTATTTTGCACTCATTGTGGTAATATTAATTGTTTTCATTGATATGTATAAAATTTATTTTTTAATTATGATGTTATTGAGTTATGTTTTATTTAATTTTTATTTTATATTCTTTTATTTATTTATGTTTCTTTTCAATATTTTTCTTTTAATTTATTTTTGGGAACCGTAACCAGAAAAAGGAAAGAAAACTTCAGAAGTAATAAATCCTTTACACAGTCCCACAATTTTAAAAGATAACACTGATATACTTTTGGGCAATGTGATTAATAACACAGATGTGATATCTACAGAAAAACCTCAAAATATTCGTAAACAGAAAATATTTAATGAATTGACGGAGTCATTCGAAACACCAAATTCTAGCATATTAAATGTTTGTGATTCTTCTGTTACGACATCAAACACAGATTCTTTTGAAATTGGTGAAGATCCACTAAATCAAAATATTAATGGGTCTTCAAATATAACTTCTACTGATATAGCAAATAATGGACCAAACTCTCAGATTTTTGAAAAATCTATTAATTACGAAGATAGTTTAAATAAATCTTCTACATCAAATCAGACGGTTTCTGTGGATTCTTTAGAAAACGATAACGAGGATAAAGTCGAAAGAACTAGTTTATGCAGCAACCACGATCGAGAATCTTCTGTTGAAGTTATCAATGAAGATAATAATTTTGGTAAATGTGATGATTTGGATAGCACAATTACAGTGGGTCTCAATAATACTACTCTAGAACTTGACAGCACGTTTAGTCATATTTCATTTCAAAACGATTTGAGTCTGTTTGTGAGTCCCATAAATACAATTAATAATTTTATACCCAAGAACGAGGTAGATTTAGAAACACAACATAATATTAATAAAATTATAATTAATGATACTAATTTCCAACTTAGCAATAGTGCAGAATTGAACGATAGTTTAGAGTCAGATATTCCTAATAAGATCCGTAGAGATTCTGCTGCATCGATTCTTGTTCTTCATTCAAGTGATGATTTAGTTACAAATGTCAATAACGGCACATTAACTGAAATATCGCATATCGCAAAGGAATTTGCTAATATTGAAGATAATAAAACACCAGAAATAAGGACTATTTCAAATCATAGTGAAGAAATAATATGTAACAATTTGATTGTAGAAGATTTACAGTCTGTAAATGAACATATTGAAAAAAATGAAGAAGAATCAATTTCAGAATTAATAATAGAAACAAAACCAGTCATCCATGAGAAAGAAAATAACAATGTTTTGATATCTGAATTTAAAGAAATCAAAAATGAAGTTTCAAATACAACTAATGATAATATAGATACTACAGGAATTGATTCTAATCTCAACGTAACAAATATTTCTAATAATGATAGTAATATAATAGAACAAATTAATATCGAAACAGTCAATTGTGAAAATCTAGTGTTATATGAAAATATTGAAGTTTTGAAAGAAGAAATACCAAACGTTGGTCAGCCTAATATAGATTTGTCTTCTATTGAGGAAAAATTAAATATTAAATCACAAGAAGTTATTGTTGGTGAAGTTAATACCTCAGAAATTGTTGATTGTAAAGGACATGTAAATAATATAGAATCAATAGAGAATATAAAAAATTACAATAATGGAATAGTTGATGATATTAGTACTATTAATGTGTTAGAAGATATTGAATCTGGTAAAAGTAATGTGCAAGAGAATGAACCAGTAAAAAAAAATGAATCTATTACAGAAAATGTTATTAATAATTTAGAAAATATTAGAACTTTTGAAAATATCATTGATGCTAATGCTGTTATTGAGGATATAAATAATGTGGAACAAAATATTAGCCCAAAAATCGAAAAAAATCACACAGTAAATCAAAACAACGATAAATTGAGGAGCGGTAAACTTGCTGAAAGTTTTTTCGACTCGAATTCTGATAAGAATTTCGCCAACAACATATCAAATATTTCACAAAGTAGCACTGTTTCCATTGTAAATGAAAGTTTAGATGAGGAATTAAAGGAATTCACTGAATTAGAAAAACGAGCTGAGTGTTCATCCATTGAAAATTCCCCAAATAAATTGGAAAATCAAGATTTATTGCTTGAAAATAAAATTTCAGCTATTGTCAACGATAATTTAATTTCAAAAACTAATAACATATTATTTTGTGAGCCTATGGATTGTGATGATTCTTTAAACGAACAAGAAACGAATTTGGCAATTAACAATGTACAAGTGCAACAACTAGAAAAGACGCACAAACCTGAACTTGATATTGAAAGATTTGCAGATGATCAAAACCCATTCGTAACTCGTTCAAAATTAAGAAACTCTTCTGAAAAAGAAGGTGAACTGAGTCCAGGTACTTATAATTTTGACGAAACTTTAGAAAATCCTTTCGCTACCAAATGTAAAATTCGTAGCTCTCCTGATAGAAGTATTGATTCAATAACTCCAAATATATCAAAAGCAGCAGAATCTACTACCATTAAATTGAAAAAATTACCATTGAAGAAAAATATTTCACCTTTAAATAAAAAACCTCTAATTGAGAAAAAAAGTGCAATTTCAAATTCTTCAAATAAATTAAATACATCTAAAGGTAATACTTCTGTTAATAATATTAAAAATCTTCAGAAATCAATACCTACTGATAATAAAGCAAATAACGATGTTGAAATTCAAATTGCAACTGATGAGATTAAAATTAACCCATCCAATGTTTTAAAAAAAGTTGATATGAATATTCAAGAAGATGATAAAAATCAAAATATCAGAAACAATAATACAACATCTGCTTCTGTAGATTTAGAAATTCAATATAAAACAATAGAATCAGAAAATACAGAATTTAAAACTAATAATTTGGATTTTGACAAAACTATTCCTCAGGAAATTTCCAATAAAACTGAAAATATAATGTTGAATAATAATAGTTTGAATTCCTCTGTTAACAAACCAATACAAGAAAATATGAATAATAATAATAATCCAACATTAAATGGCGATAACTTCAATTCGCCCATTACTACAGTATCTCAAAAAAAGATCAACAATTTTTCTAAGAAAATTATCGAGAAAAATATGTCACCAATGACTAAATCCGGTGACTTAATGGGTTTATCACCTGTACTACATACTAACAAAAACGATTACACAGCATCAACAGCCATTTCGCACGATTTATCTAATGATTTTCTTACTGGTAAAGAACTACAATTGGACTGTAACGAATTTGATGATGAAATGATGGAAGTGGATGATGATGATTTTAAGGTCCCAGTGGAATGTGAGTTATTTTATTTTTAATTTCTATTTTAACATTTTTCTTTAATTTTATTTATTTTATATTATCATTTATATTTTACACTATTTGAGCTGTTGGTTATGTTAGGTGTATGGTTTGTGATTAATTTACACTGCTTAATTCATAAATATCGCTTTGTTGTTTTTGGCTAATATCACAATATATATCAATTTATTTTTTTAATGGCTATGTAATTTTTGAAATTTATTTATTTTTAATAAGTTTTATCCTTAATGATAAAAAGTTTGATATTTATTTATGGTAGCAGTTGAAGTGTTAAAAATGTTAGTATCCATAATGACATATATATTGCTTTGGACATTATTGCAGTTAAGTCATAATTTTTAGATGATGATTAAAATGTTCTTTATAACAATAATCCCATAGTTTTCTTTGCCTCTTTGCATGATTATAATTAAAATATTAAAAAAAGATTTTTTTAAAATAACAATGATTATAAGATATTATAAATATATAAAAAATGATATATATTATTTTTATTAATAATTTTAACTTTAGTTTAAACGTAGTCCATCACCAATTGCGTTTTTCTTGAAATTCATTCATTATTTAGAAAGTACTTGATGTAACTGTTTATTTTTACAATCATTTGTTAGAAGATAAAATTTTTAAATAAAATTTTCTTATCAATATTGATATTTCATTATCTTGGAACTATTATGTTTATAAATTATCAAAGATATGTTAAATTTTATGTTTTATATTTTATAGATATTTTCACTTTTTATCAAATTTTAATTTGAATTATTTTTGTAAGCCCATTGAAAATTTATTATTTTATAAATGTAATTGAATAAGAAATAGTGTTATTTTTAATTACACGTATGTATTTACATTGAAAAACTATCTATATAAATATGAATTAAAATTTCATAAATAAATACAGAAAAACCAATATTATATAATTCATAAGAAATATAGGCATAAATTATTAAAATGAAATTAAATACAGTGATTGTAATGGAATATGCGAATTTTCTTCGCTTTCGTGGTCACTATAACGGATATGAATCATTCTCTGATACTAATTACTGTATCTTATAATAATATTTTTTTTTTGTAATTTATTGTTCTCTTTAATTTATTTGATTTAGATATACACCTTTTATTATTTTTTATGATAATTGAAATATGAAAAAAATAATTGAAATTATTAATTTGTTAAATATTTTTATGCCTAAAAATCATTTTAATAAATACAGTTGTATTTTTCTCCTATATATAATAGTTAAAATAATTCAACTGAAGACCTATTAGTGAGAGTTATATCATGTTTGAACTAGTATATTTTTTTCAAAAATTTAATTTTATATTATATTTAATATACGTATGAATAAATTTTGAAAATAAAAAAAATATATATTTTGTACGTTTACAGTTTGAGAATTACTGAATCGTGACGTTAATCACAACTGGCCGCCCAGTTCCAATGAGTCAGTCTGTTATGCGAGTTGGTTTATGTCGGTCGTGTCTTATTATCAATTATTTTTTTAATATACATATATAAATTCAATACGTTCGCGATCAACATTTCTAGCATAAGTACCTACCTACCTGTATACAGCGTACCATTAGTGACGTGCACGTGTGTATATATACATACATATATTTAGTACCTAACCATATTTATAGAATAATAGCAAAATAGTATGTCGAAAAATCATAAAGTTAAACCAACGGTATTCTCCGTCATTGAAACAGTTTTCTTTTGTTCGCGATTTCGATTTATAATATGCTGCGCGACGTTTAGGTGTTAGTTTCATTTTCATATGTGTTACTGTCAATGACACGTGTCGTGTCAAGTTCGCGCACTCCGTATCGCACGTTATATACGTGAAATCGAACGTCGTTATTATTATTATTATAAATTTATTTATATTTAAATTTATATGTATATTTTTGTGTCGTCGAAAATATAATAATAGCGGTTTCATCGTTGGATGATCAAGTGGGTTATTTTAATTGTGTGTACGTATATATCGCATTTGTGCTGTGGCGGTTCGTTTAATTGATAACTATTGTGCTTCGCATTTAAGAGTTTTTTTATACGTACACACAACTTCAGTGAAATTTGTTTTATTATTTTTTTTTTTTTTTTTTGTAACGTACTTGAATTAGTTTGTGTATTATATTTAACGATTTAAATATAATTGGTGATGCGAATATATGTTAAATGTGTACATAGAAATATCAAAGTTTACTTTACGAATGTGTCATACGATATTGAATGGAAATATATACCTCCGCATATTTTCCTTTTATTATCTTGTGACATATTGGTTTGACAGTTCATATCTATGAATTTTAAAAACAATGCTGGTTTTGAGTATCTATTACAAAATCAGAACTTTCAGATGAAAAAAATATTGATTGAAGATTGTATATTTTTATCGGATTCGTTTCGATGTATTTACCAAATTTATAAACATTTTTCCGGTAGCTATGTATTATTTATTTACGTTTTCATCAAGGCATCTTTCTGATCAATTTTAAATAAGAGTAGAAATTCTGTGAATAACATCGTTTCATTGTTTTTTGTTTTTCTTGCAATAGAAAGTTACCAGTTAGTTATCTTTATATTTCTTCCTACTTTTGGTTTTATTTATTTTTAATTTATTTTAATTATTTCTTTGTATAGATTGTATTAAAAAATGTTGATATAACTACTACTAATGGTGTATAATTACTTTTATTTATTTATTTTTTTATTAAAAAATATTACTGATTTTTATCGATCACCATTCGTTTATGAAGTTGATCCGAAAACGAGTTCTATTTACGGAAAATATACGACGATTCGTCTTTACTTTTTGTTGCATTTTACTCCAAATCCAGACAGACACATTCATGCCGTTCCACATAGTTCCTTTCTTTTTCCAGTGTTATTAGTCATATGCTGTGGAATTTTCATTAGTCGTGTACCATGTACTTGCGTACTTAACAGATACATCTCTGTAGCAACCAGTGACCCAACGAATGTTTGGTACATGTGTCTAATTTACTAAATGCCACGCCTCTTATTTTTTATTTTATTTTACGTTTTTGGTGATAATTGTTATCATATATATGAGTGTAATTTTTATTTTAGGCGTGTAAAAAGCCTTTTGAATGTTAGGAATTGAATGAAATTTGTATCTTTGATAAAATATCTGCATAATTACTATCTAGTACTATGAATATTATTATATGCTATCAATTATGTATATTTCCTATACTGATAATGAGAATAATACAATAAAATTCACGACATATTCTCATCTCCAAATTAAAAACATTTTAAATTAATATAAATCAGTTATATTTTAATATTACTAATGAGATTGATTTAATTTATATTAATTGTTAATTTACATATATATTAAATTAATTTATAGAGAAATATCGATTGCTATCAGCTGTTTAATAAAATATATATTCGATGTATGATTTCAAAGCTAATTTCGTTACTAAAATTATACCCCTTTATTAATCTATATCAAAATTTTTTAATATATTGATTATTATGCTAATTTTACAGATATTGTTTATTTTGACAAATTAACAAATTTATTGCATTTTTTTTTGTTTCATTAATTTTTGACCTAATATTGCTTTTCAATGTGTCGATTTTCAAGTTTTTTTTTGTTGATCACAAAAAATATCTTTGCGAAATAACAGTATCTTTAATTGATTGTTGTGCGTTGCGGTTATTTATTTTTAATGTTTCATACATGCAAATTTATTTCTCTTAATATGTGTAATTAACCATTTACATTTGCTCGCAACTATCGCGTAAAATATCAATTATTAGTTAGTTTACAGTGTTTTAAATTAAATTTGCGTTATATTATTATTAATTAAAATCATTTATTGTTAAATTAACATTGATATTGTGAATTTTATGTAATCTCAGATGCAGAAGAGTTTTCTCAGAAAATATATTAGTTTTGTCTTTATATGTTCATGACTATCTATATAATATTTTATTATTACTAACATGTACTACGAATTTATGTAATTAATAGTTTATTAATTAAATCTGTCTTTATTATTAATGATATGTGAATTTAATACTATTGTCTTAAATTTGAATTAACTTTAATATAAAAACAGAAATGAGTTATATTTTATAAATAAATAACTTCATACATCAAAGCATAGGCACTCGTATATATTAAATATTATTTTTTTGGTGAATTAGAACTTTAAGTAATTATTTTTTGGTTTACTTCATTTTATATTTAATTTTATTCAATGAACTTATAAAATTCTATTTTCCAGGTCTATTTAGATTTAAATTTGTTAATACATACTCTACTTTCTTCTAACGTGAATTATGTTAAATTTATTTGATTGTTAATGTTTTGTTTATATTTATATGATATATAGAGTAAAATAGTATACAATTCACTATTAGTATACAACTCATCGATACGGAATTATAAATAAATAATGCTTCAAATTCTAGAATAGAACCACTTAATGTTAATTATATTTATAACCTGAGTTGATTAATAGAGTGGATGTTTCATTTCCTTATTTCACAAAAAAATCGATATTATTTTATCTATGAATGAAATCATACGTATGTAATAATAGTTTATTTCGGTCGAATACGTAAAGTTCTTTACGTTTTTCTATCTAGGCGTGTTCATTCTCTATAATAAAAATAACCTTCGAAATACGGTGCAAAATTAGTTTTTTTTAGAAACCATCCAATAAACTGACGTTATGAGAAAACTTGGAACCAATTTAAATGTCGTTTCACGTTTATCGTAATCGACCAATTTTATTACAATATGTATCTAGTATAATCCTTCATTGTTGATTGAAATTGGTTTTTTATGCTATACTCATTGCAGACTTTTAGGTGCCTGTCATAATATAATACAATATGAGAGAAGTTCTTAAACTTACTTATTCTTTTTATTTTAACCTTTTTTAGTCGTTGAAAACGTTGTTTTAATGCTTACGTTTTTTATTTTAACGACTTATATGGAGTGTTGTTAGCCTTAATTGTTTTTTTTATCTTTTGTATATATATATCGTAGTTGCATGAATACATTAGTATTTTTTCAGTTGCTGAAAAATTGTAAACCTTGATAATTTTAGGTCACTAACAATATCAATAGAACGATATGTTGAAATTTACTTTTTAAATTTTTATATTGATTTTCCAATACTATTATACTAGTCGTTTAAGAATTACATTTTTATATATAGTAATAAATCATTTGATTTCATATAACATAATCAATAAAATCATTATTTTGTGATTTTTGCTAAATTTATGAATGTAACACAATATTGCTATTTTATATATTTTCGAAATTTCTTAACTTAGTTTTATATTCATACTTTTTTGTTTTATAATAAATTTATTTTTTAAATTACTAAATGTAAAATATTTTTAGTAAGTGATTGATAAGGTGCTCTTCTTTGAGAATTTGATTTGCATTTACATTTGCTTATATTTGAATAGCTCTATAAACGTTATATATAAACTATATTATGTCGTTAAACTATATAATCAGAAAAAATCTATTCAATTCAGCACAATTTTTATTAAGAAATGATCAATTTTTATTATATATATTTACAACGCAAAATTAATTTATCTTTATTTAAATTAATTTTTACGCTTAAAATTACCGAATTATACATTAGATGTGATTATATATGTTAATTAAATTCTTAGTTTGTGGCAATGAAAACAAGACGTCTCCTCAGCCATGTTGAAATTTGAATTTCAGAGTTTCATTAATTTTATGCATGCTTGCTTCTTTCATATTTACCGAATAATCTTTATGTTTAATCGAAAAAATCCGAGGGCGTTAATAATGCTCATCTTTCCATTCATCTGAATTGAGCTGTTTTCTTCAGAATTCAATTGTGTTATCTTGCGGTCGTTCCAGCAACTGCTAAGTTGAATCACCGCTTATTTTATTTTATTTTATTTTTGTGCATTAAATTTACTTCATTGTTAATTTATCTTTTTTAAAAGTTTAAAAATTTCGCATTATAATCATAAGAATACTGCTTGTTTTTTTTCCTTCCTCATGAACGACGGAAGTTTCGTTTTTTTTTTATAACATTGTCAGTACGTTATCACGTTTCATTGAGTAAACGACTCAAGAGGTTTAGTCATCAACGACAGTTTAATGACCAGATCCGCCTTATTCCCTCGGTACATCTCGGACACATACATCGTCTTGACCGTCTGTATGCTTTGTTAACTACTTACCATCCGTGTATCCAAGAATTTGGAGTCGTGGGTGGATCAGTTCGACTACAAGAAGCCTTTTTTATTTCAAAAAATATACCTTGTGTGTCCCACACTAACTAGCTCGTTTTGTGCTCTGCGCGCTTGACCGGCGTCTATGACTTGTAATTCTATACATGTTTGTTTGATTACAACCTTGGTATTGTGATATACGTATATTACATTTTTTTTTGTACACGTGATTAGCCCTTTTAGATATTATATATTATTACTATACGTATAATACATGCATATAAGACAGGCCGAACTAGTATGTTGCTTGGATTTCGTCGAGAACCATCAAGGTGTGTTCTTTGCACGCGATATTTTTAGATAAAATTATCTTAACGTTCATTTTTATGGATTTTCTTCTAGTTTTAAAGAGGAATGTTTTCTATGTTAGCTCAAAAGTTACAAATTTACTCGTAAAATTTCTTATATTTTATTTCTGACGTGACGATTTCGAAACTAATATTTATTATATCAATTTTTTTATAAGTGCTACCACATCTTGTATTTCTTTCGAGTGTCTTTTTTGAATTATCTGTTTTTTATCATTTTTATTTACATATGTACAGAGTTGACGCAATGAAATGTTCACACGACTGCTTTACTAGTTGTTTTAAAATGAACAAATATTATGTTATTTATTATTATTTTTATTTAATTCCAAGAGAAAAGTATTAAAATATTTATTACATTTCTAAAAAATATATAACTTAAGTTTTAGTTGTTTACTCTTGGATCATATTTAGAAATTTAGGAGAATATTTGTTTCTTTAGCATTACATTATATGTAAGAAGAGTATTTTTGATATTTTTAGTGATTTTTTCCCTCACAAACGACACTAAATCATTTCGTAGATTAACTCTGTACCGTTTTTGTTAACGTTATAAAAATGTATTCAGTGTCCGTTAACGATTTTAACATTTTATTGACTTTCATAAGCAACAAATATTATTTAGATTTAGCTATAGAAGTTGCTGTTATATTTGTAATATGTTCGCCATGTGTTCAGAAAATCTGACTAATAAAAACTGATTTAATGCTACTTTCAGCGATTGAGTAATTGTTGAGGAATTAATTCAATTTTAATTATATTAATTTATATTAGCTTTGAAAGTTTGTATAAAATAATTTAAAGAAAAAATATAACATGGAGGGTGTGTACAAAAACGGAAAAACATCGTGTTAAATAAGCTTAATTATATTTCTCATTCCAGCAATTGTATTACAACATTTAAATAACCATTTTATTACATTCTTTAATATGAAATAAATGCGAATAAAATTGTGCTTTCTAGGTTTTTATTATTATTATAAAGAATCTTTAATATAAATGCGATTTATTTTTTTCTTTGTCATTATTGCTTTTAGTTGTCCATTTCTAGAGAAAGTTATCCATATACACACACATACATATATACATACGAACATACTAAGCAATTACTTAGCTATGTAATCTTTAATTTCATTGGTAGTCGGTTGAGCGAAGATGTCTTGTCGCAATATCCAATAATTATTGTGGCATATGGATATTATTTCTACTGCCATCTGTTCATTTAATTAATGTTTTTAACGATTTTTTATTTGTGAATTTAGAAAAAAAATACAGTATTCTCCTTTTGACAGTATGTTCTTTTTTACAGTTTTTAATCATAATTTTGCTCATGTAACAAAAGCAATTAAGACTTGTTACCGTTATATCGAAACGTTTTATACGAAATTATGACATGGTATTTATTGCACATATTTTTTTTCGTTTCTGAAACACGTATGTTTCATGAAATTATTCAATATTTGTACAGTTTTACACAAGAGATAAAATCATTTTTAAATAATAGCATTTTTTTCTATTGTCTTAAAGATTAGTTGTTTTTAGTCGAAAAGGTTGAGAGACACTGTTTTCGCGTCATGTACTGTACCGCTAGTTCGTCAATTATTGGTCTGGAAATGGCCCGGAGTGTACTGTAGAAAGCTGTTTTGACCGATGGGTTCATCGGTTCTTTTGGTTTATAGCTTCAGAATCTATAATGAAGAAACGAGTTCGAAAGTAGTTGTCATTTTTTTATCTTAAATCTTCTCCTTTCGTTCTTTAGTTTTTCTTGTCGCCTTCGAGATATCTTTCTCCTTTGCTTAGTCATCATCAGGTTTTAAATTACTACGACCGGATAAACTAGCGTTGGATGTTTTTTTTATGATGTTTATCGATTCTGAGCATCGCAATTGCACATTTGCACGATTTGTACCGTAGTTTTTCTTGCCATTCGGTTTCTTTGATCTCACCTTTAAGATTGTACAATATTCAACTAGAAACATACATTTAATAAAAATATATTCGTTTTTACCATATCTAAATACAACGATACTAGGAAAATCACTTTCATATTTAATTTAAGCATAATTAATTTTTCATTATACTTATTTATTTTATATGGAGTTATATTACTCTTAAAAGGTATTCAGATGCATTCTATTGAATGGCATTTTATAATCATTCTTCTATGGAATATTATACCCATTTTATGATTTCATACGTGACATTGGCTCTGTGTAGGTATTCGACCATGTCCATAAGTCGACACTGCCATATAAAGGTCTCGCATCTCGAGGTTCATATATGGAAAGTTTTAGATGTCATTGTGCCATTCGACTTTTGATTATTTATATAAATTTGGTACCATAAAATTGATGTAAATAATGCCGTTATTGTTTAAATGTTTTTTTTTTACAATTTTCTCATCTTTGTGTTTTTGAAATCTAACTTTTGAGTTTTGTAATTTCAAGGGAAATAGGAGGTAATTATGGCAATGACGTTGTGTCTATTTGTGTCAGAAAAGAAAATTTTAATTCGTTTCGATTGGCCAATATCTCCTACGTTATTTAGAATTATTAAATTAAAGTTTGATGACATATAATATTGGTTAATTCTTGAAATTTGGGACTATGATAGCATTAAATAAAAATTAAAATAATTAAAAAAAATAGCATACAAATTAAAATAGTTGTAAAACGTGGTTATTGAGAAATCTTTTAACATATATTATTTAGCATCTTGTGGCGTAACCACATGGAATTTACCTTAGATCGAGTTTTCGAATGATTTAAATTATCTCATTTTATTTTATTTTTTATTTGAATTGATTTCTACCAAAGTATTTTACCACGCATTATTTACGATTAGCGTCGGTGTCAAAACCATTATTTGTTATTTAGGATACTTGGTGTAAAATTATTTGTATTTCTTTTATTCTTGAAATATCTATGTCCATACATACGTATCGTATTATTTGTATTTGGGTCAAGATTAAATAACAGTTTTGAATCTTTTCGCATTGCCTGTCTTTGGAAATAGACCTTCACGGACCAAACCTGTGCCTGGTGCATTACATTGCACTTATATATTCATATACGATATTACTATTTTTTATTCCACTTTCTATTTTTTTTTTCATATAAATTTCATAGAATTTTATATTATTTTTATGTAAAAAATTCACAAAAATAATTCATTTCATTTCCAAATTTAATTGAATAACTGGATAATGCAGTATTACTTACGGTTTTTAAGATATGGTGATTAAACATATCAGTGGGGCACTGGTGTATTAATTTAATATTGTGAAATAAAAAACGCTATTTTACTGTTAAAGCTACAATTAACAAATTACATATTTTTTCTTTAAAAAAAATAATAGGTAATTAGGAGTTTATGCATAACAATATTAATTATAATTATAACAGTCGTTAAGAAAGTATATAGTTTAAATTTTTACATATTAATTTTATCGGTATTAGGTTAACTAAATTTATTTATTTTTTATATATTTGTATATTTTTCTAACATTTAAAAAGATAAACTTAAAACTTTTAGAAGATTTTTTATGTTTCTAGTTTCATATTAATTATTAAAGATATTATTATTGATGCTTTAATATTGTACTTTAAAAAGGACCTATCGTATGCAAAAGAAATATCTGTTGTCTTACAAATAGATAATCATCTATTACAATTTTCTATTTTAGTGACATCATTGATTTCATCATAATTTTTTTTTGTATATTTAGTTTTTTTTTCTTGTTGTGGATTTACATTTTTAGCTAAAGATATTTAGATTAATAGTATTTTTTAACTTTAATTTTATAAATAATTTTACCTTTAGTCAGTTTTCAAATTCAACAAATAATTTATAATTTCAAACGTTTTTACTAAATTTGAAACATTTATTAACTGAGAATTAATTATGCGGGTAAACTGTTCACATGGAATTCAAGTATATTGAGTCAAATGAATGTTTTTTTCCCTTTATTTAACCAAATGTATATTTTGTACTTATTTTTTTTTTCAAGAAATTTCATAACTGTTATGGAGTTATTTTTATTATACGCGTATACTTTATTATTTAAAACTATGTACGTTTTTAAAACATTGACCGTGTTATTGACCCACGCATTAAAAGTGAAGTATTTATTTGTTATCCATATGATAATAAGCAAATAACATAGTACGCCCACAAATACAAGTATATAATATTGCCTTGCACTTTGTTTTTTTTTACTTATAAATGTTTTCGATGTTTCGTACGAAAATATTTTTTCAAATTTATTACCATTATCAAAATTTAAAATCTCGTCGAAAATATTATTATTATTTTCGCTTCAATTTTAAAGGGAAATGATACAACTGTGTTGTATTTAATTTCACAATTTAAATGTGCGTCATACTCTTATATACATAGGTATAATATATGGTTTCTTTTACAGCTTAATTCTTCTATTGCACTACACCAGCTTCTTTGTTGAGCGCGCGATGCTCGGTGTATATAATGTATTTTTTAAGCAGTTCAGTGACTCTTTTGCTCCATTTATTTGTTTCAACAAAATCAATTCATCACATATCTCCAGCTCTTCATCTACGAATCTCATGCTATTCGTTAGTTTTTATTTGATATTATATACGTTCAAATTGACTCGTTAGTTACTTTTTGGTCTGTGCTTCCATCAAGTTATTTTATTGTATATTATTTTTACTATTTAATATTTTAAGCATGAATGAAAAATAGACGGAATATTTTCTTAAGACATTTGTAAAGGATGTAATTATCTTTTGAATACCACATTTCGCACTTTGAATTTAATCATATTGAGAAGTCACTGAACTTCTCTTGTTTTTTTTTTATTATTATTGTGTATAAATATATAATTTATATTAATACAATATGTTAATTTATATTATACTGAGAATGTATAAGAAATTTAAAAAAAATCAATAGTTTTATATTTTGGTAACAATTTTTATATTTAATTTTTGTATTTAATTGCATATAATATTTTGCAAAAAGTATTTTTGAACTCTAACAATAATTAGTTTATTAAAAGAGTGCTGTGTGGCTAATAATTATTTTTTTATTTTATAACAATTTATATCTATTATGTAAAAACTAACTTATAAGTGACTGCTTATCTAGGATATTTGGTCGAATTTGCAATTGTAATTTAGATTTTTATTTTTTTTAATAGAAATAATTATAAAACATATATAATTTTTCACATATTATATAAAATAATTTATTTCCTTTTTCGTATTACTACTGATTAATTATAAAAACATAATGTGTGTCATAATTAACATTAATTATAATATATTAATTAATTGCGTTTTATTTGTCTTTCATTAAAAAAGTAAATATTTTAAAAATTATATAAATTTTATAATACGATTTCTAAATTATTATTTTGTACAAGTTTAATTATTAATTACTTATCAATATTATGAAATTAAAATAATAAAGTAAAATATTTGTGAAGTTTTATACTGTTTAGTCTAATAATTCTTTAGTAATGCAAATGGGGGGGGGGAACAATAATGAAAACGATTTCTTTTTGTGGGTCACGGTCAAGAAAGATTTGGAAATTGGTTTAAACATCGGTAATTTGTCAATCATAAAAAAGTTAAGTTAATTTGATAATGCTTTTCAATATTTTGACTGCGAGAAGATATTATACTCATCATGAATTATACATATAATATTAACGAGTAGTCAAAGTTTTTCATTAATTTTTATTAAATTAAATTAGCACAATAACGCGATTTATGAAATATTTATTAGTGGGTTAATAAATACACGATCGTTCTAATAGTAAAAAAAAGAATATTAAATGAATTCTCGTATAATATTATAAGCTTTTAATTTATGTGAATTCAAACAGTATTTTCTCCAATATCTAGATTTAATCTTTTGTAACATTTTTTTTACTCATCAAACAATGTTAGTATGAATTTGACACGATTTCCGTTATGCAGGTGAAAATTTACATTGAGCATGTGGTTTATTTTGATTTATCTTCGAGCAATATAGTTAATACATGTCAAACTGTGAGACTCTATTGCAAATTTACATTATAATTTCAACACGTATTAGTGTAATTATTGTATTGCATATATACTGTTTACAATATAATTGTATACAATTAAACAGATATTCGATAAAACTGCGTGTATTTTTTAATACTATTCATCTCTTGTAAATTTCCACCACTTGTGCGAATTAGATTTATTATATTTGGTTTTTATCGTTTTATTGTTATTAAAATTTCAAAGTATATTTCAGAATTTTTAGATTTTCGAATATGTTTAGAAGAATTATTTTGATAAATTTAGTATTGTTTTTTTTTAGGAATATATTGAATCACTATCATACATATAATTTTATAATTTTAAGAAGTAAATATAGATTTGTAATAAGTAGAAATTTAAATCAGTTTTATATTGAAAAAAAATTTTTCTTCATTTAATAGTTCTTAGTATTCACTAAAAATCTTGATATAAAGTTGATTTTACTGATTTGTAATGTATTTATTTTTTCAGTATTCAAAGATCCAGCCGCTTTTGACTTTTTGCTAACCTGTGGTAATTCAGGAGCAAACGGTAAAAAAGTACCAGGTCGCGACTTTGGAAAAGAGAGTCTATTCGTAAAGTTTGATCCTCTGGTTGGATTGCCGACCGGTGTCAGACCAGGAAAAGAAGTGGAAGTCCAGCCAAATTCTGAAAATACGGATAATTCAACAATTCACAGAATTGATGGTAAGATATTCTTTTGAAAAATACACATTGTATTTAATATACATAATTAAAATCACATATATTTATAAATTCACGTTCTTATGTAAATAGCTATTGGAACATGCAAGTTCCAATCTGCGTTATCGCCACATATATTTTTCACAAAATGTTTAAATTATTTTTGAAATATTCTGAATTTAGTTGAAATTTTAAAAATAAGTTTTGATTTTTAAGTAAAAAGTATTTTATGCAAATATTTTTATTATTTCAGAGGATGCAAGCACTGCTAGTGGTTTAGCAGAAAGTTGCAGTTCAGATTCAAGCGTGAGTGCAATTACTGCAGACCAAGGAAAGACATTGAGGCATGTCATCATATTAGTATAAAGTTTATATATTTTTGTCATCATATTGGTATGGGTTTTATAAGAAATATTAATATTGTTACAGTACAATGTCATCCGTTGAGCAAAGTTTTAATGTTTTATCTATACAAAATCAAACTAAGGAGCCTTTGATCGCCAGTGTGCCTGCTATACCTCAAAATACAAATTCCAATATTAATTTACAATCTGTGGATAAACCAATGCAGGTAAACACTGCTTTCATAATTTATATATTTTGTTGTAATATAAGATAAACTTTAAAATATTGTAATTTATCTTTGTAATTATATTTTTGAAATACGTGAAATTAAAAATTGATTGTTTCTAAATTACAGATTGTATCTCCTGCAAAAAGTGTAAGACAACAATATCAACCTTGCACTCCACCACAAATTAATCAAAAAATAAATTTGGTAAGTCTTGTAATAAATTCTAAAATATATAGCCGTATGTGAATGTGTGTTGAATGTGCGTGTGTGTGCGTGTGATTACTTATTAATATATTATTACTATAGTTTGGGTTGATAGTATTTGAAGAGATATATTTCAGAAACATTTTATTCATATTTATTTTATCGCGTGCTCAAATATTTTGTTGTGCATACAGGTGTTTGTTGGCATTGCATTATAAATGAAAAAAATGTTGCGCATTGTTATTAACACATGCGTGCCCCAAATGAAATGTATATTTTTTTATTCTATTAGTTTATATTTTTGCGTGTTTTTCATCTTTTCTTATAGTATTTGTAAAATATTATATTTTAATTTGTAATAGGTTAATATTTAATTTATTCTAATTTTAATCACGTGGATTTGGGGCGTATCATTGTTATTATTAATATTTTCTATTTTAATACATCTTTAAGGTCATTTATTTCAATTTACATTTTCGAAATTCTTAACATTTCACACTAATATGAATTAAATTTATTAAAATATTGATTTGTAAAATTATTTTAAATTTTGATTAAAACTTATTTGGTTACAGTTTTTTTTCCATTTTTTTTTGGTGTTGGTTCGTTTATTATTTCACACATTCGCATGTATCATCATAGAGCTATGTAAAATTTTCAGCCCGTTACACCGGCTATTGCTACATTAGACCGTTTGATCAACTTAGGACTTAACACACCTCCACCACCCCCTCCTGTTGTAATACAATCAAAGGTATACTACCACCTGGTTATTTGTAAATATTTTTTTCTTACAATACTAAAATTAATCTAATTTTAACTGAATTAATCACTATATTTTTAATTTTTTAGATTAATAGTTAAAAAATTGAAAAATTTTCATCTATTCTTCAGTATTTCTAAATTTTTTTAATTCTTTATTGTTTTTGAACTTGGGTTACACTAAGAAAATTTTACTAAAAAATTAACTGTATTTAGTTTTCATTTTTACATATATTATTATATTATGGAATATTTGGTACTGGATGTGTTAGATATATATTTGAATTTGGTTTTCTTATATTTAATATTTTTTGATATACAAAATAAAGTAACTTGATTTTCAAATCAATTTCTTTATATTAATATTTTTATTTAATAATGGTAATTGTTGTATTTTATAAATATAAATAATTTTGTACTATTTTGTTATCCAATACTTTCTTAGTGTAATTTAAAGTATTTGAAAAAGTTCAAAAATTCTTTTTTGTTGCACATGTTTATATTATTCATTGAAAATTATGATAATTTAATGGGGTATAATTTTCAATATTGTATTTTTTTTATTTAGGAACCTGAAATGGATCCACAATTGCTGAGTGAATTACAATCAGTGCGAGAGTTATTAACTAAACAGGAACAAGATTTGCTACAAGCTAATGATCGTATTTCCGGTTTACAGCAACAATTAAATGAAAGTAACGAAAGAGAACAAAACCTCATTGAAAGAGTAAATGAAAAAAATAAAAATCATAGACAAATGAGGTAGAATAATCGAATATATTTTTTTCTCAGACACGTTCAATATGTTATTTGTTTGATTTATTTTATGATGTATGTTTTGCTCACAGTGTGGTGATGGAAGAATACGAAAGAACCATGTCTCAGTTAATCAGCGAACGTGAAATAGAAAAGAGACAGTGGCTTGAAGAAAAAGCAAATTTAATAAGTGAAAGAGACGAAGCAAGCAAACATTTAGCTAGTATTGAACATTCATTTAATGATATCCATGCGTAAGTATTAGTTGTAAATTTTTAAACTAATCTTTGTCCAGTTAAAAAGTAAATTTTATTAATATTAATTGATGATAATCCAAATATCGAATGATATTAATTGAATAATTTGAAAATATTTGAAATAGTTGTTAAAAATCCAATTTTTAAGATATATAATTGTATGTTTTAACATATATTGATATATTTTTTACAGAAAATATGAACGATGTAAAACTGTGATACAAACTTACAAAACTAACGAAGAGATACTTAAACAAACCCTCACAAAGAATGAAGAAAACCTTAAGAAACAAATTGAACGATATGAACAATTAAGACAGCATGCTATGAGCCAACTTGATAAGTAAGTTTTCATCCTATTATTTTTTATATATTCAGTTCTTAACCAACAATATTTATTATCATTAATAATATCCAAAAAAGTACCATTTGGTTTCACTCTTTGTTATTTAACCAATATAATTGGTCAAATTTGTTTTTTTTTTTCAATTTTATGTTTCAAAATAATAAAGCAAGTATTAAAATTTCACCAATTTAAAACTGTTTTTAGATTTGTGAAGATTAAATCAAGTATGTATTATATACGTTTATATTTTATAGTTTTGTTTGTTATTCTCAATATTTGATTTTATATTAGATGTTTTCCATGTGTAAAACATTATCCATTAATTTGTTATATTTTATTAATTTAATTTGTATATATATTCAGAGCGAGTCAAGAAATTGATGGTGTCCGAAAATCAAGCCAGGCTGAAATAATCAAATTACAAGCTATGCTTAAAAAATCTGAGATTCAGATTTCTTCATTGCAAGAAAGCTTGGCGCAGAAGACGAAGAACTGCGAAGAATTAACGTCTATATGCGACGAACTCATAAATAAAGTTGGTTAAAACAATATATATGGTTAGAACATTCTGTTTGGAAAGGAAATAATTGAAAGTTTTCAATTAAGTTGTTTCATTAAAAATTCTATTGAGTTTCAGCAGTGTTCATGTTTGAACATCAGATTTATTTATGTTATTTATTCACATATGTATATTTTTTATTTTTTATCGATCGTAACGAGAGAAGTGTGTGTTAATGTCAAATTTTCTGTACGACTATACGTTATATAACAATATAATGATAATCACTTATAAATAAAAAAGATAGACGAAAGTGAAGTTGATAAATTCGTAATGAATAATATTTATATATATATATAAATTACAAAAAGATATATATATTTTTTAATTTGTGCTTTTTAGCACTTTATTTTTTGTATATATAAACGTATTTTTTCATATTAACTAAAATTGAATCCAACATGCTGTGGTTGGATTCAACTGAAATGATAAAAAAACTTAAAATTCATACTTAAAATGTGGTACATTTTATTTTTTTTTTAATATATTCAACGTATATATTTTAATAATTATTATATAATAATTGATGATATAATTGTTTCTATTTGATTACTTCAAAATCCCATGACATTTTTCAATTTTAGAAAATTATTTTTTCTTTAAAGAATTTTTTTTAAATAAATCTTTTTTCTTCCATTTGAACATCTTTAATTAGTATTTTTATAAAGAAATAAATTAAACGATGTATAATAATCTGGATTTCTATTATTCCTCTTTTTAAATCCTCATAAATTTCGAATATTATTTTGGGGTACTAATAATAATTTAGTAATTAACACTCCACACCTTTCATATTCATATTTTAAATGAAATATTTGTAAATGCTTAATAAAAGTATTGATTAAACAGAGGTACCCCTGATAATTAATTTTTTTTAATCAAAATTAAAACAAAAATATGAATTATGTGTATATGATGTGTGCGTTTTTATAGTAAATCAAGAAATCTTAATTCAAAAAATAATATATATCTGAAAAAAATCGTTTTCAGATAGTTGGATGTGGAAAAATAAGATCTTATAGATTATAAATATTTTATTATTCCTTAACTGAATGGTAAAGGGATTTAAATGCGATTTTATGAGGATATTGTGTATATCATTAATATTAGAAATTCAGAAAATATGCGCATATTTACGTTTGAGAGAAATTTATATATATATATACATGAATATGTATTTTTTTTGTATTTAAGTATGCAAAATTGTATTATTATTATTATAATTATATATGAAGACCAGTTGCCTGTATTTATATTTGAGTTGCCATACGTGAATAAAAAATTATGTAGCGTAAAAGCACCATGCAAAAAATAAAGTTTTTTTAACTTATCTTTTATATTCTTCATAAATTATTTTTACAGTGTATAATTACCGAACCTTTTTCTTTTAACATTTTTACATTCTGATTTTATAGTATAAATACGTCTAAATTACAATGAATTGTAAAAATAGTTTAATGACTTTTCCCTTTAATTGTTTGTATTAATGATAATTTATTTTTATAATTTAGGTATTTTTTAATCGTTTTTTTATATATATTTATAAAGATTGACAAAAATTATGACTTTTTAAAAAAACAAAGTATTTTTATAAATACATGTTTTCTAGATTTGTTTCTAATAATAAAAACTATATTCTTAGCTTGCTTTAATTTATGACGAATTCTTTATAAATCCATTCATACATAAAATCTATTCATAATATAAAAAAAATCACATGTTTGATATTAAAAAATGAAAACATCTGTCTACTGTTTGGAATTCTAACTATCACAATTTTAGTATATACTAATAAGAAATATCCATTATATTAATAAAACATACACACACACACACACACACACACACATATATATATATATATATATATATATATTATAAATAGTGCATCTGTCATATAGATGTACTAGTTTAAGTGAGCTTATCAGTTGAATTTAATCAACTCACACTTTGTATTCAAATTGCGACACGTTCGGCCGAATTCATCAAAACCTCATTATTCCAAACTAGCGGCTCGTCCAAAATCAGATGAATATACGGATTTACAGAATCAAAGCTTGTGATGAATTACACCAAAATGCACTAGAAATATTAATTGTTCGCATTCGATATGAATTGAAAATGAGAACTAAAGCGCGACAAATTAGCAAATTATTATTCATTTATACATTTTAACGGTCGTTAAAAGCGTTAAAATACAGTTTTTAATTGAAATGTATGAAAGATTTGGAACGTTTTATATTTTTGTTTGTTATCTATTTATTTTTTATATCAAATTCGTATTTTCTTTAATGGGAAAATGAAATAATATAAATTCGTATTTTTCACGGCATAATATGTTCGTTGTTTGAAATATAAAAATTGATAAATACACAAAATAATGTTTTTTTTCAATTTGATTTATGAATAGGTTCTCAGTGTCATAGAATCTGCAGTTTTATTTTCTGGTATACTACTATTTAATGACGATGGGTCTCGTTATTAGAATAATTGATCTTTCATTAAAAATTAGAATTCAATATAGAATTCTTTGTATTTTATAATTCCAAATTTAAAAATATTTTTATATGAAAAGTATATATGTACTACTTTTTAACGACATCTTGTGAATGCTGGTTAAATTTTAAATAATCAATAATTCTAAAAACTGGTGTAATTCGGTAACGAACTAAATGTTTCACAATTAAAATTCTGAAAAAGTATACATAATTAAATTTGCACGAATTTGTACACGAGTTCACTTGTTGCATTCTGATTGATCATTATGAATCCAATTTTTAGTCTAAAAATTACATTTTAATATTTTTATATATGGTATAAATATTTATACGATAATATTGTGATTGCTCGATTTGAAAATTATTTTTTAAATTTAATATGGTGTTGTTTTAAGCATAATTTATGATATAAAGATAACTTTTACATTATTTTCAACGACCACAATACTTGAAAAATTAAGAACACTTTATTAAATAAGGAGTAGGGGATCAATTGTATAATACTTGTCGCACTTAATGTTTTACATATTGACCAAGATTACACTATCGTTGTACACATATTGCCGATTCGTGTGTTCCATATCTGCAAATTTCAAATCCCAAGAAACGTTTTCGATTACATATTGAAGAAAACGAGTTCGCTTTTATTTCCCGCTGCAGGCTAATGAGCTCCAATCAGTGCTTATCCGAAGCTCTGAGACCATCGGAGAATAGCCTCCGATTAACCCGTTAAACGTCACGCATTCTTGATTTGGTATTATTAGTATCGAAACTGTAGGACCAGTGAAACCAGTGGTGTTGTGTTAAATTAAATATATATATATATCCAAAAGATGATCCAAATTAAATAATTCTATATTGTGCGATTTTATTTTTTTTATGAAAACAAAAATAATTGGTTACACGAGAGCCCTTTTTATTATTAGGGCCAAGGTCTACTTTTTTCGAAAGCGATGATTTAATTTTTCACCAAGTCGAGTTGCCAATTCTATGCTTCATAATGATTTGATATATTGCTTCACATAGATGTTTGAATATTATTTTTATTTGTCATAATTTAGATCACTTTATAAATCTATTTAGGACTTTAGATATATTTAAAAAAAATATATATAATATTGTATTCAGTGACATATTATTTTTATCTAGTAATTTTAAAATTATTTAAGGCAATACAACATTATTTACTAAAAAGATTTTGAATTTATCTTTAGATTTATAACATTTTTCTTGATTATATTCAAGATGAGTAAAATATGGAATATTCTATAAAACAAAAATTTGTGTCAGTTATTGTTTTATATGAATATAATAACATGAAGATTATATAATTTTTTATTTTTGATTTCAATGTTCTAAAGATAGATTCAAACTATATAATAATAACGCAGATTCCATAATATTTTGATGAGAAATTCCAATTAAGAAATTCATCAACATGGCAAGGCATATTTGAAGACCATCAAAGAAGGACTTCACCGATGAACAATTTATTCATCATTCTCCATGCCATAACTATTATATAATAAATCAAAATATGAAAAAAAAATAACTTAAAATTTATTTAAATTCGAATCAAACACTTCACGACAACCCTGTATCCAAAGGTCACCGCGATCGCCTATTCCCAAAGATAACGGCATTAAAAACAATTCCGGTGATTATCCCCGTGATTCGCATAAAAATTAACAACTCGTCTCGGTTCCGAGACTTAATTGCGATCCGTTGTAAACACACGATACGTGTCTCGGCCGTCGGCCATTTTCCGATGAAAGAAGACATTTTTCGAAAGGTGACCACGCCACGCCACACAACGACCCGAATAATGTGAACAATTTAATCGAACGACTTCAAATTCACCCTTATATTCCGGCGTTCGTACCACGTCGCCGATTGATCCCGCAGCGTTTCTCAATTAGTGAAAAATGTTTACTAAATTAAAGAACAAAAAAAAAAAAAAAAATTTTTTTTAACTAATTTCTATAAATTTTCATACATGAAAATCTAGAACCTGTTAACTAACTTATGATATGAATTACAAATTATCGTTTTTTTTTTTTCCAGTATCTTCATCACTAACGAAATTTTCGAAAGAGTTCTATTGACGAACAGTTGAACCAACGACGAATATCTTTAAATTATGACTCTTGACGTCTTTCTATTGATCTTTTTTCCTTTCAAAATAATCTAAAGAAGTCTGTATTTATCATTGGTCAATATATAACCGAAATATTGAATTTTACTTCTTTTAATCGTTTTCAGTAATTCTGTTTTTTATCTAACTTTATCCCAAAACTACTTATTTGCTACTTTGTCGATCCAAGCTATTCTTAGCATTCTCCAGTAGATCTCGTTTTTTAGTTCTATATTTGTTAAATATTTTAGTTCTATATTTGTGCTCTTCGATATTAAAAACTTTTACATAGCTATGAATTGCCTTTTTAGCATGTTCTATCCTAGGATAGATCTCCTTCTTGGAGTCATAAGATTGCTAATATTATATAAATAAAAATATTTTTATACATACTTTTGCTCAAAAATTTCAACAATATAACATATGTACAATTAATAAAAAGAACTCATTTTTGACAACACACGTTTTGCCTTTTTATCCTACTATTAGATATAATAAAATGATGGATGGAACAAAGAAATGCAGATTGCCAATGATATAGAGATAGGATATAAAAGTGTACGAAATGTCTCCAGAGGATTCATTGGATCGAGATGAGTGAAGACAAAAGGAGAAAAAAAAATACAAACTACCATCACGAGGGACTAACAACTGTTTCTCAACATTTTTTTACACTCCATAACAATATTTTTAAAATAATCTAAAGAAAAAAACACTAATGATTTAAATAGTGAATATTTGAGACTAATATATTTTTTCATATATATATATATATATATATATATATATATATATATATATATATATATATATATATATATTGAGTTGTGAATTTGTTATTATAAAAAAGTATTTTAATGTATATATATATATATATATATATATATATATATATATATATATATATATATATATATATATATATATATATATATATATATATATATAATCAATCAAACAAATACAGCTCAAAGAAACAAATCGTTTTCAAAAGTAGATGATTCCACACGGCGTCAAGTGAGTGGTAAACAACGGTGAAGTGTCTTTGTTTGATTTTACACAACCCTATTTACACTTCACAAAGCCCTTATTTACACTCGAGAAACCTCACATTGATTCCGTTCGACATTTTGGGAAGCTCTGGATGCGAAGGCATATCACTTTGGTAACGCGCATTTTCCGGTGTGAACGAAAACGATTCGTTCCGGTTTTCCTCTTTCTTTTTTTTTTTGCTTCTTCTTCCTTTTTTCCACGGGTCAGAATTCAAATCTAATTATCGCCGTATCGATTCGTCCCTTTGTGGCCGCTGAATTCTCATAAATGAACCTTCGACGGTTTGCGACGTTCAGGTGGATTGCAAAAAAAGGAAAGAAAAAAAAGTAGAAAAAAAATCTGATCCAATTTATGAAAACGGAACGAACCGGTTGATCAAATAGTTCGTGAGAGTCTCTTAACTCTTTCTGGAAATTTCTATTGATTTTTATTTTTACAATGCTTTGGTTGCTTGTGTATTATTTGCCATTATAACTTTAAATCTGTAGAGCTCAATATATTATATTCATATAAAAATATAACATTTTATATGGATAAAACATTCTGCGAGCAATTTCCTTTTACATATCCATATTGGAAGAAAAGACAACTGATTGGAATAATAGCTATTAAAATTTGGGACTGGCATAAAATAGGATCAAATGAAAAAAATCTTCTGAATCTTTATTTATATAAAATTAAAATATTACTAAAATTTGAAAGAAAGTCCTCTGAAAATTTGATTATAAAATTGAAGCTATGAATTTTAATATTATCATAAATATTATGAAATTAAAATATAGATATGAATGGGGGGATATTAAAAACGATCGAAATTTGATGCAAGATTATTTTTCTTAATCTTTGGAAAAGAAAATATTCTGAATTTAATCAACGATTAAAAATTAAAACTATTTTGAAATTATTTATATTTTTACAATCCTACAAAACATTTAACACTTAATTTCCTACAGATTCCGAATACTTACGTTCAAAACATCGAACCGATAGAAGGTTTCGAAGCCGACAATTAAAAAAGGAACTCCCCGACGGGCGATTATTTTCGCGCCCTTCGTTCCGACGTTTCTAATTACCGGAATTAAAACCGGTCGCCGGAACACGAACCGTCCTTCCGTCGGGTATGGAGGGGGGTGGGGATTTTTTTTAAATATATATTTTGGCCTATCCCGCGGGCATTTCGAATATTTAAACCGGGACCTAATCGGCGTCGAAATTAATTCAAAACGTCCACTATTCCGTCGCGGGTTCAAAACGCCGGGTCGCAACCGACCGCCATCTTGCGGATGATAAGTAAAAAGCGACAAAATGGCCGCCGCGCGTTTTAATCGCTCCACGCGGACAAAACGCGTTACCTTTTACCGACGCACAATGGCGATTAATTCGCTTCAAAAGCGCGTTCAATTCGCTCCCAGATGTATTATTTAATTTTATTATGCAAATTCTGAACGTAATTGCTTTAAAATGTAATATCGAAAGCTGTAAAACCATTATAATATCCATATGCAATTTCTAATCAATTCCACGTGAAACTATATAAAAATTAGTATTACATAAAAAATATATATTATAATATTTAAATAATTATAGATTTAATGCAACGTAAGAACGTGTAATCATTGAATTCAAATTGATACGTTCGAAGTAAAACGGAGTTTCTATAGAATCGAGAGTCTTAAACTGGAGCCTCAATAAGCTTAGTGTAAGACCATCGATGCAATTGAACAAAGATACTACGGAAAAGCTTTAGATATATGCAACAATAGAATCAGATATGTAAAGCATGATTCAAAAATAAATATTGAAATATGAACATATATATTTTTCTAAACCTCAAATTATATTAAAAAAATATTGAATATTGATTATTTCTTTGATATAACAACATCTTCCTTCTTTACTGTTCTACTTTCTATGAATTGATGTATGTAATAAATTCTAAGATTTTTAAATTTATAAAAGGACCTTTTTATAAGATTTCACTCGCGTGTCCTCCTTTTTATTATAAAAAAAAAAGTTGGTCACCCTAACAACATACAACATTAAAACGTGTAATCTATATGTTATAATATACGTATTTTATTAATATGCGAGCAATAATTACTAAATAATTAGTGAATTGTAGCACAAAACAGCAATAATTATCGAATCGAACGTTCGCGTCGTAATATTCAAAGTAAAATCCAATTTAATTTATTGTACGCGTAATTAAATGTTTGTACTTGTGAATCAATCGATTGTATAATTTACGATTAAATATGGACGCCGCAATTCTGAAACTTTGATCCAGTTGTCGTCAACCGTTTATAGCCACGTGTTGAATTAAAAATTGCCGATGTATTTCAATCGCATTTTTTACTATTTTTTTTTGTTATATTATATCAGAATATTATTGGAATTTTAAAATAGTAACCTTTTGAAATTTACATATATTTAAAATATTTTATATATTTTGAAAATATATAAAATATTTATATAATTATTAAAGCTTTCATAAATTATATAGTTTCTAGATATTGTTCAAAATTGTATTATATCAAGCTTTTTTAATATGGCAGTAAATTGTAATTATTTTTTTATAAATTTTCTCATTTATTTTTTATTAAATATAATTTACTATAATATTAAAAAATAATATTTAATAAAATAAAAATTTGTATTATATAATAATATTCAAAAACGAAATTATTTTGAATATATTTATATGCAGACAATTTGAAACTAGTTTCCTATATAATTAATAATAATTATTTATATCATATAAAATAAATAATTATTTTAATATTATCAATAAAACTTAAAAATACTAAATTTATTCATACTGAAAAAAAAACACATACACACACATAACGTTCACCCTTAAATCTTCGTTTTGCGAAATTAAATTAAATATTTAAACATGCACGAGAGCTGCAAAGTCACTGTACAACAAAACGTGCACTGTGTGTGTATGTGCACTGGATTAGGAAAGCTTTGCAATAGTAAAAGCTTTAATTTTCTCTATAATTACTGGCGACTGTGCGCTGAAAGCCGTTATTATGGTAGCTTATTGTATACAGTGGCGAAACTTGGTGTATATTATATACGTGCGCTATATGTTATAGGCAATTTCTATTGCGCCGTTTTTAACCCTGTGCGAAAGTTCGTGAATTTTTAAAAATGTTATAAACAAGCATTTGAATTATTAAAAAAAAATAAAAACATTAATATATATATATATATATATATATATATATATATATATATATTAATGTTTTTATTTAATTATTTATTTTTTGTTATGGCAATAGTTTATCGATTATATTTAATATATTGATTGTCGGTTAGTATCGTAATTTAACAGTAAACGGATATCGACGCATTTTACTGAATTAGTCAGATGTTTTCAACATTATTCTTTACAAATTAATCACAATTTTATGTACATAATTGAAATTACGATTTTGCGTTTTTTTTAAGTATGTTTTAAATCAATAGTATGCAACATTTTTTTTACATAGTATACGTGTTCCAGAAGCTTTTATGCACAATAAAATATATATATATATATATATATATATATATATATATATATATATATATTATAATATAATCTTGGTGATACGCTTTGCCCGTAACACATACATAACTACGTTTATAAGTAATTAGAAACGTTACGGAAGAAATGCGAAAATAAAAATCTCAGTTTCAAGGTGGCAAAAATAAAAAAAATCTAAATTAGTTCTAGCCGTACTATTATTTCATATACGACACAGTCGCACTAAATTAAAAAAGTTTCCACTTCACTGCAATGAATCACGGCAAGTTATTAAAAAGCCGACCGGAGAGCGGAGGGAACGGAGGGGGGGGGGCGAGCCCGGGCCCCACATTCACGAAAATATTACACATTTTTTTTTTACGATTTTCATTATTATTTCATCATATTTTTTTTCATATATTTTTTTTACACTCTCACATAGCAAAACGAAAATGACCGCTTCTTTCTATTATCATTATTATTATTATTTTAGAATTATTTTCGACTCGCCTTCCGAAGCAGGCGAATCGTGAATTATTATCAAAGGTAACGCTTAAGGCTTTCAAAAAAAAAAGAGAAAAAGGAAAAACTTTGATTTACGTCCGAAAGTTTTCTTTTTAAATGCCGCGCATGTACCGAAAATTTTATATATTTTTTCCTCTCTCTTTACGATGAAATTTTCACGGCGGAAAATAGCCACCGTTTTATATTTATTAGCCTTTGAATATATTTTTTTTCCACTTATATATCAATATTGGTCGAAATATTTTATTTTTTCGTATAATATATAAAATAAATCGACAGCATAACTAACTACCCTTTCAGATATTTTAATAATAAAAAAGGGTTAAAAATTATTACGCAATCGACTCCATATAATTAAAAAAATATTTGAAAAAAAATAATTTTCTAATCATTGTTGATATATATCAAATTTTAATTTTTTTTTTCATTAGATAAATCAATTAAAAAATATTAAAAATCTATAAAAGATCTGTGATAAAAGAAAATGAAAATTAAAAAGAAATAATTATAATTACAAATATTCAATTTAACTATTTGTCTTTTAAAATATTTTAATATAACATATACACAACAAAATAATTGAATTATATATATAAAAGGTTGAAATTGATATACAATACGAATTTTGCTATTTCATAATAAAAACTTGAATTATGTTAGATTATTTTTTTACCATATAAATAAACAAATGCGTTACCACTGAATTACTAAAATTATATCTATATATATGTAGATGACTTGGTTTAATTTACCATCTATCATATTTCTCTAATTTAATTCCCATTAATTTTCTAAATCAACCTTAATTGAACAATAAAGTCATATATTTTCAACATTATTTTGAAAAAAAAAATATTTTAAAAGTAATTAAAAAAAAGACACTGTTTTTTTTTTAAATAGTTATAAATAATAAAACCGGATAATTGTTATGAAATTATTAATTTTATATTTCATCAAAATTTTCATTATAGGCAAATATGTGCGTTACCATCGAACATCGGCGCAATTACAATAGCGATAACGGATTATGTTTAATTGCAAAAAGTGATAATTTCGTCCGTTATTATTCTCCGTTTCGTCTTTTGTGTCCGGTTTTTACCGGAAATAATTCGATTTTGGCGCGCTAAATTCTGTTTAACTTTATACCAATTAAAAATTATTTCGACGAAATACATTTTACACTTGCAAATTTAATTATGCGGGGCCTCGTAATTTGAACATTGTTACGAATCGAACACAATTTTCAATTAACGGGGGCACACATATATTATTTATATATATTATATTATATTATATTGTGCTTACAACGCTTTCGTGTGATTATAATAATAATAATCGTGTTAGGGTAACAAATTTAGGGATGAATAAATAAAAATTAATAATAATGTATCCGCATATAAAATTGACAATTTTTATTTTACATTTTTTCCATATAAATTGTTAAATATTAAAAAAAAACTATTTTATTTTTATAAATAAAATATTTATTAATAAATTTCATATTCCAATATTTGTAAATGTGGTTTATAAATAATCGATAATATTTAAGAGTGGTGAATATTTAATATATTTAAATTTTCATTGATTTACCTTTAATATATATTATTCTAATATAATCTATACATCAGTGTTTCTTAACCTGTGTTTTATAGATTTTTTTTTGTTATTTATTTGATATAATGTAAAAATATATTTAATATTTTATGTCAAGATTCTATTTTGAAAAAATCAACATTATTTATATATACCATATATAATATTATACAACACCAAGAATAAAATTGAAAAATCAGACTCTGTTTTTAATTAAAAATCACATAATCAAAAAGTTTTTATACGTGAAAAAAAAAACAATGTACCGAAAATTACGATTTTTATTTTCATCGTCAAATATAAAAATATCAATTTTTCCTCATTTGTACCCTTTTGACACGAATCGACGATTGAAAATGGCGATATTTCGAATGCGAATCGCGAATTCATAATCGTTTATTTGCCGTGAATGCATAATCAATTCGTTTCGATCGAAATTATTACACATGTTTGTGTTTATTAATAATTAATTTATTGCATTGTGATAATTTTAATGTTTGCTTTTTACATGTTGAATATCGTATTGCGCTAATGAACTATAACAATAATTAAACGCGGTCTCATTGTATGCAGACTTTAAACTATGCATATGTTGAATATTAATAACAATACGATAGCATCGTTAATATTAGAAAATTGTAATAAAAATATTATTATTATAATAAAAAATAATTTAATGATATATCAATGTTTGTCTTTTTGATATTTGTAATATTAATTTATTTTTCATTATATTGATGATAATTTTTATTATATTTCAAATTAAAAAGTATTGAGAATTGTTGTTTTGTAATTTTTAAATATTAGATAAAGTAGAAAAAATAATTAATATATAAAATTTGACAAAATAATAATACAACATATATTATAATAATACCGTTCTATGAATGGAATATTTATTAATAAAATTTATTTATATAATATAAATTATTATAGTAGCATTTTGTTGTATTTTATTAGATATCGAGTCGTTAGCTCTATGTTTAATATTATAATAATTTTTTATATATCGTCATATTTATGATATATTTAGATTAAAATATCTTTATTCAATTGATATCACAATTATAATTTGCAGTTTGATATGAATAAATGAATTTTATCATTTAATTTCACGTATTTAATTTTTTTATTTAAAATTTAATAATAACTGAATTAATATTAATTAATTTTAAATATATATATATATATATATATATATATATATATATATATATATATATATATAATATAATGCAGCGTTTTATGGCTTCGATAAAGGTCAAACATCTCCGACCTAGAACTTGTATTGATTCTATCTAGCTCATCGTCGCATTTAAAATCGACGAATGCACAAAAGCGATCATCACAATCGTCGATGATGATAACGATGACGACGACGATGATGATGATCAGGTGATGAAGAAGCGTCAATAATAAAAAAAAAATCCAACTACACCCACTCGTATGACGAAGACTGTGTGCACATGTGTGCTTCACATATTTATTACACCTTCCAGAAAAACGAACGCATACCATTTCGATGAATATGATGTTTAATCTTCTGGACGTTATCCCGGATTCGCGATTCGGGATCCCGGGATCGTGTGCTGACTCCCACCTCTCGGTTGTGGGGGTCCCCGTTTTTCGCACGATTATTATTAGAACATCTTGTAAGACATCGGACTGCCCACATTCGAAATATTTCACGTATAGTGAACGCAAGCGAGAACAGTCTTTGATTCGGTGCCGATCGAATAACTCGTTTATAATATTATTTTTTTAAATGATAAATTAATATTTAAAATAAATATATATTTTGTATTAAAAAAAAAATTGTTATTATTGTCAGACGTGTATGTTTGTGGATTTTTTTTATTATAAAAATTCGGTTTCAGTTTTCGACGTTTTGACGCGTTGCCAAAATATTTGTCGCTCATATTAAAATTTTCTAATTATAAAATATTTCGTATTGAAATGTGATGTGTTACGGAATAATCATTGCACTCTATTATATGTAGGTAAGATTTAAATTCAATTATATACGAAAATAATTTTAATTACAAATATTTTTTATACGAATTTTACAAATCTATAATATATATATATATATATATTATTTATATGCAAAAAAAAACATTCTACACAACTCGCATGTATTTATTATAAATTATTTTCATATCCTATTATATATATATATATATATATATATATATATATATATATATATATATATATATATATATATATATAGTTAAAAATAAAAAAAAGCCATATTAATCATTTTCTACTTATTATAATTGTTTTTTTTTGTATTTTTTTAATGTGATGACTCATCAGATCTACACCCAATATCAAAATGAACGAATTAAAAATACATAACTATATTTAATACGTTTTAAATTTATTTTAATTTTTATTAAATTAAATATTGATATATTCATCGATTGTCAACCATAAAATTTATTCTTTATAATTATTATATATTATATATATGACACATTCATCTTTTTAATATTCTAAAATAAATCAAATCAACCCTTATCGAAAGCGATATAAATCGAACATTAATATAAAGCACATTAAATAAATTAATATTAATTATGCTTCTGACATATATTGGAATTAAATTAAAATACAATTATAACGGCGAAATTTATATTTATTTTAAATTATATATATTTATATATATATATATATATATATATATATATATATATAATAAAATGGCGGTTTCAATATGCGTAAATTTTATTTTCAGACTATTAAATTTATTGTAAAATTCGAACGCGTCGTTTCAATCAGAAAATAAATTATTCACAATGATTTATATAGAGATTTTCAACACTTAATTTAAAACGTTGAACGTTTAAATTTGTTTTAATAATAATAATAATAATAATTAATTTTATAAATAAACGTCTATTATTATTTTTTCTTTTGCGTTTATAATGTTAATAAATTATATATTAATTTTTATTCGTATAATAATGAATTTTTATATAAATAATACGAGTTCAACCTTTTTTATGTAATTTATATATTATAATAATATTAATTTATATAAAATGTTATAATAAATCAAATCCTTCGGTAAATAAAATAAATAACTGAAGGTTAAAGAAATATTTTATAACTCGACTTTATGAATAAATCATTGTTTTGGATATGATTAAAGGTCAAAAAAAATTAGAACAAACGATTTTTTTAATAATTAATGATGAAAATTAAATTAAAATAATCTATCGATTATTTGTATATAACAATATTTTTTTATAAATATATTTATATAATGATAACACACTTTTTCATATAATTACGAATAAAGCAAGTTCTCAAGTTGATAATATTTTTTTAATTTTTATTAATAAATAAAATAAAATTATATTAATGATAGATCGTTGATTATATATATATATATATATATATATATATATATATATATATATATATAATTAATTAATAAAAAAAATATTATTTTATTTACACAAAAAATTGACAGATCTATCACAATATTTTTATTAAATAAGTTTGATTTTGAACGATTAAAAAAATATAGTTTTATTTTATGAAATATTTTCATAATATTAATGCACTCGAGTTGTGTTGTATAAATTTTATGCCATACTAAAATACAAAATTTATTTGATGAAAAATATCGTTCTATACGAAAATGTATAATTTTTCATATTTTTTAATGCATTAATAAAATTTTAAATAGCACACACACACACATATATATATATATCGTTGAAATGGATTTTTTATTTTTATTATTTACTTACTTTTTTTTTTAGTATTAAATGCTAAAAAAATACGCCAGCAATTATGTAGCACAACATTAACACTTTGAACGTTTCGTTGTCATCGCGTTAATTTCATTAACGACATCGCCGCACGCCAAACTAAACGCAATAATATAATTGCTATCGTGCCGTTTAATTTTCTTCTTCTCTCTTTCGAAAACGGCGAACGTTTAAGAACCGCCGTTTTTGATTTTTTTTTATTTCGAGTCCTGTTTTTCTTTCATTCTTCTAATTTTTTTGCGTGAATTTCGCGCGCTCCGTTTTCGTCCGTTGATCAAATTTAAAATTCAAATTTTCACAATATAATCAATGAAAAAAAATATTATTAAAAAAAATATAAATAGTTTGAAAAACGTCGATTTCAATGTTCATCGTTGCACTTCATATTTATTATATTATATATCATATTTCTGATTATACGATAGGAAAATTCTTCGATTGCGACGCATATATATATATATATATATATACATATTGAGAAACGTGGCTTTATGGCGTTACACACAAATATACGGACACACTCGTATAGAACTAACCGTTATAAAAGAGGACGAGTTCTATAAACGGATTCGAGTTAAGCAATGCGTAATATGATATTTTAGCCGTTCCGGGATTCGTTTTGTGTCGAGGAAAAGTTCCTTTTGAACGTGACGTCGTGGAAATTTCCGTTGTTCCACTTTCCACAGTAAATGGACAGTTGTACCGAAAATTCAGTACCGATTCTAAAATTGTACGTACGATATATTTATACCATAATAAAACATAATATAATATGAAAAAAAAATATTCATAAATATATATATATATATATATATATATATATATATATATATAATTATATACTGGTATATTTTCATGTATTCAATCTAGTCGACGAACTAGCGCCATCTATTGTCAAAAATATCTAATCGATAATCTCTTAACTTGTGACCCAAAATTTTTCAGTCAAAGCTATAGAAAGTTTTAATAAAAGATTTTTTACTTATACAATTATTCACACATGAAACACATTTTTTTTGGAGTTAACAATCCGTAATGAAATTTGTTAATAAAAGTGCTGAAATAAATATTATTATTTTTTCTTTATAATATTAAATTTTATTTCAGCATAGATATTTTTTCTAATATATTAAAAATATATAAATAATGTAAATGAAATAGAATTTAATATCTATAGAATAAACTTGAATATGAATTAGTGTAGATTACGTTTATTATAAGCAATTAACTTATTTTATTCATTGAATGTATGAATATTATATTAATGATAATTCTTGCTAGAAAATTTAACAAAATTATCAAGATAATAATATAAAATAGATTAATAATATAAATATTATTTTTAGATCTATATAAATTTAATATATAGATAGTGTAATTTTATAAACTTTTAAGAATGTGATTTTTTTATATAAATATATAAAACAGCTATGATTTAATTGTTTACAATGAATATAAAATTACATTGAAATATTTTCAGGATAAAAACACAATATTTTAAATGCTGAAATAAAAATAAATCCAACCTTGATTTTGTTTATGTTAAAGCACAGTCACATAACCTTAGTTCAATAATGTAATATAAATATTTATATTGTGGTTAAATTTAATATGAAGCCGAAAAAATATCAAAAATTATTTCATTTAATATCGGTTATATTTATTCAATAAAATATTCTAATTTTTCAATATATTTCAATATATAATATTAATGTAATCAATATATACATTTTTTTAATATATAATATTTGATTACAAAAATAATAGAATTTATAACACTGTGATCAAAAAGTAAAGTAAAATGTAAATTCTTCATTACTTCTTCCAAATCAATTTCATCCTCTTCAAAGTATTCCCCGTCCGATAAAACGCACTTTTTCCAACGCTTTTTCCTGTCCTCGAAACAGTCGGAATAGTCTTTTTCCGGTATAGCCTTCAAGACCTTTTTTCGATTCGGTTTTTATCTCCTCAATAGTGTCAAAACGGCATCCCCGCATTGGCTCTTTGAGTTTGCTGAATAACCAGAAATTGCAAGGAGCCAAATCAGGCGAATACGGCGGATGCAGAACGATATGAGCTTAGTTTTTGGCAAAAAAGTCGCGAAGAATTAATGCAGTATAACATGGTGCATTATCGTGATGAAGGAACCAAAAGTTATAAAAACACGTGTAATTCGCAGATAATTAAATCTTTTGAAAAATAGACGCTTGGCAAATATTATAGACAATTCTACTAACATAGGATGAAAATTACAATTTACCTGTCTTTCTAATGCCCGGAAGTTTTAAATAACAATTTCACTTTACTTTTTTGATTACAGTAATATATTGTTATTAATATATGTTTTATAATAATAAAATAAAATAATATAAAAATATGTTAAATTATTTTATACAGAAATCTTTAGTGATAGGAACACCTTTGCGTTTATTTTTATACATTAAAAAATTTGATCGATCTAAACGAATCTTTAGAATCTTAACGATTACACTGTCACGTGACAGAAATTAAATCGAGCACAATAAATAATGTTCAAAAAGCGATTAAAAATCACGGTTTCAACATAATGATGTGTTGTTGAATATAATAAAATTAAACCCACACAATATCTTTTCAATGTTTAACATTAAAATCGACCTCGCGCAAATACATATAATTTATTCTCTTGTCAGCTAAACCTACGTGACTTTGTTTGTGCGTAACGCTAATTTATATATAAATTAAAAAGGTTCATATAATTATCTTTCAACAGTATCGATGTGTCTAATATCGTTGCTGTTTAATATTTTAACTTGTTCGTAAATTAAAAGTGACACGAGTTCGATGATCTTATGTTAATTTTGCGCCAAGAAACTCGAAAAAGTGGCCAAGATTACGAATGATCTTGCATTTTTTTTAATTGAATCATTTTTTTTTATATATTTTCAATGATATCTATAATATATATTGTGCATAATTTGCGATTTTTTTAAAAAATAAATTATAAAGCTTTTAAGGTGAATAAAAATTTGAAGGTTGATTGTGAAATTATCGACACGTTTCTATTAAGAAAAAAAAATAGATCAACGTTGTGAAATCTGAAAAAGAAGTTCAGGTTCAAAAGAGCGATATATTTAAAATCTATCTATTCTAATAAATATTATTTTGTATTCGTTTAACGTCATTCCTATTTGTATGTGACGTCATTTATTATGCTGAAATACATACATACATATATATATATATATATATATATATATTTTTTTTTTTTTAATTTTCAGCATCGATCATGCTTATAATGCGCGTCATATGCATGAATTTCTAAATTTAGTATCAAAATAATTAGATAAATATATAACGAGCTGCATTCATTTTATGATTCATATACATATATTATATATATAAACTAATTTTAAAGAAATGATACAAAATTTCTGTATTTCAAAGTCTTAAAATCCTAAAATTTTATATATGTATTTGTGTATATTATGATAACTATATATACGTACATACACACACACACACACACACAAATATATATTATTTATAACTGAAAATGTGTGGCGTGTAATAACTATGTCCCCGTGTTTTAATTTTAGAACAGCTGAGGACAGGAAACCACTGACTATTTTCCAACGTGTTGTGTAACAAAAACAGTCTCGCTGCACGAGCGCGTTGTGTTCAGCTGAAAAACACTGAAAACGCGCTGAAAGAAGGCGAAGCTTCGAAAGCTTCGACGGAGGAAATCGAATAATTAGAAAGCTTCAAAGTGAGAAGAACGCAACATTCGACAGAAAATATCGAAGAATCATGGCCGATTACAGGTTAGATTTTCATAACCCTTATTTGACCGTGAATGTTCATTTTTAGTTCATAATTATTCATTATATTTAAAATTTTACAATTATTTTTTTATAATTTTTATTAACAATTTTTAAATGTATGAAAATTTTATTTATATTTAGTGTTTTTTTTTTACTATATAATTCAATATAATTGAAGTATAAAATCAGTAATTTTAGATACATACTACATGAACTGTAAATAAATAAAACATAAATATATATTTAAATTAATATTTTCTTATATAAATCGAATAATTAGTAATTTTCTATTTAATATATATATTAATTTATTTTTTATATTATATTCCGATTCGCAAATTAGATCGGAGATAGAATTTTTCTTTTTTTTTTCTTTTTGAAATAACTTGAAGGTCGTATCTTTCAGCGAGACGTTACAAGGCCTCATATTATATTATCAGAAGCAGATTTTGTCGCGTAATATATTACTAAATTTTAATATAAAAAAATAATTACTTTTCATGAAAAAAATATACTAAAATTTTAAATTTAGAAATATATCGATAAAATAAAATATTGTATGATATAAAAATCTTTATTTTTTATGATTTAAATTCATTTTATTCAGTGAATAATCATCAAATTATTTAGAGCTAATTAAAAAATAAATTATATATATATATATCCAAAATTAATAATTTAATACTCTAAATTAATTTTCATATACAATATTAATCCAAGACTAAGATAAAATTGCGCAGGTGCAACGTTTACTATGTAATAATAAAAAGAGGGTTAAATTGACCGGGACGCGTGCCAAGTGACAATTTATTCGCAGTCGTTATAGGGTTACAAAATACTCTCGCCCACTGCCACAATAACCTTTCGCATTGCATAATGACCATGATTGATGGCCGTGTAATTATTTATATCCGTCAATTTATCTATTTTGTACTATTATTTTACGATAATTATAACGTGAATAATATTAGATTATCATGCAACAAATTCCGGGTTTGAACTCTGTCTAAAATTTATTTTTCTATATATAAAATAATTATAAATTAATTGCATTATATATATATATATATATATATATATATATATATATATATATATATATATATCGTACAATGATCATATGGTAACACAAATTTTCGCTTATTTATTTATGAGAATATTAAGTATCAATTTCTAGGAACATGACTTGTCAATTAATTTTTTTATAATTATTTTAAAATATTTTTCGTGTATTGATTCAAGTATATTTAAACGTTGATATATTTAGATTTAAAAATATTAATTAATATTATAAAGATTTTTATGCGATTGCGAATCTCGAATTGAAAATATATGTATTAGATTGTGATTTTTTAATAATGAATTTAAAATGCAATTTGTGAATATATGAATTTGATTTTAGCGTAATAAAATTTTGATGAATGCTATTCAAAATTTAACAATGGAAAGCTGACCTATTTTATTAAAAATTAGACCAGTGATTTTCAAATAATTTTAGAATTTATAAAAAATAAATTAATAAAAATAAAATTTATCTTTGATACAAAATATTTTTCTATATATTCCTTAAGAATCTTTATTTTTTTTATTTCATTATTTTTAATAAAATTTTAAAAATCAGTTTTCAAATAATATTCCTTTTGTACGTATTTTGTACAACGTTAAAAGTGACATTTTGCTTATTAAAAAAAAAGATTTATTACATATGGTATAGTTTTATTATTATTATTAATAAATATATGACATTATTTATGAATATGTTCGTGAATGTTCGCGTGCGCGATGAAAAGCTCGTTCGTTATAAAACGTGCGATTTAACCGTTCGTGGAATTCGAATGATTTGGGTCATACGAAAATTAACCCGTTCGTGACGAACACCTCTGAATAAAGTCGCAATGAGCGACTTTTCGGCCATTTTTTTTTTCTATTTGGAGATCCGCCAAATATGGCGGACGTGCTTCATAAACAATGAACTGCATGCGATTTGACATATCAAAAAAAAAAAATGGCGAAAAATTTGCACGCAGTATTAGAATTTTCAGCAATATAACAAAGCGAATGGTTTTTTTTGAAGTACAGATTGTGTCATTTATTTCAGGGCTAGTCAATTTATTTTTCAATTTGAGACGTTGTATTTAAATCTTTCTGTTGTCTAAAAGCAGAAATCGGCAATCTTTTGAACCACAAAATTTTTTCTAACCAACAATAAATAGTGCTTGCACAAGTAAAGCTTTTGATAAAAAAAATAATCTATTAATTCATATGAAAAATATCTATTTATTTATATATAAGTAGTGTTTTTTCATAACAATTTAGATAATATTAGATAATCACTTATAATTTAAGTAAAAAATTAAAATAATTAAACATTTACATACAACACTAAATTGTACTTCAATAACAAACAAAATGTTTTAAATGTTTTTTTTAATAAAATAAATAATATTTGCGTATAAAACTAAAATGCCGCAGCTTCACATCCAAAGATCCGCATGTGGTTCGCGAGCCGCAGATTACCGACCCCTGGTCTAAAAGATACGCGTTGAACTGATAACTAGATCTAATTAAAATTATTTAAAATCGAAGTCCAAAAAAAGCTTAATATTTTTTTATTAAAAAAAATATATATTAAATTAATAATTAAATAAAAAATATTTTTATACGTTGTTCTAAATATCGCATGAAAAATATTCAAAATTAATTTAAACACAACAAACGAATGTTTAATTCGAAATAAATTAAACGAAACACGTACTCTTATATACATTTTTTTTTCAAACGTTCATATAGTGCCGTATATGTTGTCCGTAATTATCGTACTGTTTTTTGCCAGTATAAAGAATAAGAAGACGAAGAAGAGATTTTAATTGGACATGTGTAATGAAAAGCGCGTGTGGGCTTCGCCGTTGTTTCACATCGCGCTCCGAATTAGTCTGGATTGTCATTTGACAAAATTGTTAATTACAAACACCGAAGTTGACCTTCTCACCGTTTGTATGCGATTTAATTGTTTGCAGCGTAGGAGTTAAAGTTAACTCGATTAGTGGTACGGTCAAGTTGCGGTCCGCGGTCCGCGCCTCGTATACGCTTTTATCTAATGCGATTTGTGTCTGCGGCGTCTAATCTAATCTTTCGCTATTTCTATACGTATATTTTATGTATTATATATAAACTATACAAATACAGGATGATTCGAAAATTTTCTTAAAATTTTTGGTTATATATATATAACGATTATGCTGTATCCAACTAAATCTTATTTAAAGACTTAGATAAAAATCAATAAATACAATTCAAATTTGAATTAAATTTGAAATAAATTCAATTCAAATCAATAAATTCAATTCAAAATTCAACTAATATTATAAAAAAGACAATTTTAATGAATTTGATATAAAAAATATATTATTTTTTAATAATTATACAATTCAAATTATCGAAAAATATTATCAATTATCAGATTATATTTCAATAAAGAGATTATATATAATACCTTTCGCTAACAAAAAAAAAATGAAAACATACAAGTGATATCGCGGATATATTAACCCGTGACCTACTGTATTCCAAGTAATCGTGTTATTATATTAAGTTCACTAGTCTACTTAAACATATTAATAAAAAATGTGTGGAAAAAAAATCAATAACAAATTATATAAATAAATACAAAATATATAAAAATTTCATAATAACCCTGTATTCGTTGAACACTCGCATAAAAATAATTCTATTTCTTAATTAGGCACTTTTATCGAAACGAAAAAAAAAATTCAGCACTCTTCATTATATAATATAATGTTTTTCACGAAGCATAATAAATAATTTTTCATTGTAGCGCAATATCAATCGGTCAAATGAAAATTATTACATATAAAAGTTTTCAGTTTCAAGGTTAATTAGGTTAATTGAAGAACGTATATAAAGTTACAGGTCGAACGAGTCAAAAGGTCAAGTCTTATTTGTGGAAAAACAAAATTTATTGTACTATCTTACGTTTAATGCGTAATGAAATTTTCCCATTTTCGCGACTAAACTTCGTCAATAAACAACTGTTTTCACTGAAAAAAAAAACAGACCTTTCAGAATGTTCATAAATACTATATTTATTAAAAAATATTCACATAAATCAAATAATTCATACAATATATATATATATATATATATATATATATATATATATATATATATATATATATATATATATATATATATATATATATATATATTAACTCGTTATACGTCTTGTTATTATTAAAAAAAAATATTTTATTTTATCAATTTCATGTGAAACGAATGAAAATAATTTTGTAATCAAAAATAATCATTAATTTCGTGTTGTAAAATCAAAGATTGATATTTTATTTTAGGACGTAAGTTTTGTGCGGTAAAATCGATTCGTACCGATATCGGTTAAATTTAACCGACGTCCCATTCGTTTTCGTCATAAAGTCGAAATGCGGTTCTAAATTTACATCTGTCTCGTAAATATCAGTAACAGTACATCACTGATATGCTACGGTAATAATAGTAATTTTACTACACGGAAATTTACTATGATTTCGTATATCTGACGTGTGATTGAAACGATAATAATTTTCCGCGGTTTGATACAAATTATTTATGGAAAAATAATGAATCGATATTTTAACGTAATTTTTTTTAACGTATCATAATAATTATAAATTTAAAAATATAATAATTGTAATGTTTAATTAATTAATTATAGTGGATTATTTATGGTCATTTATGTGTTAAAATTAAACATAGAGAAACCAACGTGTCTGAAACAGGCTCGATAGCAATTGACATTTTGCTAATGAATTGCGTTTGACAGTTTTCGACTGTACAAATTTCGAATTGTAAAAATAAAATGTCGCGTGAGAATTTTTAGGCATTTTGTAAAATCATACTTAAAATCAAATGTAATAAAAGTAAATCAATTCTTCCATAAAATAAATCGTACGTAAATTTCGCGTCTTTTTCAATATAGATATATATTTTTTCTTGATAATTTTACAATTAATTTTAAAATTTTTATTTCGGTAATATATTACATAAATCATATATTAATGTACAAAAATATGAAATATAAATATATAGCAAAATTAAATAATATAATCTACATAATTGATAAACGTGAAGGACTCGAATTTTTCAAACACTCATTATAAAATCTATGAAAAATTAATACATTTTTTTTTAATAATTATCGATTTCATTTAATATATAATATGTAATTGAGAATAAACAATGACAAATCTAAATTTACCATAGTTAAGATAATCTGATCTAATCTACGTATATTATTGCTAAATCAAACAATGTTATGGTTTAATATGCCATAATGCTATATTGAATATACAAAATATACATATGAATATTCATATAAATACATATAGCGCATTAAATTATATGCAATATTAAGCTAAGGCTATAATTTAATAATATTTATTTTTTTATTTAAATTATATATATATATATATATATATATATATATATATATATATGTATTATATAGATTAATAGTACAATATTGCATGATTTCTAATCAATACAATGCTATAAAAATATTTAAAAAATATGAAATATAATATAGAATTAGTTAATAGATTAGGATATTAAGAAAACAGGAATATTTATTTAAATATTATAAAATAATATTTTTTTATGTTGTCCAAAACGAACGATGTTTGACAGCAAAATATGTACATAACTTTTGGAACGAATACAAAATGGCTATTATTCGATTCGCTTCATAAATAGAGAATATATTTTTGAGCGATTTAAAAAAATATTATATATATATATATATATATATATATATATATATATATAATATGCGATTTATTTTTCGAAGATTCGTACGTCTGACGAGTTTTAAAAATATATATATTTTAATAATATAAGACGTAGGCGTGTAAATTTTTTTCACACATAAATAAAATTATTACACCTGAAATTAATAAAAATAAATATTTATTAATAAATTAAAATTTTCGATTTCAACATCATTAATTATATATTTTGTATTATATTTTAATTTATATTAAATATTTTTTTGTAATTATTTTTTAAATTATTTTTTTTATATGAATATCATAAATCTGTATATTCTAACATTATTGTATTTATATAAATATTATTTTTAATATTTGTTATTGTTTACAAACTATTTTATGAAATTTTATATATAATTTTTTTTATCAATATAGCGAATACTTGTAAAATTATATAAATTAGCATATTAAAATATACTTTAAAAATAATAGAAAAACAGTCGAAGATTCAAATCGTCGTATATGACAACAAAATAATAAATTTAAATATTATTTTTGATATAAAAAAGTCGATTTTTAAAAGAGATAATCCCACATAACATACAGGTATCAAATTTTAATACTCTTTCAACATCCCACACAAGTAAAATTTGCGTCAAAGATGATTTACAAATATATATATATATATATATATATATTTGTGAAATGAAATATTTTAATTAAAATGCGTACAATACAATTGAAAATTTAAATTATTATATAAAATATTTTTAGCTTATTGTACAATTAACCGAAGGTAATAAATTAAGTTCACAAATTAACAATTCATAAATAACACCAACGTGCAACCTGACAAACACTTCTGTCACGATTTATCACAACAAATATTAATCGTATTACGTTTTAAATAAATATAAAATCACTATTATAATAATATATATAGCTATTTTTAAAAAAAAAAACATTTCTAAATGGTAAACGTAACGAAAAAAAAACCGGTTTCTAAAAATATAGATTCACTAATTACTAAGTAAATTCGAGCCAAATTTTTCAAATATAAAATGTTACTTTGTATTGCATATCTAGAAACATTTTCATTATATAAATATTGATTTAATATATATATATATATATATATATATATATATATATATATATACATTCTTATGAAAAAAAAAATATAACATATATAAATATTTTCGTTGCAAAAATATAATATAAAAATAAAACGTTTTCCATTCATTGAATATATATATATATATATATATATATATATATATATATATATATATATATATATATATTATGAAATCGTACTTATGCCCTTTGTGCCGCAATCGTTTTGTGTATGTTTATGAGTAAATAAACAAATACAATATATGCACGTTTTCTATGGTATATATTCGAGAAACTCTCGATACGTAAATAGATAGATTTTCCATAGCTTTTCCAACGTCGAGAGTTTTCCGTCAATTTGTCACGAATTCGCGGAAACATTTAGAAAATACCAACTTCGGTAAACACTTCAATTTATTATAACCCACAAATAATATATATATATATATATATATATATATTATTTTATAAAAATCGTTTAATATTTTATACAAAAATATAATATTTAATAATTATTTATTCCATTAACAGCAACCATTTTGGTTGAATAGATAAATAATAAAATAAATATTAAATGGAATGACGTATGTGAGAACATAAATATATCGTGAAAATTTCATCCATTACACGATCAATCGCATAACAATATTATTTTTGTAAAAATAAAAAAAAATCATCTGAAAATTAACATTGAACTCCGGCGACCTTAATGAAAAACTCAACAACGGAAAATTGTCATTCAAACGACTGCCAAAATGAATTTCGACGATTCTCATCGGAAAATCTCTTGGAAAAATTCCAGTTGTACTTATTATATATACCTGCGTGTTGTTTATTTTATTTTTTTTATTATACATAAAATTAAAATAGAGACGTTGGAAAATTTGGAACAAATAATCCGCCTACAAACATATCTCTATTATGAAAATTATAATTTTCGCAAACCTGGTACTTTTAATTGAGTTTTAAAGCTTTAATTAATAATTTATAAGGTTTAATATATACTGATGTATTCGACGTTAAAAGATATTATTTTAGCTGAAAGCGCGCTTATATATATTTTTGATAATATTTTAAAATAAATAACGTATTTTACGAGCGAAAAATTAAAGTTAAATATTTATCATTGTAATCATGTTATTAAAGTATGATTAAATATTAAAGTACGATTTACATATTAAATATAAAATTTAATTATATACAAATTTTTGATTGATTTGAATTTAAATCACTTTTTGATCAATATTTTCAATATGGATTTTATAATTATATGAATTATAAATCATTGATAATTCCATTTTAAAAATATTGTATATATATATTTTTTTTTAAATAAAAATCTGATGGTTCAACGTGACATAGGCGACTCGAATATGAAGATATAAATTATTCTACTATGATTTATAAATATTTTTTTTTTTTTTTGGTATATTTTCGCAACAATTTTCCGCGGAAATATCCACCTTAATTAGAACGGCAGGTGCGTGGATAAATCGTTTATTACATGGATCACATAATTCAAGCTTATTTTATTACCTAATACCGTTATGAATGCTTTAAAGACGTAGGGTCTCCATCCGACAAGAGCTTTGACTAAATTCAATATTTATCATAGCCGTCACTTTGCAGCGAGAAAAGCTAAATAGCTCATTAAAGCTCAAACATAAGCGCGTCAAAATATTATACAAAACATGCACAAATAGTAATATCTATTTTTTTTTTTATTTTCAATTATTCGTCAATTTTAATGCCGATTGCATGTATTTTTATCAGAATATTAATATATACGAATTCAAACCAGTATTTTCATATATAATTTTAATGTAATTGTTATATTAATTTTTCGAAAACGTTTTCGATTCTGTTTGATATATAAGAAAAATGTTGAATATATCAAAATTATTATATCTGAAGGTTAAGCGTAGAGCTGACGATTCGATTTAATAATAATTATATAAATCAACACTAAAAAAAATATCAACGTAAAAATAGATTTATTTTGTATAATCTATATATTTATAAAAATATTTTATTTATTTCAAACTATTTTTTCAATATTCAGTTTAAAGTATATATAATAAAAAAGTATATTTTATAAAAATATTTTCGAGAATTTTGCCTTCTATTTTTTTTCACCTCTATATATTATATATATTTAACAATTATTGTGTGAATTTATTTAATTAAAAAATTCGACGTAATCGATAATTATATATTCATTCATGGAAAAATAAGAATAAAAATATTTTTGAAGTATAATATATATTTTTTTTAATTTCTTATATATGAATAAAAATCATATTTACATACAAAAAAAATCTGATTTACTAAAAAAAAACAATTTATCCGAATTATTAATATTCGTGTTGACGTCTGTAAAAAAACAGTGTAAAAATAAAATTTTAGACATACATTGCATAAACGCAAACTTCCGCAAAAATGCTAAACAATGACGTTACGTCGTAACGTCTTAAAATAATAAAAAAAATCCGAATTTTTTTTTTCGCGTTTCCAACGAAAATATTTATATTTTTTAAGCCGACAGAAAAGAAAAAAAAATACAAAAATCGAAAAATAAAACGACGTTTTCGCGTACGAATTATGGATCCTAAATCAAACGCTTACGAAATAAAATAACGACGAAATGGAAAGAGAAAAATCCCAAAATTATTACAAAAAAAAAAAAAAATAAAATCCCGCAAGAAATAGCCGTTGTTTATTACGGCGTCGAAAGAATCCAGACAAATTTATTTATGCGCGATTTTTTTTAATGCGTTTCAGTTTTGCGGTGAAAGTTTAAAATTGTTTACTTTCGAATAAATATAGCGATGGAATATTAGAACACGTAAGATATACGTGCACGTGTAACTATTTATTTCAAAAAAAAAAACACGATCAATAGAATCCACATAAGTATAAATTTTATTTTGAAACTTTTGAAAGCGGCAGGCAAGTCACGGTTTAGTCCCGCGACATCGCTTATATATATATATATATATATATATATATATATATACACACATATATATATATATATATATACATATATATATATATATATATATATATATATATATATATACCATATTAATATGAAAATATTATATATATTAAAAAAATATCAATATCTTAAAATTCAAAAATTTGATTTTCACGGAATTTTTAATGAAGAATTCTGACATCTATTTGTATTATAAATAATGATGATATAGTAATTATTATAATTTTACTGGCAAATTTCCGCCATAAAAATTAATTATTCATTTCATCACTTCTTTCTCTATGAATATTCAATCGTATATATTAAAATTTGAAATTTTCCACATTAAATAAAGGATTTAAAACGGTGTTCCTTAATATTTATTATACTGCAAATTTTCCGCTTTATTAAAAAATTATTTTGTAATCTTATTTATATGTTAAATAAAGTAAAATTAGATTCTATATTCAAAATGAATTAAGAATGCATTCGGCCATTATGAACCTTTGCAAAATTATTGCGGCTCTCTAAAACATCACAGATCGCAAATTATAAACTCTAATAACAAATCGTACGTTCTCAAATATTTTTTACATATAAAATTAAATATTTTATTAATTAAAATATTATATTTTGAATTGAAATATGGAAAATGCGCGTCGATTAACCGCTATTTTGTATATTTTTACTATGCGCGGAAAAGGACAATATTTTACGACCCCCCGCCTCCTCACCGTACCCTTCGTCTTTGGGTTCGAAAAAAAAAATAAGAAAAAAATGTAAAAAAAAAATAAAAATAGCTCCGGTATATAAAAGCTAAGGGGGTTGTAAAAAATCTTGCGTATGAATCTCGCGGAAGGAAAGCTCTCATTTAACGACTCGACGATCAAATATTTTACTGTTATATGAAAATTTTAGTGATGTATTAAGTTGCATATTTGATGGTGCATAAAAAGCTTCATATTATTTTTAATATGTGCGTCGTTATGTGCGCTTTTTATTTTATTTTATTTTTTTTGTACCTTCTTGTCTGATATTTTTTTTTTGATTTTATTTTTTTGAAGCAAATATAACGTGTATTATTATTATTATTATTAATATTGTTGTTGTTGTTGTTGTCGTCGCAGAAAGCTTTTTTCTTTTCGTATTTAACGATTGCGTAAAAAAAGAAAAGTTTTTAATCGGTTTATTATAGAAAAAGTTTTGTGTAATCGTTATTGTCTCGTCACAATAAAGAAAATTTTCGGTAATTGCTATTTTAGAACGACAGGTTCTTTTATGCTTTCAACGTTTACTCCGTTCGATAATTTTTCTATTACGAAGCTTCTCAATCTTTTCTTTCCATACTTACATTTTTGCGATCGAATGAAAATTTTTTTATCATATACTAAATATCCGCATATAAAAATATGCTATGATCGTTATTAAATTATTATTTATTATACGGAATAATAATCAATCATGTATAGTTTGTTTGTACATAGATATACGTTATATGCTAAATAATTAGATCAGTGAAACTGAATGCAATGTGATGCAAATGCATTTGATACATTATTGTCAATGCTGTCAATCCAAAAATGATTAATTACACTACATACTAGTCTGGCAATCAATAATAATAACTTTTATTAGTCATACGCTATGTAGAATTCAGTATCGAAAATTGTATATTTTTTTTATAAATTATTTAAATATTTATTAAAATCGATTTTAATATCTGTTGAATTTTGAATTGATATTAAATTAGAGATGTTGAACTATCATATATTATTTCTATTAAAATTGTTTCTAGAACACAATCGCCATATAAAACTGTTAAGTTATTATATATATTTTTTTAATACATAATATATAATATTTATGCTCTTCTCTAAATTATGCCAAACACTATGAGCACTATTTTAAAATTGATGAAATGAAATTTAATCGATTATTTTCAATACGAAAGTATAATATTTATTTGAAATTTTCCAAGAATATATTAGAAAATAAATAGTGTTCATTTTCCATAAACTATCTATCTATAATATGTAAGCATGATTTCAAACCGAGAAGAGTATTTATAATTATCGTTTCATTCATAGTTTACTTCAGTTTTATAATGTGATAATAGACTCACTGAAAAAAAAAACAGCTGTAAAAATGAATCACACGATAGGTTCGTTGAACTTTACTTCGTTAATTTTTATTTTAATAAATATTTGTCATCCCGAATATTCCTTTAATATAATTGTATTTTATTTTATGAATCAAATAATTCTAGAAGCTGACCTAAATATTAGATAAACACACATGTTTTTCCCAGCAGCGAAATTAGTACGATTATATATTATATTTTCCATGAAAATATCAATTACCGCACATGAAATACAACGGTAATACATGAAAAACACCCACTTAAATTATCTTCTGTTTTCTCCGACGCAATAGAAAAGGAAATATATAAGTCTTTTTTCCCATTTTTTTTTTCTTTTCTACTTTGCCTCTTGAATTCTGTTGTTGGAGCGTTTCGAGATAAATCTCTGTCTCTATGTGGGTTAAGTGTACGTTTAATTTTATTACGGTTTAACCGTTATATTTGACTCGTAAAACGCGCCCGAGATAAAAACCGAAAACGTATAAAAATAATTTATAATAATTGAACGTGTAACGAGTCGCCACTTTTTTTTTTATTTTGCGATTTTATGTAAAATTATGATTGTCGCGAATATTGTGATTTGTGCGATTTTTTCGCATCAAAGACGGAATAAGGCCGCACAATAATCTATCGCCTTGTTTTTCGAACGTCAATTTGAAACTGATAAAGTTAAGCAATGTGAACGCAATTATCGTTCGACTGACTCGAATATGCGATATCTAGTATGTACTTTTTTTTTTCAAAAATCACGATTTGTAAATAAATATCATAGAAACGGGAAAAAGATTTCTCTTTCAAATGCACTCTTTTTTTCATTATCGTTTATATCAGTAATTCTAATTTATTTTAATAAATTTGTATAAAACACAAAATCGATTCATAATATATTTTTTTTAAATTGCTTGATAAAATTTTCATATATGATAATACAAAAAAAATGATTAATGTAAAATATGTAAGAATTTCATTTGAAATATAGCTCTAATATACATATTAAAAATTCAATTTTTATCATATAATATTTTTTTATATACTGCAGAACAAAATTGATTAGTGAAATAATGAATTACAAAAAATAATATTCTTTGATTTTTCCGTCAATAGATAGATATGAAAAACAATTAAATAATGATTTATTAAAATTAATCATATATTAATTTATACGACTTTTTTATATTTTGAGATAGTAAATAAAAATAATACATAAATATGTATTACACATTTAAATACACATTTTTACAGCATAGTATGTTGTTTTCAGAACTACTTTGCTCATAAAAGTGTTTTGAACCCGGTATTTATTGAAAGGAAACGATTCTTTGGATTCCATCGACAAGTTAAGTTTCGATTTCTTTCGTTTCTAAGAATGATCTTAAAGAATTTATTAAATAAGTTTAACACTAGATACACGATATTTGCCATAATTCAACGATCCACTTTAGATCCTTTTGTTTTTTTTCTTTATGCGTCTATTTTTCTAGTTCTACTTTTCATCATTGTGAACGATATTTTTTTATAATATCATAACATTTCTAAAAAAAAAATATATATTTTTATAAAATGATTTATATATAATATATTTATTAAGATCGTATAAAATTTAAATATTTATTCTGAGCAATATAAAATATATAGTTATTGTTAAATATACGAATATAATAACGTTTTTCGAATGAGTTTTGTGTAGATATTTGATGGGTATATTATAAATAAATCGATAATTAATTAAGTTCAATAAGATACCCTTCAAAAATTACCGGTATCGCATTTCGAAAAGTAATCATCTTCGTTATCGATATTATTATATAGAGCAATTTCCCGGAAAATTCTCCACTAATCAAAGCCGTCGTTCATTGGAAAAACTCGCATATAAATGAAAAATATTTTTTTTATCGTATTTATATTACAAAAATTATATGTATATAATTAGATAAAAATTAATATTAAAAATTTGTAATTATTATTGAAAAAAAAATTGATTTTAATATAAAATATGATATTTTAGCACTGTTATGTGTGTGTGTAATTTGATATTAATTAAAATTCGTTTTGATACACGTCAACTGCAATCGAACTTTAATAGACCGATGAAAACGTAGGACTAATTAGAAAAACGTTTTCCCTTTTTCACTGCACGATGGGAAAAATACAAAACGTAGAACGTTTTCTGCAGGAAATCGCAGCAATTTTTCTCATTATTGCAGTAAAAATTGAGCTGAATCGACCGGAAGTGACCAAAGATTGCGTTTCCGAAGCTTCAATATCAGTTTTATCCATCCGATGTAGATCTGTTCAGGATTTTTATTGTTTTACTGGAATCATATAAAAATTCAGAAAAATATTTTTTTTATATAGAATATATTTTTAAAGTTGAATTTGAAGTGTAAAAAGTGTGTTATTAATAATTATACGATATTCTATATATGACACTTCAACATCATACAAGATCGATATACGTTATTTGATTACAAATTGCTTGATTTATATGCATATATTATATATTATTGATTATCATTTCAAGTGATTCATTATTAGAATATTATATATAATTTTATTATGTTATTGAGATATATTGTAAGTATGAATACATTAAAATATCAGAGTTTCTCAAACATTTTTATCAAAATTAAAAATTAGTTATATATATATATATAAAGATATATTAAAAAAATATGTCAAACGAATGAATGTAACGGTTGGTTGAGTCAAGTGACTCAAATTTACAGTTAACAATAATCGAAAACGATTCTGAGTCAGTCATCATGTCTTAAGAATGTCAGTGTAAACATTCACGCAATTCGACGGACTATTTCTGGAGTATGACCTCCACGAGCTGAACTTGGCTGCAACAAAATCGGATTTTATTATTTGCATTCCGAGCTATGGCGAATTTTCGTCGAAATAGTGTTGACCTGTTGACGTTATAGAATCTACAACGATTATTCGGTCTGCTATATATTCTTGTCGGATTCTCGAAAATCGATGTAGGCAACATAAATCGAAATGTTATTCATTGAAAACTAGTATCGGATTTATCAGATGATAAATAACGTGTTTCTTTTCTAATTTCAGCCAAGGCGGTCCTCCGCCTCCTCCGCCTATGTTACACACTGGAAGAATTCCAAGTTTCAAAAATAATCACGGAGAGGTAAATACATCACATAATACAAACGAGTATTCGAATAGTTTTTTTTTTTTGCTCGCATTTCTTTGTTTAAATCTGATATTTTAATGTTCCAGAATTTTCAAAATCGATGCGGTCCAGAACCGCCGGCATGCGTGCAGAACGCTATGTTGACCAAGGATAAAAAACCCTTTACATATACTCCGGGTGGTTTGGATTTGTCACAGATCAGAACTCCCAGTATGGCCAGGCGGCTCAATAAACAGCAGCAGCAAATGGAAGATCACGATAATCCAGCTTATCAACAAAGACCAAATATTAATGGCGGAGCACCGCCTCCACCTCCTGGACCACCTCCTCCACCACCTCCACCGCCTCCTCTCGTAATTAATGTCTCGAAATCCCCGAAAACGGTCGCGGACGGAGAACGACCAGAAATAGTAATCCCAGAAAATCCGATAGGAATGTTACGTAAAACGCACAGTCCTTATCATTGGGAATCGGAGGAAGCCGACCGATTAAGACAAGGTCCAGTGCCTAAGTTTGTAGAAAAATCGAAAACACCGAATCAAATGAGAATGCCACCGCCCAGACAATTTTCTCAACAACCCCCGCAGCAAACGTATCCGAATTATGCTCAAGCGGAAAATAAAATGCAACAACAACAAAATAAGTCCCCGTCGACAAGTCCCATATGGAAACCTGAACCTAAATATCCTAATAATCAAACTCCGACCTCTCCACCGGCATTTTATCAACAACCTTCGCAAACTCAAACACCGACTTCACCGCCAGCGTTTTATCAGCAACCATCACAAACTCCAACGCCAACAAAAGATACATTGCAACGGCAAGATTCTCAATTTAATCATAGTCCATCTCCGTGGAATAGAGATCAATCGATATCAAATTCATCCAGTAGACAAACATTTTCTCCAAGTGTTGACACACAAAGCGGCGTAAAATCGGCGACACCAATTTCAAGTCCAGTAAGTCCGCAATGGAGACAAGAAATTGTCGAATCACCATCGCGAGGTTCTCCTTATCAAATCGTTAACAATCAAAGTAATTCACCGAGAGTTGAAATGTACTCACCCCAAATTAGAAGTCCAATGTCACCACCTGTACAAGAAATTCGAATACAATCTCAATCACCTTATGAACAACAAAATAATCAGCCAATTTACAACAACGTCGGTCGCCAAGTTCAAAGTCCCGATATTGCTCAAAGAAATATACCAGTGCAGCAAAATGCAGCACCGTGGAGACAAGAACAACGGGGTCCTCCTCAAAGACAAGAACCAATTCAATCACCGTCTACTACATATATTCAAAGTCCACAGGTTGAAAGTCCTGAAGTACGTTATCAAACTCATATGACGATACCGGTAACACCTAGAAAGCCAAAAGGTCAAACCGATAACAATACTAACCCAGAAGCTTTTAGTCCTAGAGTTGTCGAAACACCGAAAACTAGTTTACCGTGGGTTCGCGATGAAAATACGGCAAATAAATCGGCACCACCTCCACCGTGGTGTGTTAAAACTCCAGAAACACGAAAAAGTTTACCTCGAGAATCTTTCGAAGCACCGGAACAAAGTTCGCCAGCACAACCGCAATGGTATCAACAAAGTAAGACTTTACCGAGAACACATTCTGTGCAACAAGACAATACTTTCGAAAGACAAATGAGCCAACAACAACAACAGCAACAGCAGCAGCAACAACAACAACAACAATATCAAAGACAGTGGTCTCAGCAAATACAAGAGAAAGGAGAACGTGTTATACCGATACAAATGGAAGTGTCTAAAAATGATATTGCAAACAACATAAGTGTAGCTCAACCGAGACCAAATCAAGGCAGACAACAACAACAACCACAACTTCGCATCATCATTGATATGAATCAACAGGGAAAACAACCGGCTGGAAATCAATATCAAGCACCACAACAACAAATCACTAGAGTTGTTCAACCTCAAATTGTTAGAATGGACAATTCCCCAAACACTGCAAGCTCTGGCACTCCGGTCGATAATCAACCAAAAACTAGAATTATTCCAATTCAGATGGAACCATCTAGTCCAGGTGTAACATCTCCAAGGTATATATCATTATTTGTAGTTTTAATAATATTTAAATGTCCTTTAATACAAATTTAAACATTGGATAAAGTGGGATATTAATGTATTAAATATATAATTTTTATAACATTTCATATAAATGGGGTTATTTTCTAGTATGTTAAAAATTAAATATAAATCTTTTGAAACAAATAATTAAAAATTATATATAGTTATTCACTTTCAACCATTCCAATACTTTAACCTTTTGCGGCTGTCAATTATTTTTAATATCAAAAATATTAATTTATATTTTTCATTATTCCCATCACTAATATGCACTTGATTTTTTTTTATTATAAAAAAAAATATTATAATGTAACCAGTAAATATGTTAAATATGATGTATAAAATAAAATTCAAGTGTATATTGATATACTGACATATCGATTCATATTTAAAAAAAAAGCTATGTACATATAAATGTATGCGTAAATCGTTGCATTGTCACATAAATTTGAATATGCGACCGTAAAGGGTTAAAAATATTTTTTTGTATTGAAAAATAATCAAATTGTGGGGAAGGCTTCGAACTTCGAAGGTTTGTCCTCCTCGCTTTTTTTTTTCTCTATTATTTTAATCATTTATCTATTCATCGCTGTTTTTTCTATTTGTGTCACGCGTTGCCTTGTGCATATTTATGTCGTTTTCATTCGTGTTTTTTTTCCATCCGGCACTGAACTGTTATGCATTTTGACAATTTGTACCTGTTGTACGGCGCTGGTTTTTTTTTCACTCTATCTATTTTTTTTTTTTTGTTAACCGTTCCCTGTCCCTACGGATTTTAAACGTGTGTGTTGTTTGTTCTCTTTTTGCAGCAGACACAATTGATGGGTGTTGGGCTGACGAATCCGCGGCGCCGAACCGTGCGAGGTCTCTAATTTGATGCCAGAATGTGTGCTTTTGTGAACTTTTGTAGTGCATAATTTTGCAACGGCGAGAGCTTTAATGGCAACACATCGAATGTAGCGCTTTATTCGTTCAGTAATTCGAGCTTCGCGCCGCGTCTGACTCGCAGCTTCCACTGCGGTGGTTCTCCAACCGATGCGAGGAATTGTATAGAGCTTTTAGGAAATGTTTACGGTTGTGGTTGTTCCGGTTACGATCGTGTTTCGTTTTGATTAGCTCGTTCCGCATAACGGCCATATTTATGGAAGCCGAGCAAATTACAAATATTAAATATCTAACATTACAAACGTTTCCATAGAAATCGATTTATTACTGTATGAAACGCCAAAGACGCTCGTTGTGCGTAATATCGTTTTTTTTTGTTTTGAAAAATATTTTATTTTAACAATATTTAAAAGTTAACAAAATGTAAATATTAAAAATAAATAAATAGACATCACTTTTGGTTAGGTTAAGTATATATTAAGTTATATTTATATTATAATTATATTGGGTTTATACCTAATAGACGTGTCATTATGGAAGTCGATTTTAATATATTGACGAATAATACAAAATAAAATTAAAATAAATATTTTTTTTCAATAATATAATTATTGATATTGATAATAAAATAATATAATATAATATAAAATGAAATAAATGACGCATTATAGATTGAGAACCATCGTTTTGCACATATTCATTTTTACACTTTTACCATTCCTATCTCTGTTCACAGTTAAAATATTTCATATAAACATTCGCACAGTTTCATACATTATTTATATGATATATATATAAAAAATATTTTCTACAAAGTTCAAGTAAAAATTTTTATTACTTTCTATACATTGTTAGCTAGCCCCTTTTATATACGACTTTTGCATTCATATTCGTCGCGTTCACAATAAATATAATATATTTTATTCGTATTCGCATAACGCGATATATTCGCAGTCGAAAACGACCGAATGGAATAAATGAGATTCCAAACTCAATCGGAGTTTTAATAGTGTTAATTCCGAATTCCGAAAGCTCACTATCATCTATGACATTTTCAACAATTGGAATATCGTGAGCGCATTTTCGGTATCCGCAGATTAAATCGTCAACATTCACTATTCCCATGGTAAATAGATTATTTATAATTTTATATATATTTTTAATTTAAAATTGTGTTCAATTATTATTTATCGATTTATATGTAAATATTTTTTTTGACAAAAATAAATAGTTTTTTATAGAAAAATTTAATTTGCTATAATTGTATAAATAAATAAATTTATTAATATTAAATAATTGTGTGTGTATATTATCGGAAAGTATAAAATATTTTTATATAGTCAGATAAAATATTCAAAACCATGTTGCGTACCGAATTTTGACCGCGGGTCATACTTTGATCATCACTGTGAAAGACCAATTAATATAAAAATGATGTTTATATATATATATATATATATATATATATATATATATATATATATATATATATATATATATATATATATATATATATATATGAGAACTTTGACAATATAATAATAGTATCGAAAAGTTGAAAAATCAATCGTCAAAGCGAATATCTTTTAAGAATATATAGTATTGAATATATTCGATTGATATTTATACGAAAATGTATCGGAAATGATATCTAATATAAAAATTGCATTTCACGTTTCGTTGCGTTTCTTCGAATATTTTATTTTGAGTACATAATAATGAAATAGAAGAAATTCCAATATCGTATAAGCCACACGAATACACTGTAGATGATATATATATATATATATATATATATATATATATATATATATATATATATATATATATATATATATATATATATATATATATATACATCTTTATATGTATGTAGATACATATATTTTTCAATTTGAATAGTGAATGCGTTGTAGCAATTTTACTTCCATCTTCGATCAATCTTCAGGATAGGTAAAAAGCTCGCTTGCCAATGCTTCTCATGAAAAGCTTTCACATGAATATGCCAAATAACAAAAATTTACGATCACGCTGTATAGTTTCAGATGTTGATATGATAAATTGAAAAAAAAAATATCGGACGGGACGACAATTCTGTGATAAAAAAAATAATACAAAAGAGCAGATCAAACGTTTTATTTACATTTAGACAACGCTTAATTATCGATATATAAAATATTATTACTATAGCTATTCTCAAAAATTTTAATATTTTTTTTAATGAAAAATATGTGTATATACCATAATGTGTAATTTTTAATAATAAAATTATTTGAGAAACGCTGTATTATAATATTATATTTATTTTGATTATGAATTCCAGCAAAGCTTTTTTTTAATTTTCGCAGACGCTCAAAAGCTGATCTAAAATATAATTCCACCGTAGTTGTAATATAAAATGCTTATTATTTTTTTCTAAATAATTTATATGTAATTAACGTTTGATGTTTTAATATATTTTAATAATTATTTTATTTTTTTTAACTGTAATAAAACGACACATTTTTATGACAGTGCCGCAATAAGAAGCAGCTTTTTGTTTTCATTTTACATATTATTATTGCACGAACGACGATGAGTATGATTTTTTTTAATATATTATTTTAATATAAATTTAATCTTATTTTTTCAGAGTATTGAATCATTCTGTAAGCTTCGAGGGTGGTCCCAGACAGTCTAAAGCTTTTAAAGTTCTACAAACTATAACAGGAACATTAGACGATGATCCAATAAATAATATAGAAGCCAATCATGGATATTCAGATTTATAATTATATATAATAATAACATTAATTTTATGATTTTATTTTATATAATATAATAAATATATATTTAAATTAGATTACTATTTCATATACAATTAATAGTAAAAGATATTTTTTTATGTTTATTTGAAAAGTTCGCGTCTATTTGATTATTGAATTAAATTTTAAATATTATATTTTTAGTTTAATTTCTATTAAATATATTATATTTAAATTAGAAATGAATTAAAATATATGTAATATTATAAAAATAATATTTTAAATACTCTTATGAAATTGCGAACTTTTTTTTTTAATATCGTTCACCATTTTCATCCTAAAAATATAATATATTTTAATTTATATTAAAATAACGCAAACAAAATTATAATAAATGAATAATTTATATATTAAAAAAATTGAGATATTTCTAGCAACCGATGTAAAAATTTATTTCCATCACAATTATATTATAATATTAATTTTTATTATATATAATATATATTTTTAAAAATGTAAAACAAACCATCTAAAGGTTTTTATAAGTAATTATTATATATATATATATTTTTATTTTTTTTAATATAATTTAATTTTAAAAATATTGAAAAAAATCTAACAAATTTATATTATATATTTTAAGGGATGTGAATATCTAGTCTAAAAATTAAAAAAAGGAGCTCAAGTGCCATAAAATTATTAATAAATTTATGTATTTTTCAAATGCGCACCAGATTAATAGATTTATAAATTTTATTTATACTATATTAATTATATGTAATTACTATATATATATATATATATATATATATATATATATATATATATATATATATATATATATATATATATATATATATATATATATATATATATATAATCAATTTTTATTGTTAATTCATATATAATATATAAATATTAATATATACTCGTTTATATATAAATATATATATTTTTGCAATATTAAATATATTATTTATGTAAGAAAATATATAAATATTTTACTATAAATATACTATTTGTTTTAAATATATCAGAATTTTTATTGAAAATTTGTTTTTTTTATATTGAAAATAGATGGCGCTTTTTGCATAACTATAGAAATATTATATTAAAATTTCAAAAAAAAAATATTTTATTAAAAATTAAATTATTGAACTCTAGATTTTTATTATATTTAATAAGATAATAATATTGATATAATATATAAATATTATGAAATCAACGTGTTGAAAAAAAAAATACTAAATAACACTTCATACTTAAACACGCGTATACAAGTTTCGAGGGCGGTTGATAAAAAGGGCGAAATTCAACTGTTTCAGAGGGTAACCGTAATAATTTTTCAGCAGCGGCTGTAAATAAACCGTAATCAGTTGCGATAAAACGTTTTCAGATACATTTTGCAGGCCGTAAATACGAAACGTGGCCGACGAAAGAATACAACCTTTTTTTTTCATATTAAAACGGCCACACGATGCCATTGTTGGCCAAATAGAAAGAAAAAATAATAGAAACAAAGTGAATCGACATGGGAATCGAACCTTTTGATTCGGCATATAACTAGTTCATATGTCTAAAATATAAAATAGTAAAAAAATCTAAAATATTCTTTTATATGATTTTTTAATAAATATTTTTTTAATAATATTTTTATATATTATATATTAAAAAATTCTATAATATTATTATTTTAATATATTGATTTATTTAAATATGCATAAAAATATATTAAATAATGAGTGAAATAAAAAATACATTTGATTGTTATCATGAAATTGAAATTGTTACTATTATAATTACATATCATTAATGTATTAGATAACGATTAAATAAATAGAAATTTCTTTATGAATTGGAGATTTAAAAAAAATCCTACAGCTATATTGCAAATTAAAAAAAATACGAATTAATATTTTTTTCATAACCTTAACTGTAATAATGAACAGCTTAAAATAATCCGCAATACACCCAAGTTTCTTCCAAATTTTTAACAAATATTCAAAAATACCATTTAAAAAAAACAAATGATTTTATAAAATAAAAAAATATATATTTTTAACGATTTTAAAAATATTTACCTTTCCATTAAAACAAAAAAAGAACATGTTCTATTTTTTTAAAATATATTTTTCATAAATTAAACTATTATATTTTTTGGGAAATGATTTACGATACGATATTTTACATACATTTTTTTTATATATCGTCTCGTTTCTTGGTTTATAAAACGAAATTCATGAACCGAAGGGGTACCATTTTAGAAAGTCATAAATATTAAATGGGTTTATTGACGTCGCTAACATGTGCTATTCTTGAGTTTAACCGAGCAAATTTAATTGTTATACTCGTAAAACATATATATATATATATATATATATATATATATATATATATATATATATATATATATATTACGCTATTAAAGTCTATTGAGAAATATTAAAATTCGATTTTCATATTAAATAATATATAATAAAAAAAATCCTACAGCATTATAAACACACAACGGTCATTAAAAAAATAGATATAAATCGTCACAGTCGGCGCACTTATGCCCTTTGTGCGTGCACATTTTTTTTATCACTATAACAAAAAAAAAATAAATCATTGAAATAAAAATTGAAATGTTATTAACACGCAAAAGTGTATCGGAATTTTAATGCTTTTCGAAAAGCGTTTCCATCACGCGATTTTAATCCTTGCATTCGAGAGCCTATTTCTAGATATATTCATAATCACAGTTTCTCAATCTTTTCACATTTTTTTAAATATGTATATATATATATATATATATATATATCTACATATTTTTATTTAATTTAAATTTATATCAAAAAATATATAAAATACGTATTTTTTTTAATAATAGTAGTTGTCGCACAGTTTGAGAATCTCAGTACGGTGTCGTATAGTTTACGTTGGGAAAATTTATAGTGTGCATGATGCCATTAAATGCGGACCGCGATAATACTTGCACTTTATTGCATCGGCTGTGGTTTTTGTGCCGTGCTTACTGTGCATATTATTTGCAGTGGCGGCGTCTTAATAACTAAAAGCCTTCTTAATATCTGGGCTCGTTTTCGTGATTTACAACATCTGGAATTAAAATACAGATATTTAACGCGCAATAAATTATTAAAAAGTTTATATTCAGATTTTTAGATAAATATTATTATATATATATTTTTTTTAAATAATTTAAATCGAATTTCCTATGGAAAACTTTAGTTAAATATATATTTGCATATATAGTTTGAATTTATATATATTATAATAATATAATTTTTCGATTGAAAATGAATATATATATATATATATATATATATATATATATATATAATAATATTCAATCTATGACTGATTGGAATTTTTTTGAAAAGCTCATTTTATTTTATACTTATTAATTATATAGATATAAGAAATAAATTAAGATATTATATAGATATAAAGAAATAAATTTATTTATTTGTATTATAAAGACTTCATTGCAAAGATTTTATGAATTGCTCAAAACGTCTTCATTAGAAAGGTTGATGGGAAAATTATTAATTATATTAATTATAGAATTTATAAATTGCAATTTAAAAAGTATAACTGTCGTCAGAATAAGTAGACAAAGTTTTTGAAAACTATATTGAAAAATATTTATATGGTTCAACAATTTTTATATAATATATTCACGATAATAGACAACTTTCAATATTATATATATATATATATATATATATATATATATATATATATATATATATATATATATATATATATATATATATATATATATATAATAGAAAAAAAATCTACGTTTATCTAGTGCAAACTAGGAAAATTTTATTATGTGCATTTTGAACGATATTATCTATATATAATATTGCGATATTGAAACATGCGCTTTTTAACAAATTTTACTTTGAAGATTTAATACAAACTAATCAGGATTCGAACTGAGAAACGTTGTTTTTTCGCTTCGCAGCAAAAATTGAATTTAATTTTTTGGCACTCGTCATAGAACTTCATGCATTGTAAATAACTGTTCTGAAAGAATATTTCAGCCGTTCGTTTCAACTGAAAAAAAAAAATTAATTAAATTGCTAGATAAATAAAATGGCGTTCATCGAGCGCATCGTTCACGCCGATAATAAATATTTTATGAGCATTCATAATTATTATATTATATTATATTATACAATATATTAAAATATGAATTCAGTGAATAATTTAAAGTCTCAGATTGGTCATAAACGAAAATTCATATTATATCATAAAATTCGTTGAAATTGAACGACATATAATAGTCTGGTGCAAAATTTTAAGTATTTAAGAGGGTTATTATTTACACGAATTTTAATTATCGCGTTTATTATTAAATATATTATTTTTTTTATTATGTAAATGTAAATAATATGTTGTTTAATTTTGATTTTTTATCTTATTATACAAAAAAAATATAAATCAGTATTATATAATTTATTTAGTATTTTTTTAGTTATAAGATATTTTTATGTCTTTGATAAAAAAATGACTGAATATTTTAGGCCAATTACTGATAGTCTAAAATATTTATATATAAAATGGTGAATGTACATCTAAATACATTATATTAATTTCGTTTTGTGAACACAATATTAAGTCAAAAATATAAAAATTTATTTATTTTTATATATATATACAGACACACATATATATAATGAATTTTCTTATTAACCGGCATATAAGTTCACTTAGTTTGTTGCCAGACACCCATTTTGAATAACCATTTGGTGAAATTGAATTTCGCACGCGGTTCGCTCGCCTTCGCCGTGAAAATGTTTAAAAATTGCTCTCGTTGCTCGGCGCGGAAAAGTGACGATCGGATGTTTTTCCCGTTACGCGGAAAAATCGCCGTGGGAAAAAGGGGAGGAAAAGTCGCCGTGTGACGCGCGATAGCGTTGTGGAAAAGCGGAGCGGAGCGGAGCGCTGCGGAACGGAGGGGAGCGGAACGAAACGAAAAGACTTCATGGGTCGTTTCACCGCGAATACTATCATTGTTTCGTTATTTTTCCGTACACTTTTTCGCGTTTATGCATTCTAAATCCCCACCTTGAAAATCTTGAAAAGTTTTTTTTTCTTTTTCTTTAAAAATTGTCCTCTGATGAAATAAAATTTTTAAAATTAAACGAAATTTTCTTTTCGTTTTTGTGTGCGAAAAAAATATTTTTAAATAAACAAATTTCGTTTATGCCATATTTTTTAATATTAAAAATTAAATAAATTATTTTTACTTCAGATTATTTACACTTTATAGAAGTTTTGTCATCTATTTGTATTATAATATACTATATATTTATTTATATTTTTATAATAACAATATATTTTTTTTACTTTTGATAAATGGTTAACAGTTCATTTTTCCAGTAAAAGAAAAAATGCTTTATTACTTCGATATAACATCTTTTTTTAACATATTTTTCTTCAAAATAATATTTATAAAATGTATTTTTGTAATCAGAACCTTTTGTACGAGTCTTGTTTTATGAATATCATCATCATTATTTATATTTCGTTTACAATTAAATTTCTAACGACTTCAATTATACATTTTTCTTATAAATCAAAGTAAGCATTAAAAACCTTTGCGTTTCAAATAAGAAAATCAAAATGATCCTTAAGCTCAAAAATTATAAAAAAAAAAAATAATATATTATATTTAGAAAATAAATGAGAATTTCTCTATCACATATTATTTAATTAAGCAAAGCGGAATCAAATTATAAGTCCACTGTATTTAGTTCAACGTGACATTCACAGCAAAATCCATATAACTATTTGTATTTCGAATTCAAACAATAAATTTATCCCATGGTGGACTCTAATATTACTCTTCCGTTGCTGCAAATGACCAACTAATACCCTGGATGTCACTGCACTCGTTTTATAATTATATATTAGTTCATCTGATACATTTTAAGTAGTGATTAAATTTCCAACTCTGAACAATATATATATATATATATATATATATATATATATATATATATACATATATATATATATATATATATATATACATATATATATATATATATATATATATATACATATATATATATATATATACATATATATATATATATATATATATATACATATATATATATATATATACATATATATATATATATATATATATATATATATATAATTTTTTTTAATTCAATCCTTAGACGTCACTGAGCTTATTTTACACTTGTTTACGGTACTCAAAGAGCGAACTTCGTTATAACAGGTCACATTTTTAACCGTAAGTTATAACGTTTTAAAATAAAATGCGAGGATCGCTCAAAAAGTAATGACGAAAATTAATATTTTTTTTAGATATAAAATTTGTCATTCTAAGACGTAAAAATATATTTAACACCTTTAATATATATATATATATATATATATATATATATATATATATATATATATATATATATATATATATATATATATATATATATATATAATATTGTTAAATATATATTAATGTATAATAATTTAATTATTTTTTTTTGATATAATAATTCAGAATTGATGATATAAAAGTCGAATAAGCGACTCGGATCCAAATAAATAATTCAGCCGATAGTGTAATATAAATAGAAAATTTACCGTCATTTTCAATATGAGCCTCGCATTCAGATATATGATGTTTGTTATTTGTTTTTATTTTGTTTTGTTTTGTTTTTTTTTTTATCAGAAAGTGCACGAGCTTGAGATTAAATCATATGCGCCGGTAAAGTTTGCAGTGCAATCACGGGTACGAAACACGGTTTGCACTTTAAAATTTTTCGCTTGCGGTTTTAAGTATCTCCAGTTGTTAAGCAACTTGCCGCCGGACGAAAACGTGTTGTGAAAATTAAAAATAAAATATAACACGAAATAATATCAACAATACACCCCTCATCCTTATCGAAGTATATTGGTTTCATATTAATTCTTAAAAAATTCTACGTATATAGAAAAATGTCTTGAAATTCACTATTATTCAAAAAAACTTGAGTATTTTGATCATGTCATGAAAAATATAAATTATATAGACGCCGCTAAAATTTTAAAATATACAGAGGTCGCTGTAAAATTATAATTAATTAATTACAATCAATTGATCGATTAATTGATAAATCTGTTGATTGATTCGTGTATTGTCATGAAGGATAAATAAATATAAAAAATATCAACTCAATCGAAAATTAAAAAGTGGCGGAAAAATCGATTACAAGAATCCACTCAGACAAACCAACAAACAGTGCAAGTTAAATAACAGTAAGTCATTAAAAAATATTTAATTATATATAAAAATTTATATTTCAGCAATACTCTGATATTCTGAACATCTCAATATAAGTAATATTTCAATATATGTACAAATTTATTAAAAAAAATAATTTCAACAACCAGTTACACTTTCAAAATTGAAAACGTTCAATTTTATACGACAATTAATTAATTAATGTGTGGAACCCGAAATTTTTTCACTCCGAACCGATAATCGTCCCCGAGCGCCGATCGCTCCGACAGCGGTTCGGTTCCGAAGCGTTAAATTTGTTTCGCTTTTAATTCTCCTGGTTTTTTCTTTCGTTATCACCGTTAACCGTCTCACGTGTCGTCGAAAAAAGTTCGCGTGCAGTGGTTTTTTTTTTGTTTTGTTTTGTTTTGTCGCATACTGTTATTAAGTGCGGAAACGTGTTTGTGCGTTGTGAATAATATCGATGTCATTTAACCGTGCAAATTTGACGTGCTAATGAAATATCGCCTAAGTTACTTATTTATAATTATAAACGCCATATTAATTGTTGTCGTTTAAATATAATATATATTTATAATAAATAATAATCGATAAATTTGCAAAACATTTATATTATATATTAAATATGAGTCTTATTTATTTTTATAAATACAAATCATTTTTTATTTATATATGATATATTTTCTTAAAATTGTTCGAAATTTGATACGAAAGAAAGTGTATCTCATAAAAGCCAGCTTATTCACCACGAATATTATACGCGTGTGTGTGTGTGTTTTTTTTATTCAAATTAAGATTTGCTCACTGAAAAGAATTTCGTTTGCAATACTTTGTCCACATATATAATCTGCTCAACTTTCAGAAATGTATTCATGCAAAATCATAAAATGCTTCAAGCCATTTTATTATTGAAAAATATTATACAAAGTATACAATTTTTATTGCAAATTTGACAGTATAAATATATAAACTATCGTGCAATAACGACCAAGATCTATTGTAAACAAAATTTTCAAATATATCATTATATATTTAAACATTCTGTAAACATAAATATTGAATAAAAAATTTACAATTTTTACTATTATTTATTCATTACTAAAATATCAATAAAACTAGAATCAAATATATTAAAATAACATTGGAATTAATCGGATCAATGTTTTGAGTCGTAAACAAAAAAAAAAAAAAAAAAGGTTTAGCACCGCCGCACGCTCCAATCTATCGACGCGGCCCTGTATATTATTATTTTCGTATTATAACGGATCTTTGTTAACGCGCGACCTATTTGTTTTAACCGTCGAAACATTTAAAAATAATTAAATCTCGGACCGCCGCCACTGGCCGACATGTTTATTTTGAATATGAGCTTCGCAACCGGTTTCAGCTCATTTAAATTGCACTGCTGTAACGCGCGCACAAACAGACAAACATACTGAGCACTAATTTCGATCCGTACTATATATATATATATATATATATATATATATATATATATATATATATATATACATACATATAAATAATATAATATAAATGCGATATATGTCCCATATTACATTACCGTGGATTTGGACGTAAATCATTTTGTCACCGTTACTGCATGTAGCTGTTATTAATGCAGGTGTTATCAATCGTTTTATAATATATTTATTATTAATGTATTATATTAGATTATATAATAATTTCTATCGAAATATACAATGTTGATATTGAAGTACAAATTTGTAAATAATTCTAACTAGATTTGAATAATTGTTATTTTCGTTTTGAGACGGTAAACAATAATATTTCTGTATTAAAAATAAACGAATAATTAGCGATGTCCATGACAGAAAAATAAATAAAGATGTCAGACATTTTTTTTTCTAGAACGAAAACAATAGCAATTAAGATCGAGATCGGGATAATTATTTTTGTATGTAAACGTCTTCGGCTATGTTTATCTATAATATAATGTATGAAACTGTTTCTCAATACTGCATATATTATTTTAATTTTTATATTATTAATTAAAATTATTTAATATTGTTGATATTAATTTATATATTTTTAATAATAATAATTAATATTTAAAGACAAAAATAAATATAATTGTAACGCCACTGAATTATTCAGTCATATTCAAACATTTCTTTATTTAATACTATAAATTTTTCATACATTATATATTATATATAATTTATTGATTTTAGCTGTATTATAAATATATAGACGGTACTATTTTTTGTATATATATATATACATTTTGTATAGCCGCATAAAATAGCTAATTTATCCATCACTTGTTTCATTCGGTCTCTAATCGCCTTTATATTTGAGGTAAAACGATGTTTATACGACGAAAATGTACCCGTTTAAACGTCAACAAAGTGTAAGTTTCGCACTCTATTTTATTGCCTCGCTTCATTCGATTTTGCATATACAGAGTGACACGTAAAAAATGCACCGATTTCAGAAGAAGATCTCAGTCTATATAAATAAATAAATAAATAAATAAATATATATATATATATATATATATATATATGTATATATATATATATATATACGAAAGCTCGCTAAAGCTATATGACAGACGTTTCAGTTCGCGGATTGCGAATTTTCAGATTTTCCGGAATTTTCCCGATAGACGTCAATTCGGTTGAACGTTGAAATTTATTTTATAAATTTTATCACGTATGTTGAAATGTATTTATGTTGTAAATTTCGAATTCAATTTATTTATTAATATATCATATAGATTTTTTTTAATTATATTTATTTATGTAAAAATATCAAATTTTGAAATTATTAGAACCTAGAAACTTTTTTTATTACTTAAAAATTAAATGAGCTTTATATAATCTTAATGAATAAAAAAATATCTAGTAGAATATTGATAATACTTTTATCAGTATATTTTAAATAAACATATATAAAACTTTTAGAAATGATATGTATTAAAATGTTGGTTTTGAAGCAGTGGTGTGGAATGTTTTTTTATATACATAAAAAAATATTATTACCCGATGGTATGCAATGTTGCCAGACGTTATAAAAAATAATACCCAATATAATAATAATGCAGAATCTCTTTGTTTGCGCCATATAATACGAAAACGACTTTTTCATGTGCCGTTTAACAATTTTATCCAATGAAAATAAACAAACAAATAAATACGTTTGCCAGCATTAAGCGAACGTTGCATCTTCAAAATACATCAATTAGTTAAAATTTAACATGTCGGTGTGAATCTGTCTTAACAGTGTCACTTTTGGCACGAAATTTTTTTTTTTACTTGTGTCACTCGGCAACAGAAAAGCGTGTTGTTCGCGAGGTCGCGTGGGCGTTTTTACGGGCCGCGGGCCCACTTTTGACGCCTCTGGACGACGCCTACGATGCACTTTTAGCTATTCATTATTATTATTCATATATATATATTAATTTCTTTATATCACTTTTTCCGACTGTCTGTCGGTATGAATTCGACATTTTGAATATTAGATCAGCGATTCATAATATTCTTGTATTATGATTGTTAAATATTATTTATATTATAGCATATATATATATATATTTTTTTTTTTTTCATAATATATTTGTTTTGCATTATTAATAAATATAATTTTAGAGTATAAAAGTATATTTAATTTTTTTTACATTTATTAATAATTATTAAGTATAATATATTTTTAGAACAATTAGCTTTTTACTCAACTTTTAAAAATTTTTATTTAATAAAAATCATTATATTTATTACTGTACAATATTTTAATATTATTTTGAAAAGAAAAATGTGTTTATGATATATAAAATATTTAAAAATTATTATATATCAAATATGTTTTATATTCAATTAAATTATTATTACTAGTGGCTATAGATATTATCAATGATTTATCTATTTATGATGAAAATAGTAAATGAAATTTTATGAGTGTTATATAACACTGTGATCCAAAAGTAAGATGAATTTGTTTATAAAATGTAAATTCTTTATTTATTCTTCCAAATCAATTTCATCCACTACAAAGTAATCCCAGCCTTTTGAGTTTGCTGAATAGCCAGAAGTCGCATGGAATCATATCGGGCGAATACGGTGGTTGCGCAACGATATGAGTCGAGTTTTTTTGTCAAAAAAGTCGCGAAGAAACAATACAGTATGACACGGTGCATTATTGTGATGAAGGAACCATGAGTTGTAAAAATACGTGTAACTCGGAGATAATTAAACCTTTTGACAAACAGATGCTTGGTAAATATTATAGACAGTCCTACCAACTTATGAAAAAAAAAATACAATTTACTTGCCTTCCTAATGTCCGGAAGTTTTAAATGACAATTGCATCTTATTTTTTGATCAGAGTATTATAATTTTTTGAAGGAATTATATGTAATGAATTTTAATTATATACTTATTTACAGAGTTATTTAAAATATAAATAAATATTAAGATATATATATGTAATCCTTAAATATAAATTGAAATTGGTGATGAACGAAAATAAATTCTAAAAATCTATTACCATATATGAGCGATTTATCGTTTTTTAATATACCGATATAAACTATGATTTTCAAAAAAAGGTTCAGAACCAATGCTTTAGACAATGTTAAAGGACTAAAATTAAATATTCGCGTTGGACGCGACTAGGAGCAGACTTCTCGACCTCAACCAATGTCCAATGCGATACGCCCACTAGTATTAAAAGTAACCCGACTTCGACTTCCGCCATCGAAAATATCCGTTAAAATACGTACATGTGCAACAAACAAACATGTGTTTCGTGTCGAATGCGTGCGTGAACTCGCGCGTACATTTATTACTGTACGGGACGCTCAAGCCGAGGCCCGCGCGCCGAACGCGAACCTCGAATTTGAACCATCCATTCAAAATTATCACACACACACAGCGCCAATTATCATTCAACATTGTCAAATTAAATTATACAATTTAAAATATTTATTTACAGAAAATAAAAATAAAATAGTAAACCACTGCATCTGAACGAAAAAAATACATATATACTTTTGAAACCGGCAATCAAATAAATATTGTAAAAAATAAAAACAAAACAAGAATGGTTTATTATGAAAATTAATATGGAAGCTGAAAATTCTCGCTGAAATATTTACGTGTGATGATTTTTTTTTCAGCAATATTGTAACGTTCATATTATTTAAAATGACGTATAAAACTTTCAGTGCTGTTCTATAAATTGTCGGATAAACAAATTTTATACGTATAAAAATCTGAAAAAAAAGTGTTTTAAACTGTTTTTATTTGTTAAAAATATTTAATATTTTTTAATTATTTTTTTAACAATTTAAACGAAAAACTAATTTTATTGAGAAAAACTTTGTACTTTTCATATTTACTAATAAATATTTTTTTGATTTTTATATTATAATTTTATATTTTTTTTATTATAAATATAATATAAATATGTTTAACTTTATTATAGCTATTCGCCGTTTATATTTTTCTTGCATAAATTGAAATTATATTATGACGAAAGCTCTATGAAGCGTTTCAGTCAGTCAGCTGAAATTTCCCACTGTAAATTTCTTTAACTGTGTATCTCTAAAGTCTATTTTCGAAATTAAAGCACGCCTACGAATCTTTAACCTTTATAAAATATAATATGATATAACTGCGAATAAATTTTACGATAATCAACTTAGAAAAAGAACGTAACAAAAAAAAATATTTTCATATTTAAAAAAATATCTTCAATTCTTCTTCGGTTTACTTTAATAAAACAATTTATAATTTATTATTATTTCATATTTTCTATATGGTTTATTTTATATTTTTTTTTCAAAAGGTCAAATAAATTGATATTTTTCAATGAAAAATCTTCAATTTTCCAAGAAAACATAGAATATGAATTACTAAACTAAATTTTTACATAATTTCATATTCAGATATGATAATATAATATATAATTTAAAAATGTCAGATTTCTTAAGTTGCAACATTATTCACATGAAAGTGTAATATATTTCTAGGACATTTTTCTTATTATTTAACCATTTATTTTTAAAACGTATTAAACGCAAATATACTTCAAAAATTGAAATTTTATTTAAGTTTTTCGCGACATTTTTAAACTGAATTTTATTAATGTTATATGTAAATCGGTGATATTTTATCAATATAAATATAAAAAAAAAATATGATAAATTTATAAAATCTAATTATTTTTATATTAAATTTATTTATTTTTTATTTCATAGGATATTTTAATTAAAAAATATGAATGAGATTTTTTTTGAAACAAAATTGAATTTTGAATAAAAAATATATGAATTTTTATATATATATTTATATATAAAATTATTTGAAAATAACTTATAAAGAATGATCCACACTTCATAAGGTTATACATTGATGCCGTTTTATGTTTATTTTTTACGAATTTGCAAATTTCATCTTTTATCGATCGATTACATGGTAAACGAGTTTTTTTTTTCGTTTTATTACCGAGAGTTCGAATCTCGGCAAGATTTTTCCGATTTTTCCGAATCGGTTATATGCCGTCATATCGATATAATAACCGTGCACGGTTAAATCGACATTTATGAACCGCGTCGGTTAAACGAACGGTTAAAATACGCGAAGACGTTTTAACCGACTGAATGTCTGCCGCGTCAAAAACAATATTCGATTTATATTCTTTGGAAGACAAAATTTTATTATCCGATCGTTTTTAAACGATTTTCTTAGATGTTGTTTTTTTTTTTGAGTAGTTTAGATTAGATTTTTTTTAATTTATATATATATTCTAATCTCATTTTATAATCGGACGAGTTGCGTACGAATTTCTACCAGTCTTCTACTTTACGAGACGACTATCCAGAAATAGTCGCCAGGAGTAGACTTTATTTTTGATAGACCATGGGTGTAGCATTAACCAAATATTAATTACATATTTAATTTTAAAATTTAATTAAAAAAAATATATAAAAAAATTGGATAAATACATATTTTTTTTAATTCTATATATATGAATAAAATAATAAATATTTATAATGGAAATATATTTTAAATAAACGAAAATCATATTTTCCAATATATTATTTTTTGTGTTTTTATAATACTGTTGAAAAAATAAATTTGTTATTAAATTTTATATCGACAATCTCATTTGATATTATTTTATAAATTTATATATCGCAAATTCATGAGAAATTTATTTCGACGATATATAATTTATAATGTAGCATATGATATTTTATAGCAATATATTTATGAGAAATTTTATTTATCGAATTATACGATAATATACAATATTAAATTCCAAGTATTTCAGTATATTCATTATTTAAAAAATAATAATGAATATGAATCAATAATATAAATGATATATTTATTTATCATATATATTATAAATTAGCTATGATGTACTTTATAAATATTTAGATTAATAGTTTTTAGTTTATAATTCAAAATTTTATAAAATAAGAAGATAACAAGTCGTCGGCGATTGTTAATAAAACTTGAATGAAAAACTATTAGTTTTTTTTAAGTCAGTTTAAAAAGTTTGATACAATGCTAAAGCAACACAAATTTCATTTCGAACTTTTCATTTCAAGATATACATTATATGTATTATTTTTTTTTTAAAAGACTTTTAAAAATTAATTGAACCATTTAAAATATTTTAACAGAAATCGAATAAATGTTTATATTATATATATATATATATATATATATATATATATAATAATAATAATAATTAATTAGTTAAAATCTTGTTCGAAAACAATATCATTTCTTTTTTATTAAATATTGAAACAAAGTTTATATATATTTTTTTAATGATATTAAATTATTATTTTTTATTTTTATAATAACAAAATATTTTTTTACTTCATTGTGAAATATTAAAATTCATATATACAAAATTTGCAATACAATTTTGATCTATATATTTATATATATATATATATATATATATATATATATATAATAAAATTTTAAATTATTTTTTTCGTAAAATATTTATATGATAAAATTTTAAATAATATTGTAGTTATAATATTTTTTTATATAGATTTCAAAAAAAATGACAATTGATATAAATTTAATTCGTATCGTCGATACTTTATCTACAATTTCGTTGTTTTTTTTATAGCGAAAAAAATATTTTATATTTTATAATGCATTATATAGTATTTTAAAAATCCAGGGGTGTTCAAGATACTCCCCTGGAGTATTGAAATACTGTAGTTTTGCCGGGACGCGGGCAAAAGCGAGAGTCGCATGGCCGCCGCGTCGGACACTGGCCATTCGAAATAATCAAAATCGAAACTGCAATCGGACACACACACAGCAAAATAATAATAATAATAATAAAAAAAGAAGACGTACACATGTAAAGAGACCGTGTAAAAAAAAAGTTGTATGAAATAACGGAAAAGGGACGCGCGTTAAAAAAAAAACAAAAAAGAAACGCGGAAAAAATCGGATCGCTGTCGACGAAACGGCCCCGGAAAATCGGAAAAGTCCGCGTCGAGATAACGATGAAAATTAATTAAATAAATAAATATATATATATATATATATATATATATATATATATAGACGATTTTTTATATATTAAAATTGTTGTGATCGTGATACTAGTTATTTTTTGTTGTATATTTTTCATATTAAAAGGGCGAATTTGATCGAAAATTAATTTTTAAATATCGTATTAAAAAAAAATTATCAAATAATAAATAGTATATATAAAATTTGTACGATTTAAATTTAAAGTGATATTGAATTATTATATATTTATATATATATATATATATATATATATATATATATATATATATATATATATATATATGTATTTAAAAATAAATAAAATTTAATCACTATTTATAATTTTAATTTTCAATATTCATAAAATATACAGAATGAAGTATAATTAATGAGAAGAATGATTATATTTTTACGTAAATGAAATATTAAAAATATTTTCATATTACTGAAATGAATATACACCTTAATTAAATAGTTGATTTTGATTCTTAGATAACATAATAAGAAATTAAATTATTAATGAATCGATTTCAATTATGATAAATTGAAAAAAAATATTTTGAATAGTCAATTATATGTAAAACATTTTTATAGAATAATTAAAATAATATTCTTCAAATAAATCTGATCGCCGACTGTTTTTCGTTAAAAAAAAACAGTAAATTATAATATCAAAAAAATATTTTTCAACGAAATATATCGCAATAATATACTAAAAAAAAATGAAAATTTCGAAATATTAAAGTGATAATAAAGCCGAGATTGTGTAATTGGTGATGAAACAAGCTTTGAACCATGTTGAATGTAATTCAATACTTGGACGTAATCCATAATGTTCTTCCTTCACACGAAGCCAAAATGATACGAAACCGACTTATAATAAATAAATAAATATTTTTTAAATATATTAAAAATATTTTATTTTATTTATAAAAAAATAGAATATTATAGTATTTTTCATGAAATATTCTGATATTTGAATGTATGACGAAAAAAAATGTTTTTGTGTAATATAATATATATATATATATATATATATATATATATATATATATATATATAAATATATATACTGAAATATTAAGGGATTTCATGAGCGTAATCTTCATTAATGTGCCGGTTCAATGCTTTGAATATTTCAAAGAGAAATGAAAATGTGCTGAATTTTAAATTATATATTTATTTTTACGTTTTATATATATGTATGTGTGTGTGTGTGTGCGTGTGAGTTTTATGACTGATTTTATTTTATTATCGTACAAATTTGAATACGGTCGTGATTCAGTGGTAACGCAAATATACGCGTTATTTATTTGCGAATTCTGCGAAATCGTTTTTTGTGTATTGAATTCGATTAAAATATTTTAATTTTTAATATCGTTCAATATAATATCACTCATTAATTTTGGTGTTTTGTTTTTTTTTTTGATATAATATTTGAATTTAATTTAATATAAATATATTATATGAAGGTTACGGATAAAAATGTCTACTAAATTATAATTACAATGTTTATTTATGGACATTTTTTTTTAATATTTTGGCTATGTAGATTATTTACGTTACGACGTGATGAAAGTTTGACGGCAACAAACTCTTAATGAGCCACGTTGTTCTTGAAAAATAAAATGATAAAAAAAATAACAATACAACGTTCTTAAAATATCATAATTAGACAAATTTAGAAAACGTTAAAACAATATTTAAGCCGATACGATAAATCGAATATGAAGCTTATATATATATATATTTGTTTTTTTTTTTTAAAAAAAAGCACATGTGCCGTTTGGATCTCAAGAATGGTTTATTTCGGATCGTTTCAGAAATTCGTAAATTTGACCCACAAAATTCGAGTTGCGGATAAAAAAAAAGCAGAACAGCTGTGTTTAATTCGGTTTCATCCAAATGTCTACGCAATATGGTTCAAGGCCCGTTTCACACAAATCTGTTGCATAAAGTTGTTTGTTTTATATATAAATATATGTATATATATTTAATTTATCAAACCGCTAAATGATTTATCGAAAGCTTCGATTTATAATGGCACCCGAAAATGTGTTCCGCGAAAACCGTGAAAAGCTCGTTCTATAAGATTTTTTTTCGATAATTCGATCGTATCGTTCAATTGCGGCTTTATAAATATATATATATATATATATATATTTAATTATTTTTAATTAATTATTTACAGTGATATAAATATGTTTAGTGTGACTTTTTATTTTTATATGTAATATATAAATATATAAAATATAATAAGTTGAATGTGAATGTGAACTTTTCGGATATTTAGCATTTTGCAGTCCGTGGAAAAAAAAGACGGTGAATATTTAAATATTAGGAAAATTCAGGAGCTGAAATAATATCCAGGTTAGTTTAATATTTAAAAAAAAATTGAAAATCACTGTTTTAGTTATATAATATTTAATATTTTTTATTGTAAATAGTGTATTCGATTTTTTACAGTTGAAAATGAAATATATTTTATAAATTACATTAATTTAAATAGAATATTAAATATATAATATTTAATAAAATTTTATTTACATACAATTCAATAGGATTTTATTAAAAAAATAATAATTATTGTTATAATTCGCAAAGAGAAATTCAAATAAATCAATTTGTAATATATAAACATAAAATCGATAATTATATACAGTCGATACGTAAATACGGTTCATATTTTATTATGAGTATTTAATTCTTATATACAGTCAACTAATATTTCATTTTAAGTTTGGAAAAAAAATTATTTGCAAGTATTATCGATTGATTCATAATTTATTCATATAAATATTATAATTATTATGAACGAAAATTGCTTATAATATAATTAAATTCATTATATTTTTTTCTATATTAAAAAAATATTAAATATTAAAATTATAAATATTTTATAGAATATAATAAAAATATTAAAAATAATTTATATGAATTTTTACTGTAAAAAAATATAAATATTTTCGTAAATAGATCATTTCAATGACCTTCGAAAAAAAAACGATTCCATCTCATTTTTTTCACACCTTTCATTTGAATTATTCCTATTTGACGTTCAGTTTTTCATTTTGAAAAACCAAAAAGAAAAAAAAATGGCGCACATTTCAGATGTTCCACATGCAAAAAACGCGACCCAAAAAATAAAAAATTAAATATATATTCGTTCCGACTTTCGACGGGAAGCTTTTCCTTCGCATCCCGCGGGATAACTGAGAATCACCAAGTTGAACGCGTGCCAGAATTCGTTCGGGCATCGGTGACCGGGTCATTTATTTAATTATATACGTTTTATTCTATATATAAAACGCGGAAAGAAATATTGTTTTTCGCTTTAAAATCCAGATTTTTTTCCCAGTATATATTATTTGACGGGAACGACGTTGCCGTACGGGAATTTCGGCGATTGTTCCACTTTCGATTTTAATTTTTTCGAGGTCGTATCGTATTACGGATAGGAAAAATAGGAAAATTGTAGTACGTGCCAAATATCGGTGTACTTGTTTATTCGCATTTTCCGAATTATTTCGCATAATTATTAATGTCAACGCGTATATTTATCGTAATAAATCAAAATAATATAATATATAAATATTACTAATAATAGTGTGATCTACTTTTTTTTTATTCATAACATATAAAATGATAAATTTTATACATTTTTTTCAACAACGATCTGCGAACTATATATTTATAATTTTTGTCTTATAACCGATTTATGTATCCTTGAATTTTTTTAAGCTCGCCTATCGATGATTATTATAAAGCGTTATTCATAGTTATTATTCTATTTTTATTTATTTTAATTTAAATTCTTAAAAAAAAAAGAATTAAATATCTGAAAATTTACCGTAGAACTGACGACTTAATCATATAAAAAAATAATCGATACTTGATATCTTAAACTAAGATGCATTTTCATTTACATATTTCAATTTTAAATATCTATATTATATATTTTTTTATTATTGTTTATATTTTATATAAAAATATACAATATGAATTAATTATTAAGTATATTAATTAATCAATATATAAAACAAAATATTGAATATACAAATGATATCGAAAAATTCGAACCCACGATTCGTTTTATATTAAACAATCGCGTTCATCGTTAAGCATCACAAAACAAAAAAGAAAAAAATAATAATAAACAAACAAACGGAACAAAATCGAACACGTAACGCACTATTTTCAATTTTTGATCGGTTTTATTTAGTGGATGCTAATAAAGAACATTTTAAAATATTTATTTCGAACGTTCGATAACCCCGCGGCTATTATTCGTCGATTGCATATTTCAGCTGAAAGCTCGCTGAAAATAAATGCATACCGTTTTTTTTTCGCCCGTTCATTTTATTTTACCTACATTCAAAGCTTTGATTCTGTAAATAAAAAAAAAAAAACACGAAACGTTTATATAATATTTGCTTACGATAAAAATAGTATATTTATGTGTGTGTGTGTGTGTGCGTTTTTTTTCATGACGTTTTATCTGATCGTAAAAGCTGTATCTGCTTAATAATGTTTAAGTTTAAAGTTTTTATCGTTTGTATTTTTGTTGAAAGCTTACAATCGTTAAAAGAACCTGTGTTTTATGCTTGAAATATTTAGTAATATCGTATAGTTTTATAAAATTTAAATTGTAAAACTTTAATAAATCGATATCAAGCAGAAAAAATATTATCAATTAATTAATATCACATAAAAATATTCATCACAAGTTAAATAAAAAAAAAGTGAAATAAAACGATAAATTTGAAAGGAAAATTCTATAAATATACGGTGTCTTTTTTTTTTTGTATTTCTTCGTTAAAGATCGAAGCTTATGAGAGCTTTATTTCTGTAAAATCGAATCGATATTTCCGGGCTTGGTTGGTTAACTTTCTAAAATTTAAGACGATTGTTGTAAACTTCTTAATCGAGATTTACGATCGTAAAATAAGCTCCGATTATGCAAAATAGCCTCGTCTGAACGAGGCCTTATTTCGAAACTCTCGCCTATATATTTTTTTTCACATTTATATTTCAATTATAATGGCTTTATATCGCGTTATATATATATATATATATATATATATATATATATATATATATATATATATATATATATATATATATATATAATATTTTAATTTAAAATTTTTCTATTTATCTAAGAGATGAGTTAAATTTTATGTAATAAATTTATTAGTTGATTTTTTTACCTGCTTTCTCTCAATTATTTCTTATATATATTATTTTTAATATAAATTTATATTAATTATATGTAAATATAATACCTAATTTCATCAGAAATTTATAATATATAATTTAAGAAATAATTATTATAATAAAACGGTTTAATTTATATAAAACAAGCTTACGGTTTCTACAAAAATAAAATAAATAAATAGTTTTTAATGAGTTTAAAAAAAAGTCAAAGTATATAAATAATATGTTTTTTTAATAATTATTATCATTATGTATAATACATAATGTATACATTTTTTGACATTGAACTTTGAATTATTTTACATTAGAAAATATATTATTAATTCGATAGTTCATATAAAAGTGATATTAATTTTAATAAATTTTCAGAATTTTATTCATTCATGTATTGTTAAAATTTCTACAGACACACACACACACACACACACACATATATATATATATATATATATATATATATATATATATAAATATACAAAGATTTTCCTTAATCTCACATATGCCTAAAGCTCGTATTATATACCCATATACAGGAGGCACTTTCTGAAAATTTGTCAGAGAACTTTCAAGCTGTAATTGTTCAGAAAGTAGAACTCGCTTTTAAGCTCAACGTCGGAATGCATACACACTTTTCTTCCGGTTATCCCGAGAAGGGACGTTTCCTTTGCCGAGTCGCCGAAACTTTTCACAGGAGTGAACGTTCACACCGAATGCGGATGTCTAAATAAGTATAATACGTATGTTATATATATATATATATATATATATATATATATATATACATACAGGGTGCGCGTATTTAAACTTGCCGTCTTTACAACTTTCATCGGATAGACGAGTTTATTACGGCGACGATGCGTATATCCCTTGTTAGAAAATCGAATACGTTACACAAAGTTAAACGATACAAGTTTATTTATAGAAAAAAATATAACTAGTTTTGCTTTCAACGTCTATATATATATATATATATATATATATATATATATATATATATATATATATATATATATATATATATATATATATATATCAAAGTCTTTTTATATACCAAAAGACACAAGAAAAATAAAAATATTAACAATAATTAGACGATTTATATATAAATATTTTTTTATAAATATTTTGAAACGATGATATATCGATAGATAATTATAATATGTTCTCGTTATAGTCGGTTGACGGAAATTTTCTCGTTCTTAATTTTGACATTTGTAACCTGTCTGAACGTTTAAAATTAACAAACGAGACCGTTATAAGTGTGAGTGAGTGAGTGTGTGAGAGAGAGAGAGAAAAAAAATAGAGAGAGAGAGAGAAAGAGAGAACTTTCGTACAAATCGAGTTCATAAAACTTAACAGTTCATAAATCAAACATGAAACTTTCCCTCAGTGAACTGATGAATTTCAGCAACATCGCCTGTAAATGCATAAAATATCGCTATTAATTTATGTCAAAGAATGGACTACGGTTATATATATATATATATATATATATATATATATATATATATATATATATATATATATATATATATATATATATTAAATTCATATCATAATAAAATATATAAAATTAATTTAAAATATAATTAATGAAAATTTATTATATATTATATATAAAAATCGCATGATATCAATTTCAAATCATCCTGTATAATATGGAAAGTGAGAACTCGGAGTATTCGTTGATTTAATCAAGCGGAACTAAGATGAAGACGACCATTGAACAAAACAATTAACTCGGTGAAAATTTGCAATTCTAGAGTAAATGAAAACAACAGGAAAATGCAATCATTACTTTATCAATGTACATATATATATATATATATATATATATATATATATATATATATATATATATATATAGTACAATGTGATTTATATGCGAATGAAAATTTCCATTAACGGACATAATCGCGCTGAAAATGCTGAAAATTCTGAATATTAATAATGTTAATTGTATTTTAACTCTTGTACTCGTATACGCCTTCTAAATATTGATTGAATCGTTTTTTTTCTAATTAAACTATTATTTCCGAATATATATATATATATATATATATATATATATAACTTGTATAAAAAGATATCTATATAAAATAAAATAACATTTTTATTAATAAAAAACAAAATATATTATATTAAATCAAATTAACGTAATTATATTAAAATCAAATCGTCAATACCATATTAAATTTATTAAAATTGATATATAAATATTTAATTTTAATTAAATAAAATACTTGAACGCGATATCTTAGTATAATATAATCGATATGTAACAGGGATTTTCAACTGTTTAATTCTGAGATTTAAAGATTTTTTTTTAATACCAATAATAAAACTGAATTGTTTCGTCACGTTTTTAAAAGATATACTATGCAGTTTTTGAATCGTACGAAAGTAGAGAACGTTTTAAAAGAACTCGCAGTTTTTCTAAGCGTATTTATTTCGGACGTTTACGGTTTCGAACCGCAGAAGTCACTGCGAAAATTAGTTTAGTCGCAACGTCTTCTACTTTCATCTGGCGGTAAAAAAGCGTTACACACACATGAATTTATATATATATATATATATATATATATATATATATATATATATATATATATATATATATATATACTGACAGATGGCGAAGAAGTAAGTAAATGCGAACACGTTATGGCACTTTTGGCACGACGTGTCCCAGTCGGAAAGTTTAGTAATAAAGCGTTGCAGATGGTAAGTAGTTTTGCCGTCGGATAAATAAATAAATTTATATATATATATATATATATATATATATATATATATATATATAAATTTGCGAATCTCGGTTGCAGAGCATCTGCATTCACGGAACCTGTGCCATTTTTCATCGTCAACCTGTTTTCCACGTTGGTTAAACACGATGTCCTCGAACATCCGTCTGTGACGCTTGTATCGTGATAAAATTCAGTGTTAAAAGTTAAAATTGATCGAAAAATTATATAATCAATCTTCACAATACATTCATTTGATTCTATATATATAAATATATATATATATATATATATATATATATATATATATATATACATATATGTATATAAAATATTAAATTCAAACGTCCGCATATAAATTTATCAATTAGAATGTTTTACGAATATATTTTACTATTAGATAATGAAAATAATTAATTTAATAGTGATACAAAAAAAACATCCGGTCACAGTATAATTAGAAACGGTTCAATTACCGTCGAATACCAGATGTAAACCAATATAATTGTAATTGCGTTGATCTTTTGCCAATATACAATATAAATGATTGATATCCGCAGCCAATAAATATCCCGTCTAAAACAATATCTTGTCTGTTTGCGAAATATTTTTATAATAACATAATTTATTTATTTTAGTACAATATTTTTTATCGTAGATATTCATTAATTATTTTTTTGAAATTGTAAATACAAGAAAATATATAATTTTATTGCGAAACGAATTTCAATACCCCTATTTTTATTTAGTTTCTCTAAATCTAATGAGATTTTAAAGCGTACGGAATACAAGCAATTATATTTAAATTTAATACGTTAAATTTATATACTTTAAAGTATATGTATAAACAGAAGTTGATTACCCCTGATACGAATTGCGAGAGTTGTCCTTATATTATCAAAAGGAAAATCAACGATTTAATCAAACAACATTTAATTATATTTGCTATATAATATAAATATAAATTATCGATTAATATAAGAAACGATAGAATATTAACGAATTTCTATATAAAAAATATGTAATATTTTTTTAGTTCATAACATGTTTTTATATAAAAATCTATAACGTATTTTTTATATTTTACAACAAAAATCTAAAATTATCTTTATATATCTCTGTATATTTGTTTTTTAACTATGCATAGTATTACAGGGATATTCAACATTTTAATTTATAAAAAAATACGTATTGTTATTTTCTCATTCATATCACAAATTTTGAACAAAAATATTAGTTAAATAATTATTCAATTATTATTGAATTATCGTTTGAATGAATATAAAGTTTATAAAAGATTCTATATTTGATCTGTTATATATATGTAACATTTATAACAGTCGTTCGAAGTCAAATTTATATATATATATATATATATATATATATATATATATATATATATATATATATATATGTTTCTAATATGAAAATTGAAATGAATATTTCAAATATAATTTAATTTTATATAGTGAATGTTTTTGTCGTATTTTTCACGTCGTTCGGATACGAAATGAAAAAGATCGGTTAGCTTTTTGAAAAGCTCGTTTATCAGTGAAGCGTACACGAACGGAATATATATTACGGCCAATATTTAAAATCACCACATGAAATACTTTCAGAAAGCTTCGCATCCTATTTTATTATATAATATTATGAAGAGTCGGGAATCGAGAATCGGCTTTTGGGAAACTTTTCATCGATTGCGCCCCGTTTTTCCGACATTTATATTATTATCCTTGTACCATTGTCGGGGAAAATATTACAAAAGCGAACAAACAACGTCGACGACGTATCCTGAAAAATGAAATAGCAAATATATCGCAAGGCATATTCATGTTTCAGAGCTTCCGTTTTAATAATCGCATTCGAGACAAAACTTTCATGAAAACTAATATATAATATTATATATATATATATATATATATATATATATATATATATATATATATATACTGAAATTACGTTTGCAAAACTGACGGACAATTCTACGTTTGTTCGAACGAGTTTACAGACGAAAGTTCGATGTCTCTTCCGCGTTTAGGTTTCAGCTGAAAAATTTACGCTCCATATTTCACATTTTTCTCTCTCTCTCATTTTTAGTTGATAGCGTGAAAAATGCGTATTCACCGGCGGTTTTTCCGAAACTTGCCCTCTACACGATGAAAGGTTCAATTTTTCAACTATTACCGGATATATGGTCATGGTCGGAAATTTTGCTCGGAAAAAACTATCAATCGACCGTGGAACTTTTCCAGGCTGTCGCTCCTGTGAGGATTATTTCTATGACTTATGACACCCTTGAGATGTAATATATATATATATATATATATACAAATTTTATATTATATATATTTATACTGAATATTTTCATAAAATTAAAATGAAAAACAGTTTAAAAAACAAAAGTATATATAATATATATTATATAATTTCTTATAACATAAAGCAATAAATAACGTCAGCTTTTTTCAGATCGAAATGTTTTTCTTTAACAATTAAATGATGCCAAATCGTCGGCTTCATTTTAATTTTAAGATTTTATTCATTATTGTATTTTTTTTTATATCTCGTCTTGATGTTAAAATTTTTAATTTGTTTTATCTATAATATTTATTAATTTTAACTAAATGTAAAAAAAGTGTGAATTCAACTACAGAACAAAAACCGGAAATAAATCTAATAATGATATATATTTTTATCAGATTTAAACATTAAATTCCAATTTTGATTTTAATTTTTTATTTATTTAAATATTTATATAATTTAATTATAAATTAAATACAACTACCTCTACTTTTTTTCGCGTATCTTAAAGATGATTTTATTTTTTAAATATAATCAAAAATATAAATATTGAAATATTCCAAGAATAAAACGTGTTAAAAATCACAGAGGTGAGTCAGAATTTTTTTTATAATTTAAAAAATCGGTGTCGGTAAATTTTCAAATAAATATAATATAATATTTGCGGTATAAAATTATTAACTTGTAAATTTTATTACGAGGATGTAATTAGATTATTTTTGTATACAAAATTCCGGTTAAAAGCTTTCAATATTACACACACACACACACACACACAAACACACATATATATATATATATATATATATATATATATATATATCGCGTTTAGTGGACGAATAAAGGGAACACAAAAGCGAGAAAAACCATGGTTATTTTAGAGGTGTGCGAAGTAAATAATGTTATTTAATAATAAAATTTTCCGCGCGGGAATTTTATGCAGCGTTTCGGGAAATACGTATCAAATTTTCATTTTCGATCATAAAAACACACATCGAAACAATATATATATATATATATATATATATATATATATATATATATATATATATATATATATATATATATATATATATATAACAACGACAGCGATAAAAAAAATATACATACAAATACATAAGCAATATTTACCGGTTAAACGTCAAGTTGGATATAGATTTGGTCTGAAATTCGTTCTCGCCTCTCTTCTGACATTTTTCGTTCGGTTGCTGAAAAATATATATATATATATGTATATATACGTATTTTCAGAATTAGTTTAATCATACGTGTATGTGTATACAAGTACTTTTTTTTCAGTTTATTCAATTTTTCAATATTGGATTATACGGCGGCGTTCGACCGATACTGAAAGGGGAATGAAAAAAAAACGTCGACGGAGATCCTGAAAATAGGGGGTCAAAAGATGCGAATTTTGTTTTTTTTTTTATTATTTTTCATTATACAATTTTTACCAAATTAGCTCCGACGAAACAATTCGATTTACATAGAGCAATTTTTGTAAGTGTTCATAATTTGCATGAAAACGCGCGCATTCGTATCGCATAATCGATATAAACGATGTTTTACTTTCGATATTCGAAAGCCGGAATATCTATTTTTTTTTATTATTCTCAATTCCGAAATTTTCTATTTGAAATGTTTTACATTATAAAATCATAGTTTAAAATGATTTCTATAATTTTTTTCATAGATAATAAACGATTATATATAATGGTCTATGTCTTATAATGTGATCAAATATAACCTGAACTAGTTAAATTTAAACCAATACAATTAATAAATAAGTATTTTTTTTTCTAGATAGATACAACTTTTTTTGATATTTTTATAAAGCTTTAGTGAAATATGTAAATTTGTGTGTTTATTAACTATTTATAATGCAATTCAAAAAGTTTGTCCTGTAATATTTACTATGGAAAAAAATGAACGAGTTTAAATTATTATTTATCCAATAAAATTACTACGATAAAATCATTAAAAATATTTTAAAAGACATATATATATATATATATATATATATATATATATATATATATATATATATTGTACATTTAAAATAAAATAAAATACGCGCTGCTGAAAAAAAATAAACGCGCTGAAATAGAAAAAAAAAAGAATCAATTCGTCTGAATATTTCAGGTCTTGATCGACGAGAGGCACTTCCTTACAATCCTCATCATCAGAAAAATTGGTTCGACTTGCAAGATTAATGAGCGCCGCATCGCGGTAATATTTTAAGGCGAACGCCTCGGCAAAGCCTGAAAAACCCATTAAGCCTAATAGGAAAATCGTCTCAAAAATGACACGAGCTCGTCTCGCGATTTTCACAATTTTCGCGAAAAAGCAAACTCTTCGTCGTCGAACGCGCACCATATATATATATATATATATATATATATATATATATATATATATATATATATATATATATAAATACAGACTGATTCAAAAATAAGCATTTTACATTTAAATTTTAACTTTTTCGAAACTCTTCAAATTAAAATTTAAAATTTAACTATTCAATAATTATTAAAGAAATATAGTTGAAAATCAAAAATAATATTGTGATAATTCGTCGAATTATTATGTTCGAACGTCACAAAAGAAAACAGTTTTCGCGAAAAACTTCGATTCTATATTTCCGTAATGTGATTATTTTCTCATCGCGAAGTGTGCTCTAAATTAAAAGTTTTGAATGGCGCCGTTTTAAATGTAATTCCATGAAAAGTTTTCAGTCTGAAAACATTCAAATAATCGCATTAAACACTTTTATTTCAGCGCCAGTATAAAATTGATCGACAACACGGCGATATTTCGACGAATCGTTCGCATTATATAATCCGTTTATTAAATATAAACAGATTGAGAATCGGTGTATTTTATTATGAAATAATTATAAAATATTATATATATATATATATATATATATATATATATATATATATATATATATATATTTATTAAATATTTTATTATTATTATTTTTTATAACTGGAAACACATCGGTTCATTTCAGTCTCGAATATTAATATTTCAAATGTAAATTTCGACATCAAAAGCTTCGATTTACTTTGTTTCGATCGATAAATCACTTAGAACTCGAAATTGTTTGATGTAATTTAGCGAATAAACGTTGTAAATTTTACAAAATTTATACATTGAACACATTAAATAAATAATAGTATATAGATTTTTATCACGAATCGAATATTTTTTTAAAGAAATTAAATAAAATATCTATAAATAATATAAATTTTCAATCAATATATATTTTTAAATAAAAATATAATAAAAAAATCGATTTTTTTAACATATATATATATATATATATATATATATATATATATATATATATATTTTATGTATTAAAACAGTTTTTCACACTCGTGTAACTCATAAATAACAGTTCATGCCAAATAATTCATAAACACGAAAAATAAATCGGCATCGATCCAAATAAATAAATCTAGCGCGTGAATGTTCATCAACATTACCATACAAACGTGCACACGCACACGCACACACACACACACATGTACACGCACAAACACCTGTTTGTATTCAATTCCGTTTTCTATTTATTATTACTCCGCAGTGTGTTGACCCAGAAATGGAAAAAAATTCGATTAAATTCTCAGATCGCAAATTCTACTATACATTTTTTTAGAATTAAAAAAAAAGATGAATTTATTATATATTTGATTTAATTTAGAATTTTTTTCATATCAATTTTTATCTTACACATAATAAAAAATATTTATATATATAAATTTAAATATTTTTTTATATATCATAATATCTAATTCTATTTATTTGAAATATTTATATACATATTTACTTAGTTATCACTCGATACTGACAGTTCTTGAATTATGATGCAATTCATTTTAAAGTGCGATATAAACTTCAATTTATAATTATGAAGTGATGATTTATTACATTTAAAATTATAAACAATAAAAATAAAAAAAATACTAAAATATAAATTGATTTTTTAACCGATAAATTTTCAGATAAATCAAATTTGATCTTAGATATATTACATAATAACTGAGTTAATATTAAAATATTTTATATATAAATTTAAACATAGTTGTACTATATCAATATAAAATAAAATATAACTAAATGATATAATGATTTAACGTTTAATTAAATATGTATAATTTTAAAAATTATATCTTTTATATATATATATATATATATATATATATATATATATATATATATATATATATATATATATATATATATAATAAATAGTTTGAGAAGCACTAGAAAAACACTGAACAATCGATTTGTTACAACGTCCGACAAATTCGTAAATTACGAATTGCCGATCCTCGTTTTCGCACAAAGTAAATATCTGAAAATCGTGTGAGGTATTTTAAATAAAAAAAAAATGGTGAATAGGGGGTCCAAAAACGGGGGGAGGTGCGGCATTGTCGGTACAATTGGACACGTGTCGCGACCATCTGATAACCCGCATTAAGCGTGTTGCACGTGTCCAAATAAAAATGCCCCCCCCCCCCATCTTGACTTTGTTCGTACGTAATTTTTGTGCAGATAACGACAATGGAAAATTATATGTCGGGGGGGAGGAGCAGGGGGTCTTTCATTATCGTGATATAAATTTTATTCGTTTCGTCATATTGTATTGTGTGTGAATACCATATATGCAGGGTTGTCGGCGATTTAATAAAAATATATATTTTTATATTATTTTATTTTTAATTATTTTTTTTTTTGATAATTTGTATATATGTATATATAATATATGTAAATATTAAAATACTAACCAGAATTAAATCTAAAGAATAAATGTTTTTAATTTTTAGTTAAATATTGATATACACAATTTAGATTTAAAATAAAAATATTTAAATATTTATTATTTAAATCTGAATATTCAAAAATTACATAAAATATTATATTTTAATTTATATAGAAAAAATAAATTAATTAAATCTTTGTAATATTTTTTTTTGATAAATTTAAAAATATAACTGGTAAAAATACATGTCTTAAAATAGAGTTAATATATAATACGTTAAATTACGTTATATAATAACGTAATTTAAAAATAAAAATATATTTAATTAAGAAAATTTGTAACTTATTTTCGACAATCTCGTATTGTGTTACAAAATAGCAATAAATTTCACTTAAAATAATAACACAATGAACTATTTATCGAGTGCAGTATTTTTAAAACGATCAAATAAATAATACCGTTTTATTTTTACAACTATAAATAAATACATCGATTATATATATATATATATATATATATATATATATATATATATATATATATATATATATATATAAAACGAATTTATTATTATATATCTTTAAAATCATTAGAATTAAATTTATAACTGTTATTTATCATTTAAAACGGTCAACATAATATAAATCACGATCTTTTTAATGCTTTTTGTTTATCATTTTCAACTAATTATTTAAATTACCAGTGTAAATAAAATGTAAAAAAAGAGGTCAAAATATATGTTGTATATATTTTTATGTGTCAAGAAGATTCATGATAGATAAACATTATATTATAATGAGGACACCGGTAGTGTGGTAACGCATTTATTTATTAGCTTATAGCAAAAATATAAATGTCGATATTTATTTAATTCTAGATTTATTAAGAAATATAGTCTGATTAAAAATTTATATTTTGACCCTTTAAAGAATAACACAATTAGGATTTTTTAATATTTCATTAAAAAAATATGTATATAAATATAATAATTTATATATTAAAAAAAAATAGTGAAACGTCATCATATTATATGAAGAGCGACATTATGGAAATAAATAGGGATGAATTTGCCAATTGAACGACCAACCCCTAAGACGATGAAAATAATTCACGTACTATGAATGTGACATTGTCTACGAACAATAAACGTAATTTATATCGACCTCCTCTATTAGCATACCGGAAAAAAAGGGGATGGAAATCAACCCCCCCCCTATCGATTTTCCTTTGTATCGTTACGACATTTTAGAAATCTACCCGATCGTAAGATGAAAAGTTATTATCTGCGTGAAAATAAATTTACTAAACTACGATTTATACTATTTTTCAAAAAGTAAGGTGAAATTGTCATTTAAAACTCAGGTAAATTCTTTTTTTTCCTAGATTGGTAGGACTGTCTAACATTTACCAAGCGTCTGTTTGTCAAAAGGTTTAATTATCTCCGAGTTACACGTGTTTTTACAACTCTTGGTTTATTCATCACAAAAATACACCATACTGTATTGGTTCTGCAACCACCATATTCGCCTGATTTGGCTCCATGAGACTTCTGGCAAATCAGCAAACTCAAAAGACGAATACGGACACGCCGTTTTGACACTATTGAGAAGATAAAAAGCGAATCTAAGAAGGTCTGGAAGGCTATACCAGAAAAAGACTATTCCGATTGTTTCGAGGACCGGAAAAAGCGTTCGCAAAAGTACGATTCATCGGACGGGGATTACTTTGTAGGGGATGAAATTGATTTAGAAGAATAAATAAAGAATTTACATTTTATAAACAAATTCACCATACTTTTCGAACACAGTGTTATATAGAAAAAAATAGTTGTATATGTGTGCAAATATTTGTACAAAAATATTCAGCTGAAAACTCACGTCATTGTTTAAGTGGTTTTCCGGTTCCGTTTCGGTACAAAGTGGACGCTGTATAATGCGAAAGTCTCGAGTCGTCCGCGTTTCAAACTAAAAGTTTTCAGCTGAAAATGTGTCTTTATAAATTATGAACTTCGCGTATGACACGTGTGTGTGTGTGTGTCGCGAAGAAAACTCGAAAACGAGGGTGGAAAATTTATTTACAACCCCATCTAGGATATGTGCAAAAAGTGACGCGGTGAAATTTTGTCGTTTTGACGCCTTAATAAACGCGTTAAATTCTATGTAAACAATATAATATACTGGTTTTATGAAACGCGCAATGACTTAATTTATTCAATTAAAACGATTACGACTATTTTATTTTGATATTTAAATAATTCTTAAAAAATAGATTAAAAAAATATTATATAATGCATTAACATAATACATAGAACTAATTTAAATAATCAATAATACTCCACTTAATCTCAAGATTATATTATTATACGTTATTCGATATATTTGCAATGATTGAATTGATAACAAACATGTTTAATCTTCAATAGATTATTATATATTGTCATTAGAATTGAAAATTTTCGACTAAATATAATAATATCATAATATAATTAAAAATAAAATTCAGTCACTAAAGCTACTGTTGATTTATAAATATGAATATATAGAGAATTACATAAAAATTGACACAATTTTAAAATGTAAAATATTTATCATAAATGTAATGCTATGTATTTTACGTGAAAAAGATCGATAAAAATAAGATTTTAAAGTATTTATTTTTATGTTTCAGAATGGAATCACGTTCAATGTTCAGCCCTTCGAGAACATGTCCAAATCCTGTAAGTATTCTTTCAGAAATATATTTTATCACAATATTCGATATATGAAGATTGAGTTAAGAATTGAACTATAAATCCTTTATAAAATTTCAAAATATTATAGTATAACTAGAATACAATAATACTCAAATGATATATTAAATATTTAAATATAAATTATTGTATATATTTTTTAATTTTTTTTCAGAATCCTATGTCACCAAGAGAACCGCCAGCATGCGTGCAAAATGCCATGATGAAAGAAAAAAAACCTTTCACTTATACACCGGGCGGGTTGGATCTTTCAGAAATAAGATCTGAAAAAATGGCTAGAAGACTTATGATCAATGCCATGAGTCCTGGAGTACAAGAAAAACCAAAACCACCCTCATTTACCCCAACTTCTGATACTCCACCGCCTGTAAAGCCGGCGCTACACTATTTTAATATGCCTGTGGCTGTTTTTCCTATTCAAATACCGCCTAATCCTAAAGAATTACTCAGAAGAACAAGTGGACCATATAGTAGAACGGAATCGGTCGAAGAACGAGAGTTCACACCTCAAAAACAGACCGATAATAATATTAACAGTTCAAAACCTGAAATTGACTCTAGTAAAGTGTTCGAAAAAGTAATCGTTCTGTCTAAAGTCCCTTCGCCGATACCGGAAGATATGAAAGTGAACGAATCATGTGACAAAGATAATGTAAATATACCACAGATTGAAGATATTAATAATGTTATTGAGGAAGAAAAAGAAGAAATTAAACAAGAAATACCGAGAATATCGCCGGAAAAAGAAATCCGTCCTGAGGAATACAATGAAGATGAAGAACAATTACAAGAAGAATCTTTAGAAGAAGAAGAAGAAGAATATATACCTGATGATTTACCGATGGACGATAAACCGTATGCTTATGATAGTGATTCGGATTCTTCGTCATCGTCGTCTGGATCGTCTGAAAGTGAATATGTGCAGCTCGATTATTCGGTGACAAATGCTGCTGAAAAACTTAAGGTTAACGAAGTTCAACCGGTTGATAATAAAATCGATGAAGAAGAAGACGATGAATATAAAGATGTTGAAACAAATATGTCACCTAAAATTGAAGTCGAAGAAAAAGTACTTCAAAATGAAAAAACTGTGGAAGCTATACCGGAAGTTATAGATGAAACGACAGTTAATCATAGTGAAAATGTAGATATTAATAATGATATAAATACTATTACTAATATTAATGATAATGAAGAATATGATAAACCTATTGAAAATGTGATAAATGAAACGGAAAAGAAACCTATTGAAGATGTGATTGTCGAAAAAAGAAATATCGAAGTAGAAAGAACTCCAAGCCCATACAAAAAAAGTATAGAAATCATAAAAGGTCTCAGTGATGATCTTGACAATTTGCCCAGTTTAGACATTAGTTCTAAAAGATTCTCATTCTTGTCTGATTCATCAATATCTGAACCAACGTCCAAACAAGAAGAAGAAGATCCATTCAGTATTTTAACCGGGATACCTCCAAAAATATCTCTCATAGATCGGGTGGAACCCAAAAAGATTGAAAAAGAATCACCGATCAGAGAATTCCTGCCTCCTTGGAAACCGACGGTGAACACAATACCGACTATAAATAAAACATTTTACGACTTCAATAACAAACCGGTGGAGCAAAAAGAACTAAGCTTTTCAACGGAGCCAACTTGGAAAAAAATTACTAAATTGAAAGAAGATTTCAGAGCACCGTCTCCATTCAAAGCCAACACAGATGATTTTTGGAAAAAAGACTTGTGGAGTAGCAATGTAACCACAAATATTAACAATAATCAATCACCACCTCCAAGAAATGAATCGTGTTCACCAATACCGTCATTTTTAAAAGATGACCCGGAACCAGCATGGAAAAAAGAATTGAGAGATATCGCAATTCAAAAAGCAGAAGCAAAAGACGATGAAATAGAACACAAAGTAATAGAAGAACCACCGTGGAGACGAGAATTAAGAGAATTAGCACAAGTCAGAGGATCAAAAGTATTACCAATCAAAGAGATTAACCTTGAAGAAGTCATAGAACCACCGTGGAAACTAAACACTTGCACTTTTAGACCGTGGGCCATTCAAGAGAAACCAAAACCGTCACCGCCTCCAACGTGGAGTCAAACACTACGTCCAAAATCATGGAAAGAGAGAAACGTTGATGTAGCCAATTCTAAACCGACAAACACATCAGAATGGAAGAGACCAATGTCTCCAAAAATAAACGTAACCGATAATAGTTTTACAAAGAGTCCACTGGAACGTTTGAACACTTTCGCAACAGAAATTCGCAAAACACCAGAAATAACAGTCGAAGTTGTGAATCAGCCACCTTATAAATCTGCAACGCAACCATCAAACAACGGATACGTATATCCTTGGGAATCCTCGTCGGATTCTAGTGCAGCATTTTCACCAGAGCCAAGAACGCCCACTCCTCAATCCAGGAATAGTCCTTTTACACACGGTTCACAGAATTCTACACAATTCTCAACAATTTCAAAGTAAGTGTCAAATCATCAAAATTCCTACGTACAACCTAAACATATCAAATTTGAAATTCATAGGAATATTTATCATAAATGTCGTATTATCGATCTTTTTTAATTGTATTTTCAGAGAATACGGTATGCTGAGCTATCAACCCAGAAGACCGATGATGAGGAGTTGTCCCATTCAATCTAGATCGTTCAAATATCTTCAACTTTTAACGGGAACCGACGACAATTATGAGGATGACGATGAACCATTTGTGCCTCAACCGGCTCAACACGCTCATCCTCGACCCGAATTTCTTTAATCTTCAAAAATTAATTCATCGATAAATATCAAAAAATAAAAAAAAAACATTAATAATTTCTATTTCGTTTTCTATTGATCATCGTTCAAAAAAAAATATATGCAAATAATTTTGGAACGCTTACACATTTAAAAGCATATTATTCGCGTAATTGAAAATTGAGGTCAAAACTTTGAAGTGTATTTTTTGTACTTTCTATATTTATATATATGATATTCTATAACTTTCTATAATAGCAATTTGACGCGCAATAAATGATTGATGTGTAAGCTGTCGTTATATATATATATATATATATATATATATATATATATATATATATATATATATATATATATATATATATATATATCGAAAAAAAATGAGTGATGTTCATGAACTTATCAAAAATTGATATATTAAAAGGTTTGTTTTATTATTATAATAATAATTATTATTAAAAATATCATTGAGGAATATGTTAAGCATTTATACTATAATATTTGTTAATTTTTATTAATTAAATAAATCATTAAAATGTTGTTCATCATTATTTTTCCCCAAAATAATATATCAAAATATTTTTTTTATAATATATTAATAAAATATGTCTTATTTAAATAACACAATAAAAATTAAATAAATATGATATTATAAACATTTTACTCATGAAAAATGAATCATATTAATGTTACAATAAAATATCCAATTTTATATTTATAATATCGATATTATTTTTAAAATTTTAATACTAAAAATTATTCTAATTAGTTATACATATATATTATTATATCATATAATGTTTTTTAATTTTTTTTCTTTAATACTTAGTGTGATAAATGCAAAATTAATTACTACATACTATTTGGATGTAAACCACACGTGATTTTTATATTATATTATTACTGAATATTGTATTTTTATACTATAATTATTAATATGTATTAAGAGTATTGTTAAAAGAAATACGTTGTACATAATTCGTATTAAAGAGCGATTTCACAGATGACATTGCGTCTATTTTCATCGCAACATCTATTATCATGCGAAAGAAAAACGCGATATCGAATTGAAAATGATGAAAATTGATCGCTCTTAAACGCCGACGAAAAACTCCACGTTCAACGAATGAAAATCGAGAATGAAAAATAATTTCGTTACGAAGTCGACGTCGGAAAAAAGGCAAATAGCCAAAGAGTAAACTTTTCCATTACACGAAAACTTGATAGCGGCTAATGGAAACCCGATCGCTCGATTTATTGCAAAAATTGAAATGGCAACGAGAATAAAAAAAAAAGTAAAATAAAAAAGAAAAGCATAAAACGGCAAACAAGAAAAAGGAAAAACTGAAAACAGAACGGAAAACAATATCAGCGATGAAAACGGTCGACGGAAATGCGCCAAGGATGCGATTCGTGAAAATTGCAAGTTATATTTTCATACATATTTCATACACATATTAAATTGTTTTTATTTTTTACTAGAAAATGCATTAATTTTTCGATTCGATTTCATATTTCAAAAAAAATCAATTTTAATCTGCATTTTAATTTTTAAATTTTCGACTATGAAATAATTTAATTTTGATTTGTTATGTCGTATATCTAAATTTTTAATTGTCTTAAGACATATAATTTAAATATAAGCTTCAAAATTATTATATAAAGCTGTAAAATGAAAGAAAATGACTCGCATATTTTGTTTATAATTATATATAAAAAAAACAATAATTAAATGAAATATAATTTATTAAATGTTAATATATCATATAAAAATATATATTATATATATATATATATATATATATATATATATATATATATATATATATATATAAATACTTAAATCACAAATTCTAATGAGAAACCTAATATACGGTATTTATCTGATTACCATATCAAGTACACCCAGATTAACTATGTAATTACTGCTTGTATTCACTATGTAAGTATCAATTAATAATTCATTGGACACTTTTAAGACGTGCTTTGAAACATAATGCAACGAACATGCGGTTGCATTACATATGCACATACACACAAAACGCTCTTTGAAAACGGCAACACAACGCACTTCCACTCAAACAATACACCGGCGCGAAAAGAATCCCGCTTTACAATCAATATTTTAATTCGAGCACTCTAAATAAAATATATAGTTTATAATTATTATTCATTATATTCGTGTTTATAATTCAAAAATGATATTTTATCGAGTTGTAACGTTATTTATAATAAAGTGAGATCGTTGAAAAAAAAAAAGCAGAACGGTCGCAAATAACGAACCGTTTTTAATTGCAAAACAAATATTACTATGTTTTTGTAAAACGCAAACGGCGACCGCAAATATTCGTGTGACGCACACACAAACAGACGTTTATATATATATATATATATATATATATATATATATATATGTATATGAGTGTGTGTGTATATAAAATAAAAGTGCGCAAATTACACCGTTAAAAATGCACTCGTAAAACGGGGATTGATTAAAATTTAATTTGACGTCACCGAAAGCGACCGCATTTTCATTTGACAATTTTTTTTCATTATATTTGTTTTTCCGAATATATATATACACACACATATATATATATATATATATATATATATATATATATATATATATATATTGTAGTCAAATTTTATTTTTCACGCAGACCGTGGTGCGTATTATAAATTTATTTTATTTTGGCGGCTAACGTCAGGGGTGTTTAATTTTTTTTCAAATCCGACCAATCGTACTTTGAAATATTAATTAACTTGATAAATAGTATAATTTCAACTTTATATGTTTTAATTGAATATATCATTATAATAAAAATTTTATTAGAAATTAAAAGTGAACGAATTATAAAAATAGCAAATTAATATAAAAGGTTCAAATTTTATATATAAAAATAATTTTCATATTTTATATACAAATGAAATCATGCAATATTCATATATATATATATATATATATATATATATATATATATATATATATATATATATATACATGAAGAGAAAATAATAAATTCGCATAAATGCATGCGAAATGCGCTAGAGAATGGGTGGGCGCGCGCAACATTGTAAACCACCCGCTTTAGATTTTTACACTTGCCCAGTTTTCTTGGCATAACCGGGAATTTATAATCAAGATAGTGTGCGCCGGGGTAACTTTATGCCGGCGCGTATTTTCACTTCGGAAAATTCCGAGAATTTTCCAGTCGATGAGAAAACTTTCGGCGTTTCCGCGATCCGTCTTCGCCCGCAGCCCGAGATTGCGGCGTATTAAAAATTAATTGTGTTTTCATCGAAGACGCGGTGAAATTGAATGATAATAATAATAATAATACGACACTATTAATTTGAAATTCTCGTCGAATGGTCAAATGGAAAATTGCGGAAAATTTTCACAATAAATTAAATAAATATTATCATTTATTTATTTTGTTTTAAAATAAAATTTAATTACATATATGCATACATTTTTTTATTATTTCAATATAAATAATATTATAATTTTCTTTCTAGTAATTCATTTTTTTATTATATTTTCCTTATCATATTTTTATTATTAAAATTTTGAAATCGCTTTAAAGAATTTCATCTCAATTTTAAAGCTACAACATTCATATTATCGAAACATTCATTCGGTTTTTTCATTTTTAATGTTAAGTTTATTATATTAAAAATATTGATTTTTGAAAAAATAAATTATAAATAATAAAAACAGACATTTTTACGTGAATAACATTTAAAAATATTCATTTTTTTTCAATATAGTCTAATCAATTTTCAATAAACAATTTTGTATAAAATAACCCTTTCTTCTTTATAAATAAATATTAATGTCATTATAAAAATCAAATTTCGTATAAACCACTAAATTATTCAATTTATTATTATATTACTAATATTATATATGGTATATATATATATATATATATATATATATATATTAGGATTTTTGCATGTGACCTGTCATAGCGCGTATATTCGCTTAGCGGACGCTTTACACGCGACGCGAAGCCGGAAAAACACGAAAACGCTTTTCCGCATTTTCCGATGACGTTAAAGGCGTCGGACGCGCGTGTCGAAGTGTCCTCGTTGTGATCATGTGTCCTTGTTCTTTTTTTTTTACACTAACCGAAGGGGAACACTTTGTCGAGCAAAACGCATTATCCGACCGAAAGCACAATGCAATGTTACCGAAGGGTGCATTTTTACCACCCATCCCTGGTTCAACCTGAAAGATATCTCTGTTTTATCGCAAAAATATGTACGTGTACGTCAGGTGTTGTCAAGTGTGATGTTACGCCGTTGAATGATGACCGCGTTGGGAATGCGGGTCAAATGTCAATCTTGTTTTATATTTTAAAAAATATTCGATTTTTTATAATATGATCTTTTACCTTTTATTTTTTAATATTAAAAAATATTTTAAAAATATCAATTGATAATTAAAATATATATCAGTGATATTACAATCTTAATTATTTAATACAATTTTTTTCATTAAAAATATAATTTAAAATACTTTGAAAAATTCTGTAAAATATTGATATTTTAAACTAAGCCTTCGTTTACAAATCGTTAGTTTGAAACATCTGAAAACAAAACTTATATATCTTTTATAGTGATTCAGAGACGATAAAAGCATAATGCAAAAAAATTCACTTCAACAAACCTTACTCGACACGACTTTACTTTTCTCTTTCATAAAGTGATATTTTTTAATTTATAAAATTAATCCAATATAAAATTAATATTTCAACATTCACGTATAAAAATGTATTTAAATTTTTAAAATATAAAAAGGGTATCTAATTTATATTTTATCAATATATATATCAAACAAATATATAATGTCAAACTATATAATGATTTACATTTTAAACTTATATATAATTCTAATGTATAAAGGGAATATAAAAAAATAAAAAAAAATTGAAAAATATCACGACACATACATATATAATTCGTAAATGTCAATTGCACACGCGGAATGCCATCGAAACGACGCTTTCTTCATCCCTCGTATTTCCGATGAAAGAAGAAAATGGGATGGAGGTTCGCGCGGAAAAACTCTTCGAATATTGCCACAATTCGTACAGAAAAGAAATTTTTCACCGACAAGTTTTCCCGTTCGCTTCACTCACGACACGTCAAGGATTTACTTTATCATTATCCAGAAGTGGATGATGCGAGATAAAGGGAAGAGAACGATTGGTTCCCAATGGAGTGAATGGGATACGTAAAGGGTGATTTTGTAAAAAAAAACCTCAGATTATATTTAAGTTCGTAATAATAATATGATTACTTTAATTATATTTTATTATAGTAGAAAAATCAATAGATATATGGAAAAAATCGATTGATCTAAAAAAAATTTTTATTGTTGTTACGATTTTTGATATATATATATATATATATATATATATATATATATATATATATATATATATATATATATCTGAAAAATTTTATCGACAAAGTTTAAAGTTGAAATAGTTTTCGCAACAAACAAAGAAAAAGAAAGTTTAATATTGATAAAAGTATCAGTAATGTTGCCAGATGTACTATTTTTTTGTTTTAAAATAAATTGTATTTTTTATATTATATATATAGCATTAGTGAATCAAATGTGATATAATATATCAAAACATTTATTAAAAATATTATTAAATATTTTTTTTTCAATATAAAAATTATTAAATATCTGATGTGATCTTCAATATTTTAACAGATAATAAATTAAAAATTTATGTGATTCTTTTTTAATATTGTTGTGTGAAGTATTTATGAATTATATAAATAAGGTAATTATTTTTTAGAATACAAAGGGAGACACGATAAAATCGATTAAACTAATCTTCACATTTGACAGTAAAAGATTTTGACGATTTAAGAAAAAAATTATCGTAGTTATTGATGGTGAACAATTTTTTAATAATAACAAAGAGCACATAGTAAAAGATTATTTGTTGAAATTTGCAGATTTTCTAATTATAAGTAAAGGTCGTTAAATCTACGACGACTCAAAAAAAGTTCATTAATTAATTTGAAAAGTCTTATAAATGATTACATAGAAAATTTTAAAAAGAAGATGATATTTTTCAAAGAAGGACGGTTGATCACTTTAATATAAAGAAAATATTGAGGACAAAATAAAAAAAAAAGATGAATATTTTTTACCGAAAATATAAAGAAATCAGTGTTTGATTATATAAAATTTTCCTTCTAAATAATGATGAAAAAATCAAATCTTCCCAAATGTTACGATTTTCTATGACATTCTTTATTATTTATTACGGCGAATGAATAATTTATATATATATAAATATATAAATATATTTGTATTTGTGTTGAAAAAAAAAAAGGAAAAAGAAGAGCACAAAAGTGGGGTAATAGTGAATGTAACAGGATTGCGCTAACAGATCCATTTGTATACGGTAGCTTTACGCCATTTTTCCCGTTCGTCAAATTGACAATGAGATTGACGTTACGAAGGAAATCCATTTCCGTGTGTATGTGACGTTTCGCCAACGTGCGAAAAATTTGCACGTAATCGCAATATTTCGCCGACGATCGACTATGAAAATTCAACGCGACGCCGCAAATCGAAACCGCCCTTCGTCCGCCCTCGCTTTGGAAACGGGAAATGCGACGTAAAGGGCGGCCGACATCTTTTGATGATCATGAAAATATTATAAATATAAATTATACGAATTATATATTCGTTAAATTATAAATATATATCAATTTCAATATAAATTTGGTGGAAAACCTATATAATTTTCACAAGCAAATTCTGTACTTTTAATTGATAATGTTTACATTCATTTGACAGTATAAATATATTTATAATTATTATTGTATGAATATAATTTATAACTTAATTTTAATATTAAAACTTTGCCAGTAGTTTCTTTGATAATGGAATACATCATTTGTTAATTCACTAATTAACTGAATACTTAGATATTAAAAAATATATAAAAGCTTTAATGTTAATTAAAAAATGAATATTTTTCCTTCATTACATTTATCATAATATAGAATTTTATACGGATTTTTTTTAAATAAACCAACACATTTTACAATGTAAAGAGACGTGAATTAAATAAAATATTTTATATTTAGAAAACGCTTCCTGAAGTAATTGTTTTATTTAAATATTTATAATAATCTAAAATTTGATTAGCGACACCAATAATTAAAATTTTTTTGAGAAAAAGTTGATAAACAAATTTTACATCAACGAATTGATATCGAAAACTAAAAAAATAATAGTAATATACGAGTGAGTTAATTAATTAAAAATATGTTATTAATTATATTAGAAAAATGTGAAATTGCTTTAAAAAGCTTTGACATATATAAAAATTAACTTCATATAAAAAATCTTTTATAATATATATATATATATATATATATATATATATATATATATATATATATATATATATATATATATATATATATATATATGAAAAAAGCACTTCAATTAATAATGGATCGTCTTTTCGAAGCAATAACGTCATACTTTGCAATTATTTTGCGAAAATAAGAATAAAAAAAGTGTCGTAAATGCGTCAAAAGGGCAAAAAGGGATCGTATCGAATGACGAAAAACACGTAATAGTATATTTCTGCGAATTTCGACGTTATATAATGTCTACAGAAATTTCATTTTCATAGTCGAAATCGATTTTATTACGTTACGTCGAATGTCGTCGTCATACAAAATATACAAACGAAAAATATTATAAATAAAAAGAGAATGAAATATTTCTATAAATATTGTATTAATAATGATGATTTGTAAAAAACATATTTTTTTTAATTATATAAAAATAATATTTTTTTAAATGATCCATGTAAAAATCAATTAAATATCTTATTAAGTGAATTTTTACGAATCTTATTAATTTTATTTATATTGTAAAAAATCATTTATTTTTCAGCTTTTCTTACAGGTGGCCATTTCTTTCGTTTTCCCATTCTTTTTTTTCCTATTTCCATCATCGTTTTCAATTCGCCGCGAATTGCCGAATCAGCGTCGAAGTATGCCTTAACGATATTCAGCAACTTCGGAAAATTTCTCCGTTACAAGTTTTTGAAGTTCGATTAAACGGGGGAGGGGTGGTGGTGAGATAAGGGGCGGGCAGGAGGGGGAGGTGGTTTTTCATAAGTTCACCTCTTAATATAATATGACCCCGTTATGTTCGTAGTTCAAATTCAATTTATATTCAACAGTTAATAAAACTAGAGTCGATGCGGATCGAGTTTCCACGGGAAAAGTGTGGAAAAGCGCGAAAAAAAAATAGGCGCTGAACACGCGTTAAATATTTAGCGACCTCTTTATTTTTATTTTTTTATACATTTATACTCCTCTGTTGAAAATTTTTCATTATAAGGAAAAGTTTTGACTATTTCACAATGATATATTGATCTCATATAAAACAATTTATAGAATATTATAAAACAAAATTATATTTCAATACTTCTATTTATATAATGATATAATGTTAAATTTGAAATTATTTCTTATATATCTTGATATATATATTTATTCAATATTTTTTCCTGTAATATTTAGAACAACATTATTAAATATTTAATAAAAATATACGTATGAAAAAATAATTATATGTTTTATGATAAATAATTATATTTTTATTGCGTAATATATTTCAAATACATACACATATATATTTATATAAATATATATATATATATATATATATATATATATATATATTATTTAAAATTTCAATACAGCATTGAGTTCAACTATAAAATAATGAATATTGATTTTGTAAACTGTCAAATGGTTTGATTAATGAGTTAATTTATCAAAATAATCAATCTTTGCTTTCACATTGTTTCTTTTTATTAATAAAATTGATGAAAAAAAATTGTAATTGTAAGAAAATTTTAATGGAGTATTTAAATAATAAATGTGAATATTGAAATAATTTTAATATCTTCGATATAAAAAAAATAATATCCTAAAATGAATGTAGACGATTAATTTATATTAACAAAATAATCTTATATATATATATATATATATATATATATATATATATATATATATATATATATACAGATATTGTAATAAAAATAATATTTATGAAATTTGTCATCGAAGATATAATAAAATGATTTATTCCATTGAGAAAAATATTTATCGATTGATATTAAAATTTTTAAATATATTTTAATATAATATTTCAAAAGATACAATAAATTATTTTAAAGGATAAAAAGATCAATATGAAAATTAATTCATAACACAATTCTAAATTAAAATAGGGGTATATAAAAACGTAAGGGTGGATTAGTGGACGTGCAGGTGGTATTTGAGGTATGCACGCGATTAATATTGCAATATGAATTCAAATGCGATGTTGTAAATAGGGTTAACGATTTCATCCCTTAAATGGCCGAAAGGGTCGTTATTACCTTGGGGTGAGCTTCTATTATTATTATTATTTACATGAACATATATAATAGTAAAAGTTGGCGTCACAGACTATTGTTGGATTTCCTGCTTTTCATAATAAAACTTAATGAAATCTTTTCGTGATAGATTTCCACTTGTAGGGGAAGTGTAAAAACGGAACCCCTAATAACGTTTTAGTATTTCCTGTCAATCGCACAAATTTAATTATTGACGAACACATTACATATATATTTAATGCTGAATGGATTATTACGGGTAAAGTTTGAATCGGTGAGTACAATAATGAAATAATAAAAGAAATAGTGAAAAAAATGTCACGTGACGTATTTTAATAATATCCAAAAAAAAATATTGAATAAAATAAAATTTGAAAAAATTGTAAAACAAAAAAAGACATTTCATGCAAAATAAAATAATGATGGCAACGTTATAAAATTATCGGAAATATTAATTATCAGTTTAAACAGTTTTCTTGACATAATTGCGTTCATTTCTTTGAATTTGGCCGATGAATGACAATTTTTGATAAAAAAAATGATCAATTTATCTGAATTTCTTTTCGAAAAAAATTTCCAGGTACTTCCGGTTTATTCGTGAACGAAAATGATTCGCTTATAGTCAAAAAAAATGTAATTAGTTTCTCTTAGTTTTTCGAATACTTCCGGTTTATGATTCTACTTCCGATTTGACCGTGAACAATTTTTTTATGATGAAAAGGAAAACACGTTGAAATTGGTTTAAAAATTTTCTAATTATATAGAAAAAAAGTCCAAAAAAAAATTATTTTGAATAATGAATATGACAAACATAAAAATTTACAAAAAAGAGAACACGGAGGACACGACTTAAAAAAGAGAACTGTTTTTCCTTAAAGAAGACAATTGGTCACCTTATATAAATATATAATTTAATAATAATTTTTCATTGATAAAATTGCTCACAATTATATTTGTTACTAAAACACATCAGATATAAATGTATCGATTTCATACATAGTTCATATCAAATCCACATATCAAAACTTTTATTCTATTTATATTTCGTCGAGTATCAATTTTTATATATTTACAAATTATATTTTATCTTCACTTTTACCCTTTTATAAATATCGACATTCAATATATACTTAAAATGTACTTTCTCCTTGCACTTCTTTCATACACTGCTTTTCAAAAACAACTTCATTTCCAACTTTCTTCGATACATGCGTAATAAATTTGACGGACGTGTACATGTTTGCACTAAAAGCTCGCGACAAAATGAAGGAAATCTATCGGGGAAGGGGGTTGAGCTTTACGAATAACCCACCCTTTGTATCCCATTTGTACACATTTACGCACTCCTGTACAGTGGGCTACCGTTAAACGACGACTCGTTAATTTTTTAAAAAAACTATGTTTTTTCTAGGTTTAGAAATTTGTTCAAAAATCATTATATTCTAAATGAAACTATTAAACAACAGACATATATATATATATATATTATGTTAAAATATAAAAATTTTGATTTATAAAACCGTACATTTATTTTTAATTTAAAGTAAAAAAATGACAATAAGACATAGAAACGTCTGCAATGGGTTAATAATAATTTCAATTTAAATTTTGTTAATATTTATTTTTCTTATATTAAAATTGTAATTGTAATATTGAAATATAGTATTATTTTTATATTAAGACTAAATTTGTGACAATAATATTGATTAAAATATATTTTATTTTATTCAACATTGTACGAACGATTTATAATAAATTTATAAATTTTAAACTGCCTAAAAAAAATATTACTTATAAAAAATATTGTTATTTATATTAAATCTAGATATTCAATACATTATATCATTCATTTAATAGTTTTACTAATAAATATTAAAAGCGTTGTCGTACTATAAAAGAAACGACATAAACACACACACACACATATATATACAAGTAATGCAATTTAATGCATTTTTTATTGTATTGTTGGGGGGAAGAAATTGAAGGCAATCGAATATTAAGGGCGGAACAAAGGGCGGCAACGATTTGATGGACAACGAGATTAAGCATGTGACGTTTTAAACATCGAATCACTTCTATATAAATGTGTGTGTGTACAATAATACTTATTGTATTATATTGTATTGTAATTCAATTTTCATTTTATGCATACGAATTGTGTTCATCGGTTCCTGTGACAATTTTATTATAAAATAGCGTCAAAATAACTAACCGTATTCGATTATTCAATTATATTATTGCGATTGTAACGAACAAATGCGATGATTTTTCGTTATATTATATTTTATATATATATTTTTATCGATACTATTCTAAATATTTTGCATTATTATTAATGATTTTTTATATTAATTTTAATAAATAGTGAAATTATATATTTCCTCATCTACGATTTATTTTTATATAACAAGATTTATTTCTTATATATATATATATATATATATATATATATATATATATATATATATATATATATATATATATAATCAGTGTTAACGATTTCTTCTTAATTTTATATATAAAGAAATACGGTGAAAAAAAAACAATAATATTGATATTGAAATTTAGTAAATATCAAAATTACACAAAGCGTTACAATCGACAATATATAACTACCACAATTTTCAATTTGAGAAAAAAAAATCGCTGAAAAAGATTTGAAAAATATTCGAAATATCTATAAAAACCATAAAAATCGCTAAAAATGGAAATTCGAATCCCCCGCAGATAAGGAAAGAATAACTCAATAAAGCAATCCAGTAGACTGTGGCTGAGGCAATTTAATAACAAGTATTTCAATTTTTATCTGTTCTCTTATACGAAAACGATTAGAATACGATGGCTCTATGTGCACGACGTTCTAAATTTAATAATATACATTTACATCGATTTATAATTTATATATATATATATATATATATATATGATATTTTTCAATGCGAAAAATCAACTGTATACAATATATTTATATATAGATATTTTTCTATTATCGTAAAAGATGTTCGTGTAAGTTTTATAGCATTAGAAAGTTTCAAATGCAGGTGTCTAAATTTATTTTCGTTCTCCCCTATTTCGAGGGTGTTTCTTTGTCGATTTTACTTACCAATTTTTGTACCCTTGCACGTACACATGGGTAACAAAAATGGGACATATTGCTTCGGGCAATGTGAATTATCGACTACGATGGGTAAATAGGGATTTACACGCAAATATATTTTATATATAAAATATATAAGTGTGTGTGTGTGCGTATATATTGGAATAATGCTGAAAGAATTGGCGAGTTGCATGCGAGTGCGAATGAAAGATTTTACCATTAAAACGATGGGGTGGAGCCAAATGCAGGAATTGCAATCTCCAAGGGGATGCGCATTCATGTATAGATCCAATAAAATATTTTAAAGCTGATTTTTTTTCCTATATCAGTGTTATTCAACTTTTATTATTCTCGGACCGCAATCATTTGAACAACAATTAATATATTTCAATAATGTAAGATGATCAAACCGTCCTTCTTTTGAAAAGACAGTCCTCCTTTAAAAATATTCTCCATTTTTCACTTGTTTTTTGAAGAATGTCCTCCTTTTTGTCCTTATTTTTGAAAAATATTCTCATTTTCACCCTTATTATTAAAAAATGTTCTGTTTATGTTTTTTTTGTATCTTTTTTTGTAGTCCTTGAAATTTTGACGACCTTTTTTACAATTTGAACCAATGTCAATGCGTCATTCTTTTCAATAAACGATCCTTCGCCATATTATATTATTCTTTTAATCTTGAAAGAAAACTGATAAACTTAAGCGACGTATATTGGATTTAAATTAAATTTAATCAAAAATATTAATATTTATATATTGTATAAAATTTGCATAATTTATATATATATATATATATATATATATATATATATATATATATATATATATATATATATTAAAAAATAAAACGAATTCGCCGATAGAAATTTCATTAACATAATCCATTCAAAGAGGTGACTAAAACGTACAGAAATATTAACAAAATTGAAGTTTTCAAGCTGAAAGAACGTGATTAAAATGTAACCCTTAAAATGTGTCAAGGTGCAATTTTCTCATGTCAAAAACAACGACACACACTCGCTGAAGGGACTCTTTCAGCTGAACGCGGTGTAATTTGAAAGCTGACTTGAATATACCGAAGAAAATCTAATTTAATATACCTGTTCCCCTCTATTTTGCAAAATTTTACGATGGAAATCGCTGTTAAAATTGTATATTATTATAATATTAGAAATACAATTTCGAATTTATTCAAGCGTAATTTGATCCAATATAATGCTGACTGATAATATATATTTTGATTTTATTCATGATTCATATGATTCGATGATTGATTTAAATTAAAAAAAAATATGTGCTATATTGATTTAATATAATTATATTAATAAATTCGTTTTCTTAGCATGGAAATCTTCAAACAAAAGGTATATCAAAGTGGAAAACCGCGAGAAATGAATGAATAGTTAAATTCATAGTTGGATTGATGCAATAGCTCGGTATTAATTATCGTTCAGACGGGCCGCAATAGCATCTTTGGCCAGAGCCGCATGCGATCGCATAATTGCCATTACTATGAATGATGCTGCTTTCAATTCAATGGTGAATATGAAGAAATAATTCAAGTTACTTACAAATATAATTCATGTGGATTCCTCTGATAAATTTTAAGCATGAATTGCACTGAAATATTCTGAATAGTTATTTAGAATTTCGTTAATTAATTAATTAATATATATATATATATATATATATATATATATATATATATATATATATGTGTGTGTGTGTGTGTGTGTGTGTGTGTGTGTGTGTGTCAAAATAAATTGTAATGATATAAGTATTGAAATACTTATGGTATATCATTACAAATTATTTAATTGATTTCTGTAATATAATGTTTAATTGACAGTGGTTAAAATTAATTAAATCGATCTGATGAAAATTGAGAATTATTCGAAGAAATTATTTAGTTAAATATAATTATCGCAGTGCTGTTCAAAGTAGCGACCGTAAGATTAGTATTAGTTTCTTACATGTATTTTAAATTACCAATAAAGTTTTTAAAAAAAATTTTTTTTCTCCTATAAGTAGTTCGTCGTATGTAATTTGAAATAGAAGGCGTCCTCGACGGTTAAAAGTTTGAATATACCTGATTATAATATTAACGATCTAAAATAATTTTTCATCATTTTTATTAGTTTAACTTTCACATATGGACCAAAATGTTTTTTTTTTCAATATAAAAAATACATTTTATTTAAAAATAAGTGTTTCTTTATTTCGCCTTTCATACATTATATATATTGATTAATAAAAAATACAGTAATTAAAAATATTTGATTTTATGAAAAATATATACAGGTCGAATGTATAATAACAGTGTCTCGATTTTATGAAAAATACAACTCCCAGGCATTTAGAAAAGCAGGTGAATTGTATTTTTTTTCCTAAGTTAATAGGACTGTCTATAACATTTGCCAAGTGTCTGTGTTTTTTTACAATTCTTGGTTCCTATATAACGAAAATGCACCATATTATACTGAATTGATTATTTGCAACTTTTTTGCCAAAAATTCGACTCATATCATTCCGCAACCACCGTATTCGCACCATTTGACTCCGTGCAACTTCTGGCTATTCGGCAAACTCGAAAGACCAATGCGAGGACAAGATAAAAACCGAATCGAAGAAGGTCTTGAAGGCTATACCGGAAAAATACTATTCCAATTGTTTCGAGGACTGGAAAAAACGTTCTTAAAAGTACGTTTTATCGGACGGGCATTACTTTGAAGGGGATGAATTCGATTTGAACGAATAAATGAAGAATTTACATTTTTATAAACAAATTCACCTTACTTTTTGATCACAGCGTATAATAAAATAATGATCGCGGTTTTACGACAATAACACATTACACGACACGTTAATATGATACTTTTCGACGTTCAACGTACGTCGCGGACGTTCCACTGCGGTGGTTTCGCGGTCACCGAACGTGCACCGCTGATTTATGACAGAAGGACGCATTATTCGAATCGGTGCCATGTGTCAAATGCTAAAATTACCAGGTGTACGAGCCGCAGGAAACATCCGTGTCAATTTCACCCTTTCGTGTGTGTGTGTGTGTGTACGTAAATACCACCACCACGTATGCAAATTGGCGTCGAATGCATTTCGCAAGTGCGTTACAAGTGCATAGCACTGTGAACAATCGCATCGTGTTTAATGCGATCGTTGATAATACAATTAATTATTAATCGTATTAATCTCGGTGACAGTCTCCTTATTGATCCGTCATCGTTATTAATGCTCCTAATAACCTTGTTGTTGTTGGCTTATCTAACTACCGTGCGAAGCTTTCGGGTTCCAATTCTGCATTATTGATTATTATAACTGCTATTATGCCGGCGTGCTTTGACTGAAGATTATATTTTATTATATTCAATTAAAATATTTATATTATATATATTATGTATTTAAATTCATATTTGTATGATAAAAGTCGAATTTTAAGAATTTAATCTATATATATATATATATATATATATATATATATATATATATATATATATATATATATATATGTGCTAGATGTGCATCTATTACATTCAATAAAAAAATATATAGTTATAAATTTTTTTTTTCATAAAAAATATAATATTATATATCAAATTTAAATAGGAATTATTATACAAAATTTAAATATATAACACAATGACTAAATTTCATTGAAAATCTAAAAAAAAATCAAGTATATATTGTTAATAAAAATAATAATTAATATGTATATATTATAATTATTATTTAAAAAAATATTTGTAATAAAATATTATAGAATAACTTCGATATAATGTAGACTAAAAATATAATTTTGATATTATATATATATATATATATATATATATATATATATATATATATATGAGAAAATTTTCAAAAAATCAATACGAAATTATAATAATCTTAATTTACTATATAATATATGAAAATTTATATAAATATTTCGATACATTTTTTTATAGAAAAAATATAAATATTATGATTTATATATAATTCGTCTTATAGTACTGCTAATTACATAACTTCAAGAATACTACTATATTTACAAAATCATTTTCATGTAACTGAAAAGCACCTGAATTTTTTTAATTTTACTTAGTATAAAAATGTGTTTTTTTCCCTCATTTTATTTTACTAATTTTAATTTACATTTTTTTTCTTTCGTTTAAAAAAACATAGATATGTATATAGAGATAGGAAAATTTTTTTTTTAGAAAATATTCTTTCTTTCGGCCGTATTAGCAGCTTCTTTTCAGGAGCCCGGAGCGCACTAATCGCGGCCGTTTCATCGCGTTTCAGAATGCAAATTAGGCACAACCGTTTTCAGGAAAAGGGCGCGAAATTTGAAGCGAAAGGAAAACGAGAAAAGTTGAAATGGCACAGCATGAATATATTAGGCGATTCGTGAAACCGTTCGTGTTTTCAGCGTTTTCAGACGCGGCTCTGACATAATTGAAATTGTGATATCTGCTGAAAAAAAACTGTTTCCGTTATCCAGTTTTTTTTTCGGCGTAAATAAAAAAATCCACAATCTCCGTTCCTTGGAAATATACGAAACAATAATAGAGGACAAAAAGAAGCACTTATGAAAAAGATGAAAAAAATGATATAACTCATGAAAATATTGCTGAAATACGCTGAAGTATTTTAACAATGTACATATTACTTCCTGGAACGATCTCAAAATAATCATATTGAAAATAAGTTATGAAATTTATTCATTATTTAATTCATATAAATCTCTATGATCTACAATCATTTTTTCAGATAAAATATATGCATTATTTCCATCTTTTTACATATGAAAATATATGTATTTTTTAAAATTAAAAAAATTTATATTTCATTCTATAAATGTGTATATAAATTTAAATATATAAAATGTTGTATTTTATAGTTAAAAATTAAAATTTGAAGTACTACTTTTGACATATTAAAATGTATACAATTAATCGATAAAAACTGAATTTGAATAAAAAAAATCAATATAAATTGCAAACAAATATCAAATAATAGATTCGCGATTAAAATAATTTCATCTGATTTTTACGGTTAAAAATTTTAAGATTCCATTTTTTTTTACAAAATTGAACCATTAATTTTCCGACTAATCTTAAAATATTATTTTAGAAACTTAATCAATATCTAAATTACAACAAACAAAAATTCGACAATCAAAATATAAGAATACCATATATTCATATGTATAAATATATCCGTTTGACTAGTCATATATAAATATTTATATTTATTTAGAAAATAGCAAAAATTGATAGTCCACAGTTCACTCTTTACAGTCAGATATATATGCTCATATCGAAATTTTTGTTTTTCACCATATGGTTCAATTCCTATATTGTATCGAATTTACGATCCAAGTTCTCTTTTATGATTTTATATACAAAAAAAAAATAAACGATCCTGCACTAGAAAATATATTATTATATTTCAAATGTAAGTTCGATACTCTTATGCTTTGTTTATTATATAAAAATGTATACGATTATATATAATAAATATAGTAAAATATTTACTTTTTATATCTATGTGTTAGAATTATTTTCACGAATGTCATTTTAAAAGTAATTTTAATATATCACAACCCTTATCACGAGTCACATACGTTCGTGTCGATCTAAAAGGCCAATATCAATATGTTTACACTGATGACAAACCCCATATTTACCCGTGTGATGAATAAGAAGATGCATTTTGCGTGCTGATGCGTGCAAAATGCAATTTAACGCACGCAACATACCGTAATATGGTCCCGCGAGGGTTAAAATAGCAATCGATAACTAATACAGTATATGCTTTTCTTTTTTTCCGGTGGGCGGTTCAGTTTTTGCCGAAGGGATGAAACGGTAAATATTTGGTCAAGTTCATCATTATTTAAGACAACGCATTACGTATTGCACGAGGGGTATAGAAAACCCCAAGAGATACGAGAACCATTCTTCCTACCGTCGCACGATACGTTTACACACGTGCAAGCGTCTTTTTCATCAATAACCCTACGCTGACCATATATAATATTTATTTTGTTAATTTTTTTAATAATAATATAAAAAAATGATTAATATATTATACTTGTAACCTATCATTGACTATATAAACTTGTCACAAATTGACATCATTTTATTAACATCATTACGATTATTTTCTTTTATTATATATATATATATATATATATATATATATATATATATATATATATATATATATATAATTCGCTTCGTTTTTAGGGTATGTCACGTTGTCGATTAACATACAAAACGAGTAATTACGTCGGACATTTTCGTGGTGTATCGTAACGCGATACTCGATTCAATTTTAATGTTTTTCGACACAAATTCACCCCACAGCACCACCTTCCCACCCGATAAGAGGATGGAGAAAAGCGACGAGACGCAAAGAAACAAGAAACAAGCTATACTAGCAGCGACGTTCGCCACTAATTGCATTAATGTCAACCCTGGAAAAGTTAAGGGTGAACCCCATGTGAAAATTTTCACCTTATTCTTTGTCTTTATTTTTTTTTTCGTTCTTTTTTATTCCATCTCGTCTTTTACGGTGATCAATATTAATTGTGATCAGGTTTTATTCTACTAGAAAAAAATGATATAATTAAATATTATTTTTGCACTACACTCTTTTTAACTCACCGTGTACATTAAGTTAGAAATATACATCTTTATATATATTCAGTTTATTAAAATTAATTTGCAAATATTATAAAAGTAACATAAATTAATTCATCTATCAACCATCCTATTATATTACGCACTTATGTTAGCATAATATTTATATATAGAGCGTGAGTCGTTCGGCGCGTCATCGTCGGCGCTAACATTTTAAACATATATAACTATAAATAATTATTTTATTAATTTTACACATCATTTTAATTATATTTAAATATTAAAATATAAATTTCAAGTCCTAAAAAATATTTAAAAATAATATTCCTTTGTTTAAATATATATATATATATATATATATATATATATATATATATATATATATATATATATATATATATTAAAAAATCGGAATATATGAAAACTGAATTATTCTGCAAATTTCTACCTATATAAGAATTGTTTCTAAAACAAACTCGTATTTTGCATTATAAATTATACTATCGGTCTGAACTCCGTCAAAATGTGGCCATATACCTTATGCACTATTCAATACGATCAATATTGTGAAAGACATCGTTTGCTATATTCGAACATGCTAAAGTTGAGGGGTTTCAAATCGATAAAGCAAATCTGCACTTTGAAAGTTTAAATATTTATGTTCAGACTAAAGTTCGAAATCTGGTCAACGTCGATAAGGAGAAAGCCAGTTCGATATTTAATCATCATTTTCATTTCTAAGCTTAAAACCATTCTATTTTATTTCTATTTTTCCAAATGGTTACAGTATTATAATCTTTTATTATATAAAGTCTGATTAAATTATTTATAAAATATAGATGACTTAAACATCTGAACATTTATATAAAATCAAAATTTTATATTATTTTTAACAGCAATAAAATATTCATATTTATAGAATATTCAATATAGATTTTTTGGCACGTGTTTATATATAAACATCATATTTTGGGGGAGTTATATGGAATTTTAATATTTCACGGTCAAAATGCGGCATATAAGTAAATATGTACACAGATGAAGAATGATTTATCGCCATATCATATATTTAGGGGATGAACAGCCACTGCACTAGTTTGATAAAAGAAAAATGCAATAGGAAATAACTGCGACAAAATATTTGGATAGACTTGCCAAAAGTACGAAAAAACCGAAAGAACCCTCAAAATATATTGATAAAGATAGAATAAGGGTGGAAAAAAATATAAATCTTCATTTAGAGGGTAGTTTGTCTGAACTGTAATAAATTTTTATAATAAAAATATTTATTAAAATTAATATATTTGATGTCAAAAATAATTTAATACTTTTAGGATGTTTCTCATTATTTTAATATCGACTAAAAAATAAATATAATATATACATTAAAGAAAAACGATTTATAATATTAAATATCGCTCGTATATAAATGTTATATCACATCTTATATTATCAGATGGGCAATCAATGGTCCTAATGATGTTTTGTGTGAATGTCGACAGTTGTTTGTAATATCCATTTTTCCCCATAATAATAACAGCTATTATTTATGTGAACAATATTCATTTAACATTACGTGCATGTGTTGAATCAACGAAATTTCCACGACGATAATTACTTGAATCGAATGCGAAACCTTACCATGAATAATATTTTATTCCAATGTCGTTATATGTTATAGAGGATGATTAAAAAATCTGTTAAATTTATATTTATTTCAATTTATATTAAATATTATGCGACCAATAAAGTTCTGTCGTTTGTGTTTATATAAAATTCGAATTATTGTATGCGCATATACGACAGAACTTTATTGGTTATGCAATATTTTTAACATATATATAGAATTGATTTATTATTTTTTTATATATATATAATATGAATGTCAATCATTTCAAATCTTAACACGATGATCGTTTAATAAAAAAATCTACATATATTATACATAAAAAATAACATATATATTTCCAATGTGAGAAAGAGACAAATACCGGATGTTATAAGAAAATGAGAAAATCTCAAGAATATAAAAAGGGATAGAAAAATATATGTATATAAAAACAACCCTTCGCAAAAGGTTAGCAATCCAGTCAAACAAAAACATTATTGAAATATGACGAGAACAAAACCAGTACAATACACAGTACTACAATTTATATGACACGCTCATATTAGATATGCATGGATTTCATCCCCCCAAAAAAATATGTATATTTATTTATGAAATCCAGGTTTGGACAAAGTGCGGTTCGGGGTCCGCGAAAACTACGCATATTCGTTCGCCGTAGATCGAATTCTAGATAAAAATATGCGATCGATATTTTACAAGTGGATCCATGTTCGAATTCGTGCACATACAATTTTGAAATTAATCAAGGTTTATTTTTTTTGTATATAAATTATAAAGTACAATCAGAATTTTTTAATATATGAATAATATATGCAAGAATTAAAAAAAAGATTTATCTATAACAAAATGAAAAAAATATGACTAATTAATCAGAATGTGATTTATATATTTTTGATGATTATTTCTAAATTAAAAAATATTTTTATAACAATTTTATATTTGAAAATATTTTTTTAAAGATTATTTTAAAGATCATAAAACGATTTAAAAATAATAAAAAAAATTAAAAATTTATACCCCCACATCCTTCTTAATGACGTCCCCCATAAAAACAATTTAACTACCCCTGTCGCAAACACATTACGATTTTTTTCTATATATAATATAAATAAATAAATATATATATATATATATATATATATATATATATATATATATATATATATATATACCTATATATATGTGTGTGTGCCACCACTAGAAAGAGTCAGGAGCGATTAAAACGCGCAACATTTACGCGCCGAAAAAAATAAATAAATAAACCAAAAAAAAAAAAAAAAAACGCACAGCCTGTCGAGCCCAAATCGCTCACTTTGACGTATGAGAATTTTCCCGTGGGGATTTCAATTACGGCACATCCTATATATAATATAATATGTGAACGTATTAACGTGTACGCCACGTATAATAACGTATCGTTTTTTATTGTCGATGAGATAAGGAGGTTTTGTCGCTGTTTTTTTCGCTATTATATATATATATATATATATATATATATATATATATATATATATATATATATATAACCTCGACCTGTTGTCGTTTTTTTTCAGTTTTTATTTATTTATTTTTGAGAGGGGAGGGGACACATGTTATATATGCTTTTTTGGCACGTTAAGCACATTAAGACCTATACGTCACTCCGTATCGAGATGAATTAAATATTTAAATGTACTGTGAATTGTTGTATATATGTATATTTGTATAATAGATGCGTAAATAAATATACGGTGTTATTAATAAGTTCTTATGATGTTTGATGATAGCGTGTTTTTTTATATAAAATATTTTTTATTATTTAATGCGTATTGAAAATATTGATGTTACTGACACTCATAAAATTTAATTATGATTTTATGAATGAGTCAGTGATATTTAAATTAGAATAAATCTGTCAAATTCATAATTTAAAATATTTAATTCAAAATTAATATTATTATTTTTTAATAAATTAATTAAATATTGAGATACACTGCTCAACAGTTTTATTATCGGTATATATATATATATATATATATATATATATATATATATATATGTATATATATATATATATATATATATATATATATATATATGTATATATATATATATATATATATATATATATATATATGTATATATATATATATATATATATATATATATTCAATCAATCAGAGAATTTTATTATTTTTTTCAGATTATATCCAATATTTATTCATTGAAATTTTTAATCAAACATGACTATTTATTATATAATAAACATCAGTAATCTAAAATATCAAGGTTTAATTTAATTTTTATTTTTTTAATTTAAATTTTAAAACTTTTTAGTTAAATAAACAAATATGAATTGTATATTAATTTTATACGGAAAAATATTTTTTTATTCAATTATAAATGCGTTTGTTTTCAGTTTTTTTTTATATTTAATGTTTTCCAAATATACATCAGTATATATATATATATATATATATATATATATATATATATATATATATATATATAATATAAACAAAAATGAAATCCAATTAACACACACATACATATGTGGGTGTGTGTTTATTACTATTTCATATATTCATATTTTTTATAGTACATTATCAAATTTTTTTTTTCCTAGATTGGTAGGACTATCTATAACATTTGTCAAGTGTCTGTTTGTCATGAGGTTTAATTATCCTCGAGTTACACGTGTTTTTACAACTCTTGGTTCCTTCATCACGATAATACACCATGTTATAATGTATTGGTTCTGCGCGACCTTTTTGCCAAAATATATTTATCATATCATTCCGCAACCACCGTATTCGCCTGATTTGACTCCGTGCGATTTCTGGCTATTCAGCAAACTCAAAAGGCCGACGCCGACATGCTTTTTTGACACGATTGAGGTGATACCGGAAAAATACTATTCCAACTGTTCCGAGGACTGAAAAAAGCGTTGACAAAAGTGCGTTTAAACGTACCGGGATTATTTTGAAGGGTTTGAAATTAATTTGGAAGAATAAATAAAGATTTTAAATTTTATAAACAAATTCACCTAACTTTTTAATCACAGTGTTATATATATATATATATATATATATATATATATATATATATAAAAGCTCGTATTGGCATCATAATATATATTGTCGGATATACGTTTGACGTTTTTCTACGATCGCGTTATTTGTTTGCAGTCGATTCGTTTCGACTCCAAATATTTCGCGAATATTTCGACTCCATTCATCCACCGCCCCCTCCCCCGTCTCCCTTGATCCTCATCTTCGGTGACATATCAAAATAAAACATTACAACGTCTATAATATACGACCCGCGCTTTACTTCACGGCTCACCCTGTTGTTTCGAATGTCTCTCATGTGAAAATATTTGACATGTCATATTTCATGTATACTTCGAATGCAAGCCGACTGCACTGTCATGCCGGGAATTGAACCGCTACAAATAATATAAATATTGCATTATGTATAATACATTCGATGATATTGAAAGCGTACAGATATAAGTGATCTCGATTTATATCATTCTTTGACTACATATTTTATATTATATATATAATATAAAATGTAACTGAAATAAAACTATTGCTATAATTAATCTATCGATAATTGTCAATTATTGACCATGATGGACAATTATTGGCATTGACAATTATTCTTCTTCTTCATGCGGTCTCCTTGAGAAGGTTTCGACACAGCCATTCAAAAGAATATTGGCAATTAAGAGAGTTCTTTTAAATTTTATCATAATTGTCAATAATTGTTAATGATTGCATTGGTATAACTACATGGTGACCAACCGTCCTGCTTTTGAAAGGACAGTCCTCCTTATATAATACAAGTATCCTTATTTTTGAAATATGTCCTCTATTTTTCTAAATCGATAAAAACACATTTGTTTTCGGAGTCGATCTCATCAAAATCAAGAACTTTTTTTTGAGACTTGACCGCAAGATGGGGGACCTTTTTTTTATTCGTCAGACTTTCAATCAATCTGAAGTGTCCTCCTTTTTAATAAATAATCCTTCCCAATGTCTTCTTTTTTATTGTAAAAAAAATATTCACCTCTATAAAGTGTTTCAAAATTGATCAAAATCTTTTAATGCTCAGCATAAATTTGAATCACCTATTAGTGGGCAATAAATAATAGGTTGACTGCCTCAACAACAATTATTTAATAATATTAAAGACAAATAAAGTAAATTGATATTCAAATACCAATTTTAAATATATAGGATTTCATCTAAAAACATATAAATAATGATTTTAATATAATATATATTAATAATGTTTATTATAAATATATCGTAAAAAATGCACTTATATTCATTGTTTTCTAAACGCTTCTCGATTTTTTTTTCGGTAGGGAGATGGCGTTCGTGTCCAGATTCTTTTTTGATATACATTTGCTGGACTTTTCGTGTTTACAATTCATATCGCACGGCCAAATGCCGATTTATTAGGGGTTGGATGCTTTTTGTCATGTCGAAGGGTGACAAAAAAAAATGGGAAAATAAAAATGACGATTGTCGCTCAACCCCCAAAATTCGGGGGGTTGATATTGCGTGATTATATACAAAATTGTGAAATGTGAAGTGTCGCGTGTCGAAATTAGGTACGCCGCTTTTACACGCTCACCCCCTTCAGCTACACATATTTTTATTTCAATTTTTATGTAGGAAATTGGTTTTTTTGGAGTCGGCGAAAGGGTTGCTTTGAAGAGATTTATTGTCTTACAAATTATCTATTTTTTGTTTGAACGAATATTTATATTATATTTTGGATTAAATTTATTGTTCGCAACACGTATAAAAATTTTAACTACAATCTAAAACCCTGAGAACGTCAATTTAATAACAAAAAACAAGATAATGTTATTTTAAAAAACGTTTATAAATTTATTTCTACCGACGAGCGCCGAAGTATAATGCAACAATTTCGACTCGCACACCGCGGCGCCATCTAGCGACGTTAGATTTACAACTGAGCACTACATCGTCATATATTAATATATATATATATATATATATATATATATATATATATATATATATATATATATATATATATATATATATATATATATATATATACAAGGGCGCCATTCTTCATCGGACAACTTTTTTATTGCCTTTGGTGTACATCTCACAACTTTAACTCTTAAAGGAATTTATTGGAACGATGTTATAACTTTTTGTTTGATGTACGACCCGAGATTACCAAAGGTAAAATATAGAGGTGGAATTCCGAGCGAAGAGAGCAGAAGTGTTTCGCTCAATATGAACCGCCTTTATATAATAATATATATTTATAGCGAACGAGCGTACGTCAAACGGCACAAGTGCATATATATGAAACGCACACTCCATGTCAAATCTGTGCAGTATCACACAATTTGTAACGGATTTTTTTTATATACTCATTTCTTAAATTTAATATATAAATATTAAAATTATATATACAGAATATCTAGTAGTGAGTGGTAATAACTATCATTGCAATACTAAGTAGATAATCACAGACATCGTTATATATAATTATATTTTTTTTATTGAATCGCAAATATCGTTATCATCCTGTGTATAAACGTATATTTAAGTTTGCATCGTACGAAAAACAGACGCCTTTTTTTAGTCCACAAATCGGTTTTCATACGTTTTCATATTTGCGCGTACACACACATTTTTTTACGTTTGCGAATATTTTCATTTTGTTTTATTTTAAATATTTTTTTTTATTATTATATTTTTTACACGAAACTGATGCGTGGTAAACGCATAGACGAATGTGAAAAAACACACACACACACACACACATATATATATATATATATATATTCATATGAAAACGTTGCGATTTAATCTGACTACGTCGAAAATAAAAATCTAAATGGAGTTTTTCGTTATTTATTTATTTATTTATTTTTCGTGTACGCCAATGGATTCGAACTGTTACTAGCTCAGAATCGTAAGAGGATTAATAAACATTATGCATATATATATATATATATATATATGCCTAAATATACATACATACGTGCAAAATTCAAACGATGTATTATCAAAAAATCGCGAGACTGTCAAAAATAAATGTCTAATTTTGTCACATTTTTTAAATCAAAATATATATATATAAATAATAATCGTTTTTTCACAACACCCTTCATATCTATTCCCTTCTTAATCTTTTACTCATCAGGCAAAAATGAATATTTTGCAAATAAGTTTTTTTTCCTATAAATTTTCCAATATATAATACAATTCTTACTAATATAATCGAAAGTTAAAAAAACTATGAACAAATTATGGTTAAATAGATAGAAATAACACAATTTTTAATCGAGACAATAGTAACCGATCTGTAAATCAAATTTGAAACTATACTTAAAAATGTATTATAATTATAAATAAATAAAAAAAGAATTTTAATTTTCGTATAATAGTTTATATTTATTAATAAAATATAATTTTTGAAAAAAATCATTTTAAATGAAATACCAGATTTACTGTATACTATTAAGCCTTTAGAGCAGAGATTGAAAATTTTCACGTGAAAATTAATTTTCCATAATAGACCACACACACACACACACACACACACACACATATATATATATATATATATATATATATATATATATATATATATCGTTCATTGTATGAATATAACCAATAAACAAGCTTCGAAAACAAATTCCTGAGAATCTAATACCTATCAGCGCCACTGAAAGGAATTGCTTGACAGAATTTAATTATAGATTGAAATTCTACCGCTTGCACTGTGCACAATGCACACTCGTTGCCACACGTACTTTTGTATATATGTATATATATATATATATATATATATATATATATATATATATATATATATGTATATATATATATATGTGTGTGTGTGTGTATATATATATATATATATATATATATATATTTGTGTGTGTGTGTGCTAGTATTCTGAAGGTATTTGTTATGAATTGATTACAAAGCTAAGAGACCTCGGTTAGTATGCAAACGGCTATTGCATCCTTAAACAAACGGAACGTATGCACCAGGGCTTGTTAAGGATATTGTGCTGTTTGCAATTAGAACTGAAATTGGATGCGAATGAGCATCGTCCAAATTGTGCTAGGTTTCCATCTGCCTCGTGTATTTTCAGCCTACATTGCTAAGAGGTTTCGATTCTTTAATCCTATTTTACTATATTTATTTAATCTGAAAAAAAAACCTAATCAATCCTAATAAGATTAACTTGAATAGCTCTGAAATCTGAAAAAAAGATAATCAACAAACCACTACTATGAACATATATTCAAAGTAGAAGCTTATTCGCCTTGATCTTAAATATATGATATTAATAAATTAAATATACATGCATAAACTATTCTAACATAATATATAATATGAAATATAAAATTTATATTGATTTTTATTTACAATACTACTGAAATTTTGTTTCTGCGAATATTTCGTTTTTTATATTATATTTATATGAATTTTAAATATACATTGTTAAAATGAAATATTTTCTTTGATATCTAAGAATTGAAACTTACGCTTCATTAACTTTCTTATTTAAATTCAGCGTAGACTCGAGGTTTAATTTTCAGTTTATAATAAAGAAGGATCTTTAAAATTATTAGTTTCGCCTTCCACCTCCCCCCACCCATCCTCCCCCGAAGAGTTTTAAGAGTTCTTCGCTCTATTTTTGAGTTACGTCTGGTCTTAAATTTTCAATGTTTTTAATCGAATTTATGTGAAAATTTTTAAAAATATATTATTTTCAAATTACGACTATTATATCCATATAATAAATATTATGGTATAAAGTATAATTTTAGTGTTTCTTTTTGTATTAATTTTTTTTTGTATCATGGATTTTCTAAATAACAATTTTTTTATTATTATATAAATACTTAAAAATATTCTAAATTATTATTAAATATTAAAATTAAGTCATAAAATAAAATAAACAATTGTTTTTTTTAATTTAATTTAATTCATTCCATTTAAAGTTTCAAGATGATTAACGTAAAAGCGCGGATCTAGCGCGCCGCACTTTGAGAATCGTCGTCGTTTTCGCATGAAATTTTCCCGGCATTTTCATCGGATTCTGTTTCTTATAACACTTCGTTGTTGACGCAATATTTTGAGAGCTAACAACACGCACACACACACACACACACAAGATGCCCGAATTAAAACCGTCGAGGATTGATGATCGAGCCGGATGTGCTCGCTTTTAAATGGCGCTGTCACAAATTTTACGGCCGCGGATACGTTCGCCAAAATGGCCGCCATAATTCTCGGGTGAGATTTCATTTCGGATAATATATCCGTAAAAACGTGGCAGTCTTCGCCGACGATGCGCGTTACCACTATTGTTATCGCAGACGCAATTGTAATAGTGACGGTTGTTTTCGTACGCGAAAACGCCGCGTAACGGCGGCGATAAACTCGCGGATCGCGGCCCCAGATACGGTCCGCGTGAAAGTTGCCTTTTCATAATTACATCTGTCTTTATTCGCTCAATTTTGAACGATATTCACTATTATTATATTATTTCAAATTCAACTTTACATGTTATTTATATAATTTCTTATCATCAATTTTTTATTCTTATATTTATATAATATTATTTTTGTCATATATAAAAAAATAATTCATTATAACTAATTTTATTTTATTGAAAAATATTTATATTTAATTAAAAAAAATTCATTTTATCTATATTTTTAACATATTTTTTTTCAAATTTAACTTTGATTGTCATTACATTATATATATATATATATATATATATATATATATATATATAGATTTTTAAATCATATTTTACCAATTACAATATATAAACAAAATTATATTAGATATATAATTAAATAATAAATGAATAAAAAAAAAATTTGAAATTATACAACAATTAATTAAAATTCAAAAAAATCGATTGAATATCCCTGAATATTTACTCTTGAATCTAACGCGGCCTGCTTCATTTACGCATCCCATTTGCCACGTTCCGTTTAAACGATTCGGATTTAATTATGATAAAACTGTTTTTCGAATTAAATAACCGTATCAATTAAGCACACGGGTAAACCCCGATTTACGAATATTCACCGCGTTTTAACGTAAAAAAATATTCATATTTTCATAACACAAGTATTATAAAAAAAAATAGTTTATATAATTATATTTTTTTTTATTCAAATAACGCATTCATTAAAATCGATTTTCATTAGTAAAACTCGTCTTTAAATATATAATATATAACGCAAACGATTTATAGAACATTTTCGTTATACGATAATAGTAACAGACACTAGTTAAATCTATACATTTTGTAACTTAGAAATTTTAATATATAGTTATAATATAATATACGAAAGTTATACAAGTATTGGAAATTCCGAACGGTTATCTTCTTGAACTAATATTGCGGAGTCTATTTCCCGAAGCACGGTTATATTCGAACGGTTAAAATTAACCATTCAATACAGTGTATTATGCTGTTATATTATATGACGTGAATTGCACCCTTAGACGATTCTCAACTTGCCCCTTATTTAAATTATTATCTAACAATGATCTCTAAAGCTATATTGTCGATAAATAAAATTTAATTAATACACGTATATTGTTAAAGAATAACAATGTGATCAAAAAGTAAGGTGAATTTGTTTATAAAAATGTAAATTCTTTATTTATTCTTCCATATCAATTTCATCCCCTTCAAAATAATCCCCGTCCGACAAAACGCACTTTTGCTAACGCTTTTTCCAGTCATTGTAATAGTCGGAATAGTCGTTTTCCGATATACCCTTCAAGACCTACTTTGATTCGGTTTTTATCTTCTCCATAGTATCAAAATGGCGTCATTGCATTGGCCTTTTGAGTTTGCTGAATAGCCATAAATCGCACGGAGCCAAATCGGGCGAATACGGTGGTTGCGGAACCAATACAGTATGACGTAGTGCATTTTCGTGATGAAGAAACCAAGAGTTGTAAAAACACGTGTAACTCATAGATAATTAAACCTTTTGACAAACAGACGCTTGGCAAATGTTATAAACAGTCCTACCAACCTGGGAAAAAAATTACAATTAACCTGCCTTCTTAATGCCAGAGAGTTTTAAATGACAATTTCACCTTACTTTTTGATCATAGTAGTTTATATTGAAAAATAAAATGGACGATATAAGAGTATCAATTCCAAATTATAAACGTGTTCAAAGCTCGGAAAAATATAAGGATAAGATTTTAAAAGTTTATATATATATATATATATATATATATATATATATATATATATATATATATATATATATATATACCATATATATATCGATGTTAACGGAAGCATTAAATCGAAATCGTTTACAGTTTATATGCTCGAAATGCATCGAATATATGTAATATTCGTGTGCATTTGCTTCAGGTGAATCTTCAAAGTGTTTATTCTGCGTTATAAAAATCTGATATGTTTTATTTATAATATAATATTATCTTTAAAAATCCAATTCGAGATTTTATTCTGTATTTTCTGCTTTTTATTTTTATTTATTCAATAATATTTTCTATTGTACAACTGAATAAACACGTCGCTAACAGATATTTATTTTTATTTTATTATAAAAATAAATTTTAATATTATTATATTATATGAGAAATATATTGAAACAATTATTGTGATTTATATATTATTTATTGATGAATAATATTTATATATTAAAATATTATTCATCAATATTTCTATTCTTGAAAATCTTTTATTCAAAAAAATATTAAAATATTCTACAACTAATTTTCAGAAATTATTTTTAATACGTAAGCAGTGTTTTAAGATATTTAATAATATAATTAATTAAATTTAATATTTTAAAAATATTAATATTTTAAAGTATAATATAATATATAAGAAATGTGATTATTTATATTTTTTTCCATTTTCTTTTTGAATCTTAGGAATAAAGTCTTCAAATATATACCTAGAATTTTATTGATATATTTTAATATACATTTTTTCAGAATCTATCTGCATAAAATTATTATTCAAAAAAAAAAGAATTTTGCATATAAAATTATAACTATGACTATTTCCAAAAATGAAATAAATTCTAAAATCAAAGAAAAATA
>JANIJI010000021.1:11067500-11235000 GCA_024500535.1 Leptonema lineaticorne
AACCGAAGATTATTCGTTATATAAAGGGTTGCATTTAATTGGCAATTTGTGCACAATCTTGTATACAACCCTTTTATAATGACAACAATTTTCATGAAATGTCATTGTATATATGTTGTATGTAAATACGGTCTAGCTTTACGAGTGACACATATAAAGCGAATGCAATTCAGTGCTTTAATTTCCGGATTCAGGAAACGGAAAGTGTTCAGATAGCGATGACGAATTTTTTTCACTGTTCGATCGTGTACATTTTGAAAATATTTTATCAAATGATAAATATATTCCATTACGGCATTTTCATAAATAATACTAAGATTTATTGACGTAATTACATTATTCTTTTCCCTTTCATTCAAAAGTCGTAAATAATATTTATACAATATTAAATATATATGAGTGAAAATATAGGTGACTTTCATAAGCGACTATATTATTTCTGATTTTAATTTATATCAACAACAATATATATATATATATATATATATATATAAATTATTTTTTAAACATATAATTCTTAATAAGAATATAAAACTAAAATTGAAAACACGTAAATTTAGTATGCTGTTCTAAAATAAAATTATCCGGCAGACTCATTTATTAATCATAATAATTTCGACTCTATCATATAAAAAATAATATAGTAATCCTAGAAAATGTAAAAAAAAGGTGACCAACCGTCCACCTTTGAGCAGGACAGTCTTTCTTTATAAAGCGTCCTCCTTTTCATTTTTTTTCCTTAACATTTTTTTTAACAATATCTCCCTTTTCCCATAATTAAAGTCTGATCACTTTATATATAAATGAATAAATTAAACCGCTATTTATAATATATAATTATAAAATCTAAAATGAAATGGTAGTATTATATTATATATAATTCAAAACAAACTATTGGACAATGATATATATATATATATATATATATATATATATATATATATATATATATATATATATATATCAATGTGATTTGTTCACACTCACCGTAATAACTATAGATCCACTTATGTCCGTATTTACGATTAGGGAAGTTTCACCTACCCCTATTTCGGGTCTGGTTATTGAGTAAGGGAGATCTCGAACTAATGCACTTTGTGCACAGTAGTACCCCAATCGAACATACACACACATTTATATATATATATATATATATATATATATATATATATATATATATAAATATAGTATATATAGTGTGAAAATGCATGCACACTTTTAAAGCTCAGAAATAGCATTTTCACGTATCACTTTGTGCATTGTTATTTATAGGGAACGGTTGCCTATTTCGAATTGTGCCGCACGGCAATTCCGTTTAAACCGACACAATAAAGTTGTCCTTAAGCACCAGACCGGAGGTTCTCCATTATCGACGTTAGCATTTTTTATTGTCGCCTCGCTAATACGAACGATAAAATGTACAAAGAGTAGGAAAAAAAATGAAAATGTATATCGTATATATTATTATATAGATACAGTGGGAGCACGATTTTATATACTACTGTGAACAAAAAGTAATGTGAAATTGTCATTTAAAACTCCAAGGCATTAGGAAGGCAGGTAAATAGTAATTTTTTTCACCAGGTTGGTAGGACTGTCTATAACATTTGCCAAGCGTCTGTTTATCAAACGGTTTAATTATCTCAGAGTTATATATGTTTTTACAACTCTTGGTTCCTATATCATGATAATGCACCATATCATACTGAATTAATTCTTTGCAACTTTCTTGCCAAAAACTCGACTCATATCATTCCGAAATCACCGTATTCGCCCGATTTGACTCCGTGCGACTTTTGGCTATTCAGCAAACTCGAAAGACCAATGCGAGGACGACGTTTTGACACGATTAAGGAGATAAAAATCGAATCGAAGAAGGCCTTAAAGACTATACCGGAAACATACTATTCAGACTGTTTCGAGGTCAGAAAAAAACGTTGGCAAAAGTGCGTTTTATCGGACGCGAATTACTTTGAAGGAGATGAAATTGATTCGTCAGAATAAATAAAGAATTTATATTTCATAAACAAATTCACCTCACTTTTTGATTACAGAATTACGTTCAGATGATGATTAGATTAGCTGTTTTTCTGCGATTCCTTTTTTTGTGCGGTATATAAATCACAATGCGACTCGTTGAATTATAAAAGTGTTAGCATCATTTTTTTTGTAATCAGTGTGTATGTACATATCGCATCAGTCTATTTCATTAGTCATGCTCAATATTCTAACGCATATATTACATCAACCAATTTCAATACATAATGCGCCATCTAATAACTTCATTTAGTATTTACGAAATTTCTAAATATTTTCTTTTGTGCGATTTTTTTTTCAGCGATTCCTATATACCGCACAAAAATAGGTTTGACTGTATTCTATATAAATACACATGAAGAAGTCATTGTATTTTTAAATATAAAAGATTTTAATTAACTTGTAGTTCATTGCTTAAAGCGAAGTTTTCTCAATTTTGAATATATAATGTAATGTGAAATGTATGTCATATATAATGTGTTTGAATAATATTTAAAAAAAAATATTAAAAATAATTATCTAATCTTAAAATAGTTTGTTTTGTTAAAATTTCATAAAATTTTCATATCAAAAAAAAATTGATAAATAAATTATAAAAATAATTTTCATAATGATTTAAGGTAAATTAGTTAATATAAAATGAATGATTTATATTATTATAACTCATAAAAAGTAAATTTTAAGTATAATAGATACAAAATATAAAGTCTAAAAAGTACCATTAAATAGTTAAAGTTAATTAGAAAACTACGTAGTTTCTAACTAGACTTAGTCTAATACCGTTTGATATCTAATACTAATTTTTACTATTATAATATTATTAGAAACATAATAAATTAAGTTTAAATATATATATATATATATATATATATATATATATATATATATATATATATATATATATATATATATAAATAATTTAGAAACTAATCAAGCGTTGCCTTGCTGTTTACATTCATTTTTTCGGTTATCGTCTTCGAAACATCCATTTCGAATGCATCGTCGCTTTTTCGATCCGATGCATGGCCAGTACGGTGTGGATCCGCCTTTATGCCGCAATAAAAACATTTTCGTTTCGAATTTACTGCCGTAATCGTACATCTTAACGATTCGTATTTTCATAAAACTATCGTTGGCAACGTTATAAACGTACATAAATATTGCGCCCTTAATACCGGCCAATATAAATTTATTATATAATAGAACATTCATATATTAAAAAAAAATATATAATAAAATTTATTTTTATAATAATATAATAAATAAATCGTATTCTAATATAATTTGTGGCGAAAACATACTGATGACGGTGACGTTTTAACCTCATTTAACACGTGTATAAAAAGTTATTTTATATTTAATATTTTATTACTCACGCAACATTCGCATATTTGAGAAGCGCTCGTCGATACCGATATAGTAACATATTGTATGCGTTTTATTACTGACGTATCGAATCGGCTAAAGTGCGAAAACACTTCACAACACTGCACACGCACGACACGCACCACTTGATAACAATACTTTTCGCACACTGCAATTACATTGAGCGACCTTTTATTTTTATTTTTTTTTCTTTCATTTTCACCCCATCTTCATTCCATTTCACTTATCGACATTATGCGCAGTTATACCTCGACTTTTGTACCACTTTTATATTTTTTTTTATAATATATATATATATATATATATATATATATATATATATATATATATATATATATATACGTGACAGCAGGTGCATTCTAATTATGGGAGAAGAGTTGACACTATTGAAAACTATTTTGAATGTTGGCAATACTGAAAATTGTTTTATATATTGGCAATACTTTTTCCGTTTTGTACATATGGCGGTGTGACAAGTTGTAACTTGTCAATCAATGTGATTTTTGTTCGTTTGGTGCGTCGATGATGAAGTCGTCGTCGATCAGGATTCCATCATACCTGGAGAGGATACATCAAGAAGAATAGCTGGAGACGTCTGGAAGGATCAAGTCGTCCACTTATATTTTTTTTAACCGCAAATATCGTGTTCTACTTGACAATTAAAACTCGGATAGCACGAGAGTCAAATAAGGTATGTATATATATATATATATATATATATATATATATATATTTTAAGTAAAGTTGAAAATTTTAAAAACGCAATAAAAACAAAGGGGATTATTTGTTCGACTTAACAATGTATATTCTGATTTATTTGACCCCTACAATTTTTTTTAGTAATTTTATTTGAATGAGTTAATTTGCAGATATAATTTCTATCGACAGTTTATAAGACAAATTATTATAACTATATAGTATTTCCCGTGTAGCTTGAAATTTATCCAATATATAAATGATATAACCAATTATTATAGCCGTTATATATATAATATATATAATAGTTAAGGTGACCATTTTTTTTTTTGTTAAAAAGGAGGACGCTTTGAGATCGATTGAATAAATTTTTAAATATAATATAAAGACCGTTAAAACTCTGATGACTCCAAAAAACGGATACTTTCGTCTTGAGATCAAAATTAAAAAAGATTCTATTTAACACAAAAAAAGATACATTTAAAATTAAACGACAAAATGGAGTACATACCATACAATAGGAGGACGATCGATCACCTTAATATAGTATAATCATAATAAATATTCGTTTATTATGGCTTGTACATATTTTAGTTCAATTTAATGGTTTATAAATATATAATAATACATAAATATCTATATAATATATATTAGTAGAAACGTGTATAAAGTTGCAAGAGCATTTCACGCGGTACGTGTTGCCATTTGTTGTTTAGCCGTTCGGATGCACCGGTGGCAAACTGGTTGCGGTTTTGCGTCACAACCATGAATAACAAAATGCGATTCCATTATTAGTTCGAATCTCCGAGGTATAGATTCGATATATATTCGATGCTCCGCCAAGTGGATGATGATGGTTCTGAATCGTGAATAAGAAACACATTTTCACATGCAAAACAGCCACACGTTGGCCGTTGACAATACTAAATATAGGAATTCGTTATTTTCAACAACAAACAATATAACGTGATTGAAACTAAATATATATTATCAATAATATAATAAATACGTGATAATTTTTTAAATAAAAAAAAAATCGGAATTTAATTATCGCATATAAACATCCTGCTTATTTGTCAAATTTAGCCCCGTCTAAATCGTCAATTATCAATGTATATTAGTAGATTAATAGATAATATATAAAAATAAATTTATATGAAAATAATTTACAGTTTCCGAAAATATTATAGCGCAACTGCCTTATTATAGTGACGAACTCATACCCTGTGACCTATACGAAAAAAAAAGCGCCACCTCGGTAATTATGCGATATTTTACTTTTTATATCGTTATCGTCGCGGTAAATGTTAAACAATAAAATAAAAATAAACTTCCTTTTTTACATATAGCGTTATTGTATAAGATTAAAACGACTAGAAGACCGCATTGCCTTCCACTAATTACCCATTAGATGCCCAATAAACCCATTAATTTAACCTTCCTTTATCTAATTCGAAGAAATAGGGTGTTGAAAGTGTAATAAAAATATTTCATTTTAAATTGTATCACATTTACTCTGTTCCATATTTAATTATTATTTTTAATATTTATTTTAATTTTAACAATAATATTATATATAAAATACACAACTTTAAATTAGTCTACTTATCTTAAGAACTATCACATCTTAATTTACAGTATTCAACCTACGTAATCTGATTATATCAACTATATAAGGGTATATGAGGGTTACTTTAATATAGTTATAAGAGATTTTTTTCTTGAATAAAAATAAAATAAAATGCATTTCATTTAAAAAATAATTATCTTTGGGATCACTACAAACTGCATAAAATAATATAGATTAAGAACAGACTTATTAAACGGATCAAGTAACAACCGCAAGATAGAAATTACAGAATGAGGGTGAAAAAAAAAATGTAGCAAACAGAAGGTGAACAGCCATAGTCTCCGTCGTCCCGTTGCCACCATCGCCACTTCCACCACCTAACGTCCGGTTTCCGTAATGAAGATATACCGGTTCCGGTCTGAGTATCATCGCCGCCGTTGCCCCAATAAAAGGCAGTCGGTCGGTTAATGTGGACTCCGCAGTACGTATGTGCGTCACGTGCCGCCCCTGATTGATTGCGTCCGATGTTCCCCTTTTATTCCAGGTTCGACTCCTATTTTCATCCCTATTTATAAAACGCTAGGGGGGGTTCGAGAAAATGTTGAGGAATCCACATTCCATGTAGTATGCTGTTCCCGTAACGACAAAAGGTCGACCGCAACTTCTTCTTCCTCTTCTTCTTCTTCTTCAGTTACGTACGGTCGGCAACTTAACTCAATAACGTATTTATTCGACACGAGACAGGAAATGAGTCCTGAAACAGAAGCGCTCGACGTTGTGCACTTATTCATGAAATATATTAGAAATAATCGTATTTAAATCTGAAAGAGCCTAAAGAATATTTCAACTGAACTTGATGAAAAAAATACATCGATAATCAAATTTGATCGTGATCATGATTTCTATTTTGATATCAAAATTTTTATATCCATTCATGTAAAAGATAATTACAATACAAGTTTATAGAAAAAAACAACGAAAATTTAATATATAAATTATAATATTGTAAATGGTTTCGAACTGCTGAAAATAAGTAGTTGTATTATCGAAGATTTTAAACCGACGTTTTCAATCGTAAAGTTGAATCTAAAAAGATCATGGATTCAACGTCACTTATAATTTATATATTTTAATCTAAATTATAAAACTTATTATTATATAATATAAAATATAATTTTAAACGTAAAATATATATATACACTGTTTTAACTTATATTCATATTTATATATGGATTCGAATTCGATTTACTTGTTATTATATTTTATTTTCATTTTATCTACTAGATTGATATTTTTTCGTCTGAGATCTTAAATACACACAGACCAATTAGTTTTAAACTAAACATTACATACATACACATTCGTAGGTAGTTTCATTATTACGCATAAATAATTACTTATGTTTTTAATCAATTTTAATATTATTTAAAAAAAACAATTACATTTCAATAAAAGTGTAATATATATTATATATAGTATGGTTTTTAATTTATTGTTATATTAACTGCAATGATATGATAATATATAACAGTAAAAATATTTTTTTAATTAATCTATTAAATTTTACTTATTTTTCACCAATGAAATTAATTTCAAAATTACACCAATCGAAAACAGTGGTTTCTTATATACGTCATTATTCAAAACAAATATTTTTCATTTTCTATTAAAAAAATAATAATATTTTGACTAATCATCCCAAAAATCAGTCACGTAAACGACGCGACCTCAGAAAAGTGATGGGGGGGGTGGGGCGAGCGGAAAATTTTTCCGATTTTTCACGCGCCGCCGGAAAATTTGATTGATTCTCGCGGACGAAACGGTCTGTTTACAATGGAATTAGCCGAAAAGTACAAAAATACCGAACGCGGGTTGCAAAAAAAAAAAAAATAGAAAAATTAAGAAAAAATAGAACCGGGTCATGTTTACCCTTTTTTCCGGCCTTTGCGAAAGAAATTAAGCCACTATTGATCGTTAAGTAAATCGAGGGTGACATTCAAGACGTGTACCGGTTCGTTAACCAAACGAAACTATTATATACAACTAACTATACCGTTATATTTTTACTGTATCTGCACATTATTTTTTTTCTTTTCTTTCCTATATATCTAGACATAGATATATATACTATATATCTATGTTTTGTCTCTGTCTTATCTGTATATTTTTCCCGTTCGCTCTGCTAATTTGTTAAGTGAAAATGTGACCTATATACTGTTACGTGCTTCGTGTATAAATTTAAGAAAACAGTCGCTCAGTATACCACTAAGTGTCTTTCTTTCTTTCTTTCTTTCTATATATCTTATTCTATTTTTTTTTCTGCTTCTTTTTCTTTCGAGTGATACCGTGGTCTATATGTTTTTTTTTTGCTTGTATGTTTAGTGTTTTAACCCTAGTTTAACTTTTTGATGCGATAGAATCTTCAGTTATATATAACTTTTTTTTTTTACTTTAATCGTGACGAATGTAAAAATCGATATATTTTATTCAAATATTTGACCAATGGAAACAGTTTATAACTTTTAATTATTGTATAATAATATTGATTAAATTGATATATTATATTTTTATTTAAAAATTATATATATATATATATATATATATATATATATATATATATATATATATATATATATATATATATATATATATATATATATATATATATATATATATATATATATATGATGCATTCATATTATTAATTGAATATTTTACATTGATAAATTTGAAAAAAAAAAACAATGTTTTACATTTATTTACATGCAACAGGAAAAAGTTTTAAATAATATGAATTTTTATACTATTTTTCACAATTTTAGAACAACTTTTTAATTGATGTATTCGATGAATTTTAATTATGATAGACACTCTAATTAAAATAACACTAGTAAACTAAGTTAAAAAACTTGTGATGAATAAACGAAGCGAGCGTCTGAAAGTCACGTTCATTAATAGCTACAGTGATTCTCAAACTTTATTCCGCAAAAAAGTAGTTAATTTTAACTCTCTTTAAGTATAATCATTATAATTAAAAAATAAAATAATTTTATCTTAATATGAAAACATTTTTTTTATATATAATAATTTGTATTTAAAGTTATTCCTTTATAATTATGTATTAAAATATTAGTGCTTTAAAGAAAAATTATTAATCAAACATCTATCTGAAATTAAAAAAAATATATAAAAATCAATACAGTAATCGATTTATTCAAGTTCAAGAGTTTTATAAATTATTTAATAAAATGTAGTGAAACGACAGAGTAATTTTTAACAAAATTTTAAATAATAAATTATAATAAATCTTGTTTCAATATATTTTTATATTATAAATGATGTACATTTTAATTCTTAATATTTTCAAGAATATAAAATATGATTAATAATAATAAAAATGAACATTATATTAATCGCAGTAAAATGAAAGAGCTATTAGTAAATTTCCATAATATAAAAAAAAATATATTTTTTTTAAATATCAATAATATTAATGTAAATTAGATTGTCAAACTCATCACGAAAGCTCATAAATATAAAATAATATCAAAAAATAAATTTTAATTATATATTTATAAAAATTCGATAAAGATATGTCGATTCTTAGTAGCGTTGAATTCCGCAAAAGTCGAAATATTTAATTCTTTTCGCAAATTACGTTTCGTCGCCCGATCGAGATAGTTAATTTTTAATTACCGAAGACATAAAATTTAATTTTATTATACTAGGAAAAAGATATAAATCGCAGAATTTAGGGGGGGGTGTCCAGGGTAAACGTGGGAAAAGAGGTGAGAGGGGTGAAAATGGAGAACGTTACAACTGCAAAAAAGGTGGAAAACAGTGGGTCGGGACATTTTCCCGAAGTTCCGACAAAAGGTCGTCCGTCTTACTTTCTGATACGAAGAAATAAGAATGGAGCCGAGACGAAGGGCAGGTAGACGGGGACAGATAGGTAGGAAGGAAGGAAGAAAGTGCGGCTTTTACGCTCAGAGCCGCAAGCCGAGCTCGACTAATTTAAATTTCATCCGATGGGCCGAGGATAACGAGTCACCTTATCCTCTTCCCACACAGTTTTCCCTTTTACATTATCACCCGGCAGCTTCCGGAGATAGTGACCCGGGATCTAGTGTCTCGGGGATGAGTTTTGGGGAAATCCTCGTTTACCGCCCGTTCGCACGCACAAGAAATTCACGGTGTTACTGTTAATAATATGAACTAACATTATGATGGAAAAGTCGGAAAATATTTCAAAATCAAATAAAAAAAATCATATATGAAATTCTATATCCTTCAATCTTAGTTTGTGATCTACAATTTAAAGTACCATCAAATAGATGGTAATTAATGCAGAAATGGGAAACGCGCAACCTTAATGTCACATTTGATCTTTTGAGTTAACAATTGCCATTTTTATGTCTTTATGTGGTGTGATTTTCTATTTTATTTATTTATTTTTTTTAACGTTAATTTTAAAATATACAACCTTTTATCATTTTACAAAAATAACTTTTCTATAAATCAACATATTCACGGTCTATTTATTTAGTTGATATATTTACATATATTCAACTTTTCATTTACCTGATTTCAGCAAAAAAATTCTCTACACTCGATTTAATGATTATATTAAAATGATTATCATATTCTTTAATTAATTCAGTGATACTTTATTTGAAGTCCAAAATATTGACTCTCGTGCTAAATTTAATATGTTATTTTTAAGATTATATTTTCTTTATTACTCTCGATTTAAATCAGCACTGTTTTTATAATTATATATTTGATTCAATATAGAAAATATTGTATATCTCTGAATTAACCCTTTAGACGTCATTTAATTGATGCGTTAATTTTTAAATATATTTAAAATAAAATATAATATTTATTTAAGTAAAATAAATATGCTAATATTATGAATAATATGTGATATAATATCAGATGTTAAAAAGTAGAAATTTCTTAATAATTATAGCAAAAAACAATATTAAATAAATCCGGTTTCTTTTTAATCACACTGTAAAAATGAAACGAGCGAGCGAAAGGGGGACGACGCCAAAAACTGAATTCCACGAACGAAGAAAGGGGGACACGCCAAGAGTATGATGAGGTTGAAGAAGCTCAGGGCACCAGGACTACCTTCAAAACCTCGGTCAAGATACGAAGGAATGTGGGTTAAAAGCTTCGCGTGAAACTTTTCGGTCGTGATAACAAGATACGAGGGGGTAGCTTTTGTGCGTATCCATTATTATTACAATATATAAATACACATATTATAATTTAAATCTTTAAAATTATTAATCGCCGATAAAATCCTATATTTTTTCCGCCTAAAAATATAATATATAAATAAAAAAAATATAATTGACACTTTTAAGGGTTGTTATTTATAACATTAAGCCAATGTTATAAATCATCGTTTCATTCACGGATTTACATTTTACATTAATACTAATTAATACTGTCGATTATAATTAAATTTTAATTTTTATTATATACTATAATATAACAATAATATATAACAATATGAACTATAGTATTTGAACAATGATTGATTATTCATTAAATTAATTAAATGATTTATGACAACACATGACATTAATACCTGTAATGAGATTAATGAATATGTGAAGGTAATTATTAAAATATTCGTATTATATAATATAACATATATATTTACTATTTTACAGTAAAAAATTATATATATTTTATTTTTTTAAAATATATAGTAAAAAAGAATACATTATTTCCATCTTGGTTCGAATCCTATCCAAAAACCTTTCTTCGGATACAACGTGAAGTTCACTGGACTGATCACTAATGGTATAGGAGTTTTAGACGTTTTTACGAAGGTAAATTTGGCCATAAGAAAAAATATTATGGCCTTAACCTCCATAAGAGCAAAACGCGACCCTAAAATAAAAAAAAATATTGCATTTCATTTCGTTAAAATATAATATAATATAAGCGTCATACAAAAAGACTATTACGTTTTAAAATGTCGTATAAATTCACATTATTTATATTAAAAATTTTATATTTTTATAAAAAAAAAATATTCATTTTTTAATATTAAAAATATTTTTTTTTTCATATATATTTACCAACACAATTTCTCGGTCCAAATCCGAACGGCATATAAGTAAACGGTTTAATTTTATGTCTATTTTCATCGGAAAATCTTTCCGGATCAAATTCATCCGGATTTTCATAATATTCGGGATCTCTATGAATCGAATAAGCCGGAATCAATATACTTCTTCCGGGTTTCATCTACGAATAAACATAATTAAACATCATAATCACATAAAAAAAAATATATATGACGATCTTTCAAATTACCACATATTCTTGATTAGTATAATTATTCGGCGGTGGTAATTTATAAACTTTATTACATATCCTATCTAAATTAACAACACCCGGCCACAATCTCATAGTTTCTAAAATTATAATATCGATTTATATATACTGCTATGATTAAAAAGTAGGGTGAAATTGTCATTTAAAACTCCGGGGCATTAGGAAGGTAGGTAAATTGTATTTTTTTTCTTAGGTTGGTAGGATTGTATAACATTTGCCAAATGTCGGTATGTCAAAAAGTTTAATTATCTCTGAGTTACATGTGTTTTTATAACTCTTGGTTCCCTCATCACGACAATGCTCCATGTCATACTGCATTGATTCTTTGCGACTTTTTTTAACAAAAACTCGATTTATATCGTTCCACAACCACCGCATTCGCCCGATTTGACTCCGTGCGACTTTTAGCTATTCAACAAACTCGAAAGACCAATGCGAAGACGACGTTTTGACACGATTTAGGAGATAAAAATCGAATCGAAGAAGGCCTTAAAAACTATACCGGAAACAGACTATTCAGACTGTTTCGAGATCAGGAAAAAACGTTGGCAAAAGTGCGTTTTATCGGACGTGAATTACTTTGAAGGGGATGAAATTGATTTCAAAAACAAATTCACCTTACTTTTTGATCACAGTTTCGTATTAAATATTTATTATTATAAAAAATGATAGTCACCCGAAAGTACCATATCCAAATATTTTAATTTAGGCAAGTCTTCGTATTCTAATTTGCATCCTTTTTCCTTAATTATACCGTCTATTTCATCTTGTAATCTCTTTTGAACTTGAGGATGTACAGCCAGCTCGTAAGCCATAAAGCTCAAAGCGTTGGAAGTGGTATCAAAACCCGCAATCAAGAATAAAATAGCCTGAGCCGTGATATCGTCGTCTGTCCACTCTGAAATTAAAATATTCTTACGTAATTTAATTAATTTCTTTAATTAGGCGACATATTTCATTCATCTAAGAACAGCGGTGTATACAAGCCGAATGATACAAGTGCGCATAGTTCATTTTAAAATTTGACGATTAATTTTATATAATCATTATGATCGGAAAAAAAAGTGTTACATATGATATACACTATTGATATACTGATTTTGTCTATTATTTTTAAAATATAAATTTTTACTTTATAATCTACCTCGATATTAAGGTAACCAACTTTCTTACAATAAAAATGAATATATATCAAATTGTAAAAAAATGTCGTTAAATCTTCGAAAACTCAAAAAATGGTCATCAATCTTAAGAAGGACTCCAAACAAAAGTCCTTTTATCGAAATGTTTCAGAAACGATCAAATATGAAAGTTCATAAAACAAATTTCAAAAAAGACGATTAGTCACCCTATTAATATTAGTTTAAAGTCTACAAATTACTCCTATGATAGATTTTTATCCAGATATTAATTTATTTTTATAAAGCATTAAAGAAATCATTAAATTATGTTTTTGAATAATATGAATATTTTTTTCAAATATATATTTAAATAAATTAAAATTTTTAACATTTATATAATTTAATCTTTACTTTAATATCAAATATTAAAATTCACAATCATTATATTATATTAATAGTTAAAAAAAAATCATAAATAAAAATATAAAATTATCATCACTTATATTCTATCAACTTTTCATACTTAAAATATTTTACATTATGAAATATATACGTTTTCTAATGGCCTGTCTTCCGACGCTGGATTCTTCGACCGTCGCAAATCCTGCTTCTTTAGTATCTGCATGAGAATCGTGGACAAGAGCACCCTTTTTGGCCTCCATTAAAAGATGAATCATATCCGGCCTTACTATATTATATTTCTCTCTATTTTTCATTGTTGATATTACCAATTCACTGAAAAACTTATTAACGTTCGCTTTATAAAGTTTTACGCCGATCATCTGAAAAAAATATATGTTAATTCATATATATATATATATATATATATATATATATATATATATATATATATATATATATATATATATATATATATATATATATATTCATTATTAATATATTTGATATTTTTTAATATAAATTGATATACTTTCATAATTTTTGGAAATGATGTGAATAATAACATTTTAATATATTGAAGTCCTGAAAAATCCGTAGCCTCTTTACCCATTTTATAAAAATAATTATTATTTTTTTCAAATGAATTCACTTCTATTCCGAAAGCTGTCGATGCTATAACATCGTTTCCGCATCTAGAGAAGGCGTCCTTCAGTTCCAATTCGATAATTCCACTATCTGCAACGTGTAATAATATTATATAAAATATCGCATTTTTTGGTAAATTGTCAAAAATATATTATGAACAGGTCTAGGGTGACCTTTGTGTTTTTTTTCATTCATTTTTTCAACGTAGAAATCGCTCATTCTTTGCGCGCACTCGGTCACCAGTGAAAACATGGCTCTCATTTTCAAACTGGTGAATGCCGGACTTAAAGTCGCTCTCATTTCACGCCATTTTTCACCTGAAAAAAAGTATGAAATTTATCGGCCGATAATAGTATTCTTATCGCGTGCGTGACTCGAATCCGTGCGACGGAAATCCTATGAAAAAAAATTTTTTTTTTTTTTTTGATACGAATCGAAAATTCTGAGATCTTGAAATGACCGATCAAAATCCATTATTTTATTTCACACATCTATATATATGAATTATGATAGTCATATTCTTGTTCACATTTTTTTTATTACAAAAAAAAACTTTAAAATACTATATTATGAATAATAATTGAATAAATGATATCACCTTTTAATGCAAAAAGACTTTTTCCAAAAAGCGGATCCATAGTTTCATCCACAAAACCGTGATGATCTTGAAAATGATCGAAATCTTTTACTGTAATTTGTTTTATTAGATCCAAATCTCTCAATATAATCATTGGTTTATCCAATTGCATAAATCCAAAATATCTAATATGTATAAAAAAATATATTAATAAAAATAAAATATAATATATATAAACAAGAAAAAAATAATGTTATATACTTTTCGCCTTTGAATTCCTTATATGCTTCGGTCATTACTGTTTTTATATGCACTTGTTTCGTTACGACTCTGAACATATTACCGATCAATGAAGAATAATAAGGCATACATTTTACACCCCTTTTTTCAAAATAATCCCTTCCAAATAATCCATAAATAAACACTGATATGCCAATAAAAATTAAATAGATTACAAAATCCCATAAAGAAAACATATTTGAATCTGTAATAAAAAAATATATATTTATAAATTTTCAATGTATATATTTTTACTGCAGATTAAAATGTATATTTTAAACCGGTCGCATTTTCAAGTTGCAGTGTTACTTGTGTCAAAGTGCGATATAAATTCACATTAATTCGTATGAACATTTGTACGTGTGTGTGTGTGTGTGGGTGTAATTCTTTTTGCACGCTTCGAAAATAATGCAATAAAGTATCTTCACGCCAGTTGACTCGATTTTGAAATGTTCTACGAGCTAAAAGAACTAGAGCTTTAGAGCTTCTAAAGCTCTAGTTCTATCCCTTTTTCAAATTTCATTACATTGTGCACGAAGTGCTATAAGTACTACTGTCGTCGCTACAGTTGCAATCCTTACTATAACTTGTTATATATGCATATACAGCGTGATTCAAAAGCTGAATGCATTTACAATTAAAATGCAGTTTGTTCTTGTTTATTGCATTAAATCAATTTAATATTTAAAAATTTGTATAAGTATAAAAATAATGTATAAGTTGTTTTCATATACAATATTATAGTATCTGGACTTATAAACTATTATATATATATATATATATATATATATATATATATATATATATATATATATATATATTATATTCTCTAGATATAACCTTAAAATCGTAATTAAATATAATTATCATAATTTATTATGAAATATAATTATCCTTCTATTTCCGTTTAAAAATAGACAAGTATCCTTCAACATATAAATTTGATTAATTGATATAATCACTCATCTGATTTGAAGATCAACAAGTGACTTCTTCAAAATTTGACCATAGAAAATTTTTTAATTTATTCCAATTACTTTACTTTCAATGTCAATTAAATAATATTATTTTTCAAGCGATTTTCTTTATAATTTGGATTAAATCGTCTTTATCAATTAAATATCCTTTTAATCTTGTCTTTGTTATTTGAATGAGCTTTATCAATTTCTTGAAATTGAGATATCATCGATTGTTCTTTATCTAGAACATTAATTTTTAATAGATCAAAGATAATATTGATTGACCTCCTCGAACTATTATTTTCAAATATTACTCAAATGATCTATCATATATTAAAAATCTATGAAACAATTATGATGCATAAAAAATTGAATTTCAAAATATGAATCTTATGTTAGAAATTATTGTAAAGTCGAGTTACTATTATATATATATATATATATATATATATATATATATATATATATATATATATATATATCATAAATCTAACACTCTTCACACATCGAAGCAACCACTTATATATAATTTAATCCTTTGTACCGCACTGTACTATAAAATAATGGCTGAATCGTGATTAACACTAACATCAGTCGAGTGACTAAGTGCCGGTGGGAAATGCGCATTTCAATTTCACCATTTTTTTTAATCTCATTTCCAAAAAAAAATGCGCCTTTCACGTCGTAATATAATCCATTAATGAAATTAACGCCGCCGCCACAGGTTCCGGTCGTCAGTCGAAATTGTGTCATGTCGGTGTGCTAATTCGTTGCTACGTTCATAGCCCACACCGGTTACTATAATAGTTCGATACCATATATAGTAAGGACATCGGAACTATGAACCGAAACGGACCGCATTCGAATGTGCAACGGAACGTGGCAATGTTACGTGTGCATTATCCGGACGCATTCGACGTGCACATTCGATTATCCGTTAAGGAGAATATCCGGTCTTGCACTATGCATTAACCGATCAACGAATTAATTCATGGTATTATTTTTTTATCGTCTACGAATGATATTCTACTGTAATCAAAAATTAAGCTGAAATTATCATATAAAACTCCCGGGCATTAGGAAGGCAGGTAAATTGTATTTTTTTCTTAGGTTGGAAGGATTGTATAACATTTGCCAAGAGTCTGTTAAAAGGTTTAATTATTCCGAGTCATACTGCATTGGTTCTTCGCGACTATTTGCCACTCATATCGTTCCGCAACTCGAAAACTCAACTCGTATCGTTCCGCAACCACCGTATTCGCCTGATCTGGCTCCGTGCAACTTCTGGCTATTCATCAAACTCAAATGGCCAATGTGGGGATGCCGTTTTGACCCGATTGAGGAGATAAAAACCGAATTGAAGGTCTCAAGGGCTATACCGGATAAAAACTATTCCGACTGTTTCGAGGATTGGAAAAAGTAATGTCAAAAGTGCGTTTTATCGGACGGGGATTACTTTGAAATTAATTTGGAAGAATAAATAAAAATTTACATTTTTATAAACAAATTCACCTTACTTTTTGATCACAGTGCTACTATATAAAAAATTATAATTGGATTAATTTGCGATTAATACGATCAGACTAATTTTCATATAGAGCTGATGACTCGATTTCTAAATATAAATTTAAACTATACATTGATTATTGTGATGTGTTTATTTAACGATAAATTAGATTTTAATAACATTTTTTTTTATATTTAATAATTTATATATTAAATCTTTCATAAAATTTTATATAAGAAATATAATGAAAAATAATTTCTGAATGATTTTAATTCATATAAAAATATATTTTATTCATAAATTTTAATGAAGTTTTTTAATATATAAAATAACATTATTTAAATATTCTTTTATCGATTTCGATTATTAGATTTATACTAAAATATACATGATTATTACAATATTAAAGTTGATTTTTTAGTATTACATTTTTCTATCACGTTTGAATTTTGTATGATTTTTGAGACAAAAAGAAAGCATTCTGTTTAAATAAATAATAAAAATAATTAGTGTTAATTAAAAATAATTATGTCGTCTAATTGAATAGAAATAGTTTTGAATAAATAAACTAGATTTTATCAAACATTTTAAATTATATCATTAAATTTATTCAAAATTTAAATAAATATAAAATAAAATTCGCACATTTATTTCGAATAATATAAAATAAAATATAATATAATATAATAAAAAGAGCGAAAGAAAAATGAAAAGAGTTTTTCAGCACTTGATGACAAACTATGTTAAATAATTAACCTACTTGCGATGTACTTCAACACTTTCAACATAAAACGTGCGCAAAGTCGCAAATAAAATGTAAATGAAGCGGAAAAAACTCGATAAATAAAAATACACACACACACACACATATATATATATATATATATATATATATATATATATATATATATATATATATATATATATATATATATATATATATGACAAGAGAATATTCGAAAGACCGCACGTACCACGAGTTGAGAACCGCTGAACTAGATCAAACCCGCGTCGAAATAGGTTAAGAATATATCCTTGTACGAAATCAGATATTCATTATGTTCGGCAGATCACACGTTTTCTACGCAGACAGAGCTTATCTAGAATTCAACAGACGTCTTTCGCACGTTTTATCGAGAGAGAAAAAAAAAGGAAGGAAAAGACAAGAAAAATAAAAAGAAAGGCGGCGGTTTCGCGATCGAGGACGACACGATAAAAAAAAACCGTCGCCCGACTACCTTTTTTTTTATTCATTGTAAACTTCGACGACGACGACGACAAGCCTCCGTGATGATGTACGAGGTGTAATTGATGGATGTAAATTTTTGCCAGATAACGAATTCGAACGCGACTATCTGATTCTATTCCAATTTTCCGACCGACGTTTTTCTATTTTGTTTTTTTTTCACCCTGTATATATAATATATACATATATATCTCCTTTCGTTCTTTCGAATTTAAATTTTCACTTGGCAGAGTCAAAAAATGCACGACTTTTCTCCGGGGGGTACGTGTTTCGCATTTATCAGACTTTTGTTTTTCTTTTCAATATATACATATATATATATATTTTTTCAGAATTTTTCCTTTTTCCTTCGTTGGTTCGAGTCGTAAAATTTATTTTTGAGAGGTTACAAGCAATATTGTGGCGTTGTTTTATTTTGCCCGCGGCGTAATAACACTTTGAGTTACCACGTTTTAAATTTCCGGGTTTAAATCCTGCTGCGCTACTTTTCTTTTTTACGACTCACTTTTCCGTCTAACACTCGAAAGTGGTCTCCCTTCGTTTTTTTTTTGCAACAGTTTCTTTCTATTCAACAAACGTGCTAATTATATATAATATATTTTCTTATTTTTAACACGCTTTTATATAAATTTCACTCGTCTGTTTGTCCGGATGGAATTTTGTAATCGATTTTTCGAGCATTTTTCGATGTTCGATTGAGCTGAAATTTTGCATACTTGCTCAATCTTAATGACAATGCAAAAATCAATTAACAGATTTATAAAATAATTGACCAATTAATTACGATATAATTGTCACTAATAAAGCGATATGACGAATAATAATACAATGATACATTTATCGATAAATTTATATTGATAATATGGTACAATGGTGCGATTATTATTATAGGTAATAACAGTAATACAATATGTGTTTTTTTTTTAGAAAAAAATATTTTTATATAGTTGTTATTTTTTGTATATATTATCTTCCATTTATTTTGTCCTTTGATACTAAAAAAAATGTGACATTGCGTTTAATAAAAACAATTTGAGTAGTAATTTAAGTCTTGTCATATTTTATATACTGAATAGCAACGAGAAAATTACACTTATAAATTCAGTGTTAACATTTGAACTTGTCTCTATTTAAATTTAAATATACTTAACAAAAAAAACCAAAGGACATAAGTGCGGTAATATTTTCATCAGATATCTCAATATAAATCAAATTTTATCTACATATTATTATTCTAACTAATCTAAATTAATAATTGTATTAAATTTAAAAAATAAAATAATAATAATGTCAGTTACGAATCTCGCATTCTAGACAACGTAATGTCAATAATAAAATTTAACTGTTCGACTATCGCCGATATCTTAAAATTTATATATATAAATAAAACGACTTTTCTATAAATAAATACGAACGCTTCTTTATATCAACCGGCCGTCCGTTTATCCGTTTCTTATATAAACTTCGCATGACACGGAAGAGTGCATTCACGTTCGAAAGCAATAAACTTTTAACATTTATCGCGCTTTTAAAATGCAGCGTTTAATTCGAAAAGCAATCATTATTATATTATATATTATTATATTTTTTTTTCTCCGTTTTTATTGCGTCACATTTCGCAGTTTGACGATCGCTTATGTGTTTTAACGATCAATTTTTGCGTTTAAAACAATAAAATATTAAACGTTTTATTGTTGAAAACGTACGCTCAATCGTTTTTCATTATTAGTAAGCGTGCAGCGAATTCATAATCGGTTAGAAATTTTCGGTTCAATTCGTCCTTCTGACCCGAAAGTTATGATAAATTAAGCAATTATTATTTTATTGTTATATATATATATATATATATATATATATATATATATATATATATATATATATATATATATATATATATATATATATATATATATATATATATATATATATATATATATATATATATATCAAAATTATGTTCCATATATATTTTAATTATTTTTTTCCTTTACAAAATTAGATTTACTATAAAATCTATTGAAATCAGCGCTATTTATGAATATACTTCATACCTCAAATTTATTTATTATAGTCAACAAATTCATATTTAACCACCAAACATATTTTTATTTTTTTTGAATGATTTGATGTATAGAATTATTATTATATTTTTAGTTAAATAAAAAACATATTTATGAATATATATTTAAAATGACCGAACGTCCTCCTTTTTGAAGAACAGTCCTCATTTGAAAAATGTCATCCTTTTTCAAATTTTAAATTCAAGTTATTTTTTTTTTTTTTGGAATCCATCTTAAAACTAAGAACAGATCTTCACAGTCGATTTCAAAACGAAGAATCTTTTTTTTTAAGTCGTTGGAGTTTTGACAGTTTTTCATTTAGAATTTAAATACTTATTTTAACAATTTCAACGTGTCCTCCTTTTCATCTTAAAAACATTGATCACCTTATTATATTAATGTTATTTTTTAAACACAGAATCAAAATGTTATATTATAATTAACTAAATATAAATAAATTAATCTATTGTATATTTTTTTTATTTAATATTTTATATATAAATGGAAAATTGACTACTATTATTATTATATATAGTATCATGTGTTAAAATGGTCTCATATTATCGAACACTGTAAATCAGGCATCGAACATCATTAAGAGTTTAACAATCATAAATAAATAATTAATCGTGCAGTCGATTTATTTCGACTGATGACGATGGGGCCGTATCGAACACACGATGGGGTATATAAGAGGGTGGTTGGAGGGGGGGTGCAAAGAGGTCTACGGTCGAATTAATCGACCGCAATGAAATATGCACGAGAGTAAAGTACGGGGTGGGGGAGTGAGTGTTGGCGAATATGGAGGTGGATGAATAGGCGGAGACGGGAACGGGGGGCAATTAGAGAATTTCGACAAGTCGACATGTGAAACTCTATCGATCAGTTAAGCCTACGTGGGTTATTTACACCGTTCGACGAAACAATGGCATTATCCATAATTAATGAAACCTTAACCGTGTAACCGTTGGCCCGATGATGTGGGTTATTCTTACCTTTCGGATTAACGATCCCGTTTACCGCTTTGTTCGAGTACCGCGACCTCTCGTTTCCGTTTCTATCAATTTCGTCCTTCGTTCCGATCGTCCTTCGGTTCTTGTCTCGATTAATTTATTCTTTGAACGTCGGTTCCGATTATGACGATGGTCTGCGATGGACTGTCATCGTGCAATTTAAATCGACCATATATCATTTGATTGAAGTCAATTTGATTCGACGTCGATTACGTGTTTCGTATTCGACGAAAAAAATATTAATAGACAATAATAATTTTTTAAAATGTTTTTCTATTTAATATTAAAAATAATTTATTTAAAAATTCAGTATATAAATACTATTTCGAATACGAGTTCATTACTAACGATGGACCAAACTTGACTATCGCATTTGAACTCAATTTAAACTGGCCGCAAGGCCAAAATTAATCTATTTATTTAAGCAGATGTGTATGTCGCCGAAGGCGTCATCGATTATAATTCTAGTGTTCCGTACAATTCTGCTGTGTTATCATTATTAACGTTTTGTAGATTATATAATTGCGTACTTGTGTCGTTTGAGTTTCGTCATGAAAAAGAGCAACATTGACTTTGTTATCTTTGAGATTTGACCAAACGTATATTATTATAAATATGTTTTTTTTATTATAACATTATCAATTAACTATTGATTTATATGTTATTGGTATATTTAATATTAACATTTTATACATCATATTTATATTATTTATTATGTGTTAATAATAATAAATATTTATATATTCATCTTCGAGAATCAAATTTATTAAAATAATTATACAGAAATGACGAACCTTTTCACGTACGCCTATCAAAAATTCTCAAACATTATTTATGAAATATTCAACATACTATATTTTTTAGTATGTTGAATTTCTTTAGTTTTTTTTAATTTTTTTAGTATGTAAAATTTCTATTACTATTTCTATTCAAAATCTATTATCACATCGGTTTCGTGAAAATTAAACTCATTAATAGTTTATTTATAAATATATACTTTACTTTTTTAATTAATTGTTAAATAATATGTTCATATTAAAAATGTATTTATATGGTTTCGTATAAATAATGTATCAAAATATAATTATGAATATTTTGTTCTTTAATTTATTTTTAATTTTCAAAATATTCACTCCTTTATAAAAGAAATTCTAATTTTCATTAACCAAAATTTTTATATTAAATATAAATTCGACAATTATCTAGACGCAATTTAAGCATTAAACGATAAATTTCAATAATTTAGCATTCTATGGATTAAATAAAAATTTTTAGTGTCGAAAATATAGATCAATATTGTTAATTATATTTTTTTAAAAGATTTAAAGAAAAAAACTATAAATTATATTTTTATATATATAGATTATGCATCTATTTCACGGTGAACTTGTCTAATCAAATTTTATAATTCACTATTCGTACATCGAGCACGGTTCAATAGGCGGTTTAATTGGAGATCGAATCAAAACACTAATTAATGCGACGTTATAATTCATGGTAGCTCGTTTCTAATAACATGCACTCCGTTGCGTCATATTAATTGACGATTAAATATTAATCGCTTCATTACATTAATGAAGTCAACACACTTGAGCTCGACGCCCTAGTCAACGAGGATGAGAAAGGAAAACCTTATTAGTGCTGCGAGATGGTGAAAGGGGAGAGGGGAGGGGGTCGGAAAAGCGGAAGACGCGTGAATTTTCATCAAGCGCCATTTTATTATATTAAACGAATGCGTTGAAGAAATTAAACGGGCAGCAAATTGACTGATGATGACGACGAGCCTGAGAAGGATTCGTGTTTTTCGGATGTATCATAGAAAATTATTTGAATATATACTTCAGTGATCAAAAAGTAAGGTGAAATTGTTATTTAAAACTCCCGGGAATAAGGAAAGCAGGTAACTGTCTATAACATTTGCCAAGCGTCTGTTTGTCAAAAGTTTTAATTATCTTCGAGTTACACGTGTTTTTACAACCTCGGTTCCTTCATCACGATAAAGCACCATGTCTTACTGCATTGGTTCTTCGCAATTTTTTGTCAAAAACTCGACTTATATCGTTGCGCAACCACCGTATTCGCCCGATTTGGCTCCGTGCGACTTCTGGCTATTCAGCAAACTCAAAAGGTCAATGTGGGAACGCCTTTTTGGCACGATTGGGGAGATAAAAACAGAATATATATTGAAGGCTATACGGAAAAAAGACTATTTCGACTGTTTCGAGAACTGAAAGAAGCGTTGGCAAAAGTGCGTTTTATCGGACGAGGATTACTTTGAAGGAAATGAAATTGATTTGAAAGAATAAAGAATTTACATTTTATAAACAAATTCACCTTACTTTTTGATCACAATGTTACATATATATATATATATATATATATATATATATATATATATATATATATATATATATATATATATATATATATATATATATATATATATATATATATATATATATATATATATATTAGCTTTTCAATTGCATTAGAAATTATTAAATTAATATACCATAATAATTTATGAAGAAATCATAAAAAATAGAAAATTATTTTTTCAAGTAACACTAAAAAATATATAATATTTAATTAAATTTTATATAAATATTTTTAAAAGACAATCACAAATTGTAAAAAGTTAAACAACACTAAACTATACCCTATAATTTTCACATATAAATGTTTTTTAAAAAAAAAATACCATCACAACTCAATATATATATAGCAAACTTTAAATTGTACGGAAACGGTGCACTGTAATAATGGGATATCCGAGACGAGTCCCGTCTATACGTGAACCATTATAAATTAGTCTTGGTTTAATTTGAAGTCATCGTGTACTTGGCTTTATCATTAAATATATTCACTCGGTCTCGTTGCTTTCAGCCGGTATTTAACGGTCATTTCAGCCACACATTGCACTACTTTCAGCCTCGTCTACACTCGTGCATTTACCTGTTTACATTATATTATATAACCCATATTAAGTATTACGTATATATTTAGTTAATAAAAAATGCGCCTTAATTGACACCAATAATTCATTATATACTATATACATATATTTATATTTTTAAATAAATTCACTCGAATAGCCTTATTCAGACTTTATTATCAATTCAATATATATTTATGGAGCTTTTTTTCTATATTATTTCGTCTGCGCCGCTTCTTTGAATTCGAACTTTACCATAATTAGTTCATTCGATTGCGACTATCCTCTGGGAAGTTTTCATTTGACGTCGCCTTAACTCATTTATTTATTTAGTATACATAAAACATTCCGACGAGTTTTACATTATGAAAGAAAAAAAAATCAATTACTCCACAAGTCTCTATGGGCTCGGAACTCTTTATCGAGTTTTAATCATTTTTCAACTATAGAAATCGGCATTTCAATTCAAATAAGATTTTTTTTTAAATTATAATCAATATATACTTACTTATATTTCGTTTAATGCAATTTAATTTTTAAATTATTTTTTTTAATTTTCATGCGATTTTTTAATCACTTTGTGCATTTTTTCCATTTTTTTTAATTCACAAAATCAGCGAAGAAGACTTTGATACAATCAATATTGACTAATTACTATAATATGTCATTTCTGATGAATATATTTTAACTTAACTCTTATTACTAAAATGTGATAATAATAAAAAATTATTAATACAATTTTTAGAGTATTTTATATGAAAAAATTCGTAGTTATGTGATTTTATAGGATGAAATATATCTTTTATATTTTATAGTAAATCACAATTCTTTTTATGCGATTTGCTCTAGAACGTATCTACCGCATAAAACGAGATTTAAAACTACTTAAAATCTTTTATATTATTTGAAATGTTCCCTTTGTACTCGAGAGGTGTCGTTAAATCACCAAATTAATTCGAAAACTCGATGTGCGATCGATGTACAATCATTATTTCTGTTAATCACTTTGTAACAAATTTACATACTCTTTTTTTATATAATATTATGAAGTGAAAATTATGCTTTTTTCAAATAGATATAAGATTTTCTTATTTTAAATTAATTCAAAATCACGTAACCACAAATCGAACTGCATTTTCATCATTGATACTGCAATACTTTTTCGGTTCAAACCTAAAAATCTTAATTGAAGAATTATTAAAGTTAAAATTTTTAATCCTTATAAACATGGAATAATAAAATGATTGTGTAGATCAGTATATCACAATATACTGTTTTTAATAAAATTTCTGAAATGGTAATGAAAATTATTTTTTTATTTAAAGTTAAAAATTTGTTCAATAAATCCATATATTCTATATTAAACCACTAAACAACTGAACTTTATAAAATGTTAAAATATATAATATAAAGCATACATTTTTTATCGTATAATAATTTTAAGTTTAGAGTAAAACAATTCTCCAATAGCGCTGAAATATTTAGAATTAATAAATATATTAAATCATTATGTATCTCTTTATTGATTAATTAATAATATATGACTTGCTCTCTTTTATATTAAATAAAGATAGAAAACTCTATCTTATCCATCTAGTGAGCTTTTAAATGATTCATAACGTGAGCGTTTTTTTTCTCTAAAGAGGAGGAGGAGGAGGGGGTGAGCGAGCGGGGGAGGCGGAATGATGGTTTTCCATACAACGTCGATAATAGAAGTTATTAATCAGACAAAGAAACCGGTAGACAAACATTGCGGTAACCGTAACTCCGTCGGAGGCGTCGTTATGTTGAGAAGATAATTAATATCGTCGTTAATGGTTTCATCCACCGTCATTTATTACGACGAGGCGACGGCGAGGGGCGCGTGGCTAGAATCGGTAGTGTTTTAGTTCTGAGGAAAAAGGAAAGAATTCAGGTCAAAGTTATCGCGACCAAATAATGTATTGCCGTCCGGGGGTTTTTGCTTTTATCGCGCATTTGCATATTTAAATTATTATATATTCCCGTATATAAGATATCGCACGAATGACCTTTTAGCATATATAAAGGGACGTGTTCGATTTTCAGATTTATCGATTCCTTGTTAGAATTCATAGATGTGAACGTTTCTTTTCAATAACAGCATCAGATAATCTAATATATTAATTCGAATTGAATGTATTATAAAAATATTATGAAAAATTATACACAGAACTGATGACTAAAATATTTTATTATTCAATTATATATTAGAATAAATTTCTGATAGTACATTCGCTTAGTTACAAAATATATATTCTCGGTAATTTCTATAGAAAATAACCTATCGAAAGAAAAACAACTTTATCATTCTTATCGTTTTTCTCCTTAACCGAGGGTCGCAGATTTTCCTTTACTTTTACTCGTGGACTAATTTAACCCGGAGCTTTTTCGATCTCTTCATTTGTCTCTCTTGACATTTACTTTGTAATATTTGTGTATTATCTTATTTTTGTCCTATAAAATACATAATTATACGATGAAATTAAAATACTGCAATTTAATACAATAATTTAAGATCCGTATTAAAATTGAAAATGTATTGAGCTGATATGTTTTTTTTTAATAATTATATAAAAATATTTTTATATTATTAAAGACATTTAAATCCAGAATAAACGATATTTATTTCGATTTCAAATCTAAAATTTTATTTCTAGCGAAAATAATCCATTACATGCAGTCGTAATTTAGTGACTTTGTAATAAATTACAGGATATTTTTACTATGTTGAAACGAACCGTAACGACAAATTCATTTTGTTTGTCCGTATTTTTTTTTCTGGATTATTACACAAAATGCAATCGACTCGTTAAGAAAATTATATTATTTTATTTCTGCGGTCTTTTATCTCGATTTTTTTTTGCCGAAATTGTATAATCAATTAGCGCTGACTCCGCAGGCAATAATCGAACTAGCAAACAAGATTATATATATATATATATATATATATATATATATATATATATATATATATATATATATATATATATAATTGTATTAACAGAATTATTTATCCTAAATATTATTAGAAAATACGTAGACATTCTATTAATAATCTTAAACCTGTTACGACATCAAAACTCTAATAGAAACAATTCTAAAAATATTCGAAAAAAAAATTAAGAACCTACGAAAATTTATATAAAAAGTTTAAGACTCGATTTTCTAAAAAAATAAATAAATAAATAAAATACTACAGCGTTTGATGTTTGAAAATAAGTATTATATTTGAACATTTTAAACAATATCATATTAAAGTTGATATAATAATGTTACTCTATATCGAATATTTTAATTGTGATTAAGTAGTTTTTTTTCATAACTATTTCGAACTTTTAAGTATAACTTATAAAACTTTTCAGTATAAATGATAATAACTAAATCCCATATGAATTTTCAACTTTATATGTATTATAATTTAAAACGAATTTTACTACGTTTAATATAACAAAAACATATAGTAAATTACCGCCGTTAAAATTTTAATCTACGGCCATATTAAACGAAACTACAATATATATATATATATATATATATATATATATATATATATATATATATATATATATATATATATATATATATATATATATATATATATATATATATATATATATATATATATATATATATATATATATATATATATGAAAAAAAGTCGATATTTTCATATATATGCAAATTATATTATAAAATAATACGTGCATTACATGAACCAAGTATAAAGTGCGCTTATATTTAATAAACAACACGTGTATAATACTTACGGCTTTATAAGTTAATTTAGACCAGTGATTTTCAACTTTATTCAATTTTGTACCCCGCATTAATAGTAATTAACGATTTTTTTTTCATAATAATCGATAAATTATAATATAGTAAATACAATGTTACGTTAAAATTAATTCATAGTCGATGGAATATATGGTCAATTGAAACATTAATCGTATTTTCTTTAGATATTTCTAGTTATATTTATCAATAATATCATATGATAATCAATAATTTTCAATCTAATTATAAATAATTATTGTTTCAATTGATTTTAAATTAAAAAAAATATTTTAAATAATTTTATTCTTATATACCAGCGGTTCCCATTTTTTTTCATTAATGTACCCCTAAAACACACACACACACACACACACACACACATATATATATATATATATATATATATATATATATATATATATATATATATATATATATATATATATATAATTTTTCCATCTTCCGCTATAATACCTTTTTTCGGTGTACCACAGGTTGGGAATCGCTGTTATAGACAGTTGGGTATAAATATGTAAAAAGACAATCATTGACCATATATTATTTTTTTTTCAATATAAACTAAAATAAGGTAATCAACCTTACTTTATTCGTCCTCTATTGGAAAGAGTCCTCCTTTTATAATGAGTGTCCTCCTTTTTGATATTTTTCCTTTTTCACATTAATTTTTGCGTTAAGTCGAATTTGATCGATTAGAAATTTCGTTAAATAATTAAAAAAACATGTTTTTTTTTGTGAGCGCGAAATTTAATTGTGTCCTCGTATATATTGTAAAAAAGTTTATCACCTTAACTAAATAAAATGAATCGATACAATTTCAATTCGTACTATTTTTTTTTCGATAATTAATATTTTCTTAATGCGCTTATATCACATGGTTTCTAAACGTCACGGTATATTAGTTTGATCGAAATTCAACCGTAATATTCATAATGGACTTGCTGAGGCGATGAACCGTTCTTTCAGCGAAATTGATCGACATTCACAACATCGTTTACACGTCGAAATATCGAACGACTAAAACGAGAACAAACCCGGCTAATCAGGTCAATTGATTTGCAATTTGTACCCGTTGGCGTTTCTAGTAGTCGTCATTGTTGTAAATGCTCCTGTTTGTCGTTTGTTATATAGGTGTAACCAATTAACGCAACGCGGACCAAAATAAAATATACTCGATTATGATTTTTTTTATATGTGGACCCCTTTGTAAAAAATAAAGTGAAATTGTCTTTTAAAACTCCCGGACATTAGAAAGGCAGGTAAATTGTATTTTTTTTCTTAAGTTGGTAGGACTATCTATATAATATTTACCAAGCATCTGTTTGTCAAAAGGTTTAATTATCTACGAGTTATACCATGTCATACTGCATTGGTTCTTCGCAATTTTTTTTGTCAAAAACTCGACTCATATCGTTCCGCAACCACCGTATTCGCCCGATTTGACTCCGTACGACTTCTGGCTATTCAGCAAACTCAAAAGGCAAATGCGGGGATGTATTTTTAACACCGTTTTGAGGAGTTAAAAATCGAATCGAAGAAGATCTTTAGGGCTATACCGGAAAAAGACTATCCCGACTGTTTCAATGACTGGAAAAAACATTGTCAAAAATGCGTATTACAGGGATTACTTTGAAGGGGATGAAATTGATTTGAAATAATAAATTAAAAAAAAATACATTTTATAAACAAATTCACCTTACTTTTTAATCACAGTGATAAATATTTTTTAAATTATTTATTATATGAGGTTTTTGTGACAACAAAAAAACAGCTTCACTATTATAATTACCATTATTTATATGATTTTATTGAACTTTTCAATTAAAATACACATGCTTCAATTCAATTGAATATATCTAATTATTTATAAATTAAATATATTCAATTGATTTTGTTATGACATACTTTATTTTTTTTATTTTCCATCACATGAAATTTGTATATTAAATTAATTTTGTTCACATAAATTTTAATAAAATATTTTTTTTATCAATATTATTATTATTATTATAACATTTCATATAACTTTTAATGTTGGAATGCATAACATTTACAATTTAATTTTTATAAGCGAATATATATAATAAATGTATATTTATAATTATCTGATACATAGTATTCACATAAAATTGTACTCTATATAATTTTACTGTAATAGTTTTAATTTAATTACTTGTGAATTGCTTGTCTAATATCGTTATAAAATAATAGTATATACTTGTTAAGAAATTAAATAGTATATTAATAAATTTTTAAACTTTTATATGAGACTTTATCTAATATATTTAAAACATTATTTAGTATTATTATTTTATGCGTTTTACACTCTAAATACTCCAGATTTTACAACATCAGGTCGAATCGTCACCTTTCATCATAAAACAAAATGAAAATCGCACGTAATAAATAGCGTCGTAAAGTGTAAATTGATAAAAATGGCGACCGTGCATGACCGTCGTATCTCGAGTCGCCACGCCTTTTTCGAATTTATTTACGCCGAGTGAGAAAACGGAAACGAAAGCTCCCCAACTTAAAAAAAAAAATAAATAAATAAAAAACAACAGGGGAGAGGGATTAAAAAATTAAACGAAATTTAATAAATAATGTCAAAAGCATCTAATATATTATTATATATTTTTTTTTATCATTATACGATGCAAATAAATAACAAATAACTTTATATATAATATATATTGTTTTTTATGTCATCACTGTCAGTTAATGTCAGTCATTTATTTTGTTCTTTATAAAAGGACAATGCACAGACAAAAGTACGTATAAATTCGTAAACGACTGTCATATTTCATATTTATAAGACTGAATCGATGCACATATAAGAGAAGTAATTTATAGACAATAAAAATAAATGAAACGATAAAAGACAAAGGGTATATATATATATATATATATATATATATATATATATATATATATATATATATATATATATTTATATATATATATATATACAAAAATAGTATTTTATATATAATGTTATCATCAATAAATTTGTAAATGAATGCAAATTAAATATTGATATTCTGATTTTTAATAAATTATTAAAATATGTATAAGAATATTTGATATTTTTATTATATTTTAAATCACTATATTTGACTACAAATATACAATATTTTGTAATATAAGCAATGTTTGCACACAAATTTGTTTCATATCTACTGTTAAACTGCGATCAATCAATTTTACTTGTCATAAAATTTAATTATTTTCGTTATTATATTATATATAAAAATATATTTTTTTTTTATATAAATCGATTTCGACAATTATTTAAAAAAAATGTAAACTGACTAAAAATTCACTTATCTTTATCAAGACATTCAGAATATGAAATTTCGATCTGCATTGACAAGATCATAATATTAATTCATTTAAACGATTTTGTTATTACAAAACATATAAAATTTAATACACTAAATTTACATAAATAAAAATATAATATTCTGCTCATTGAAAATAGAAGTTAAAGTATATTCATCTTGTATAATAATATTTCGTAATTATCACCGGTTATAAAAATTATTTTAATTTATTAAATTACATCAGTCGCTCAAAAACGATTCAATGGGGGGGGGCGTATTAATAATGTAATTATTATTTTTTTCTTCGTGTAAAACCTTCATATTAAATTTCGAACGATTTGTCGTAAAAACGACCCTCGTTATTAAAACGATTAACTCTTTTGTCAACTGCTTACGTCGTATTCATCAAGATAAGCGAATTTCATACTTTGTACCGTTTATTTTTAACATTTTTATATTATTTTTTTCTACCCGATTTCTGATAAATTAATATATAATTTTTATTATTAAAATTATATATATATATATATATATATATATATATATATATATATATATATATATTAAAAAAAAAGGATTTTACTATATTTTATGAGTGATGTGCGTCGATATGGCGGTGCGCTTTTCATGTCGATTTTTCGCGGACGGTTTTTCCGACAGATTTTCCGCTGACTCCGACGTGGATCCAGATTCCAATTTCCATTTATCAGATCAGCCACAACTACGTGACCGCCTTTGCCAGGTTTTCGCCTTTGCGAAAGGCAAACATTTGCCCTATAGTTTTTCGTGAAATGACTACGACCACATTTTATACACACACTGTAATATATATATATATATATATATATATATATATATATATATATATATATATATATATATATATATATAAATGTCAGAATGATATTAATTTTATTTTCACGCGAATTTTCCACGATGAAAAATCTTCTATTTTTATGACATAGTTTTTCAAATATATTTTTGTCCATCTGAAAAATATGTGCAATAGTTTTCAGATAAACCAAATGGAATACGAATCGATATATTTTCACTAATCAAATTCAGTACATCATATTTTATAACTTTCTTTCTGGCGACATTTAAACATTTTTTTTGGATATAAAAATCGTATAATTTTATTGATTTTTTCATTGCATATTTTTCAATATTTTTTCCAAAAAAAAAAAATAAAATAAAAATCTAATATTAAGTGCAAAACGCTTTTCCAACAGAACAATACTGGGACTTGTAATTCAAATCACCACGTCTGTTATTTTCGTCAATACGTTACACGTATACAGACCGATACACGCACGCCATTGTAATGCTGAAAATTCTTTTTAATTTCGCATTTCTGTAACGACGCTAATATTAAGTTGGCGTGTCAAAGTAATATATCAATTTTGTGACGGCGTCATACCCTTCCATATATTCATACATATTCATTTATACACACGTACGAAATAATTTATATCAGGGGCGGCTCGTTTTGACGAAGGGGCCGCAAGAAATGCACCCCTGGCTAACGTTAAAAAAACATGTATATATATATATATATATATATATATATATATATATATATATATTACTAGCGTTCACTTTCTATACCGATCGAAAATTATTATAGAATTTATCAAAATGCGTACCCGTGATTAAGGGTGATAAATCATTTGTATTGTCATATTATTATAGTTATTTTTCTTAAAATACTGCATTTGGGGAGTGATTCATATTTTTTTACAAAAAAAAATATATTTTTAATGCATTCAATATTGATTTAATAAAAAATAATATTTTTATATATTTTTTTTAATTTTTAACATTAACCCATTTTAAGATTAAGTCATTAGTCTGACTTCTTTCATTTTATTTGACTACTATATATATTCATTATATATTAAATTTCTCAAAATATGAACTATAGCATAGGTGGCCAAACTGCGGCTCGCGAGTCACATGCGGCTCTTCGAAGGAAAATTTTTGTGGCTCTTGATAAATTTATCCGAGTTCAGTTTTCATTTTTAATTTTAAACATTTATCAAAAGATGTAAAATAAATGTGTTTAATTTTTAATATTTAAATTCATAAATAATTTATGTAAAAAAAATATCTTTTTTGTATACCTTTTAAATACGTATTTAATTACAGCTCAGACTATCAAAGATCTTGGCTACCCCTGAACTATAGAATAATCGAATAATGTAAAAAATATACTATCTCAGTTTCATATTAAACATAAATAAATCAACATCAAATAATTTAATATAATAAAACAATATTATTTTTAAAACCACAACTCGTTGATAAATCATCTCTTAATCAAAAAATACAATTTTTCATCAATTTCTAAATATTGAATTAATTTTAAAAAATAAAATATACCAATATAAATTAAATTCAAAAAAAAAATCAATCACATCATTAAACGAGCCGCCGCTGTAATTCGACTATAATATATTTATTTACATTTAATATACAGGCTGAAACCGAAAGTTTTGTGACCTGAACTCGTCGTGTGTTACGTTAAATTATAACCACCGATAACGCCGTAGCACAAAACTTCCGTTATATACTGTGTATATATATATAAATATATATATATATATATATATATATATATATATATATATATATATATATATATATATATTATAATATATATTTTTTTCCACTGTGACTTTCTAATCTGATCAAGCTGGGTGTTTAGTGTAGAAATTAATATTAAATTACAATGTAACACGTGAAATAAAACGCAATTAGATACGTATGTGTAATGTTAGCGCGTATTTATTTAAATATTGTATATTTTTTTTAGTAATTTTATTTTTTTTTCTTAGTAATTTATATTGAAAAATGTTTCTAGAAAAGCGTTGCGTGTTAGATTATAATAAAAAATGTTTTACTTATATATTATATATCATAATTATTAATTGAGCTAAATTATATTATACTAATATATATTTTTTTATTTTATATAAAGCTGAACAATTGATTTATTTTTCTTGATATAACTTAATTTCCTAAATAAATATCGATATGCATCATAATTAAGAAAATATGCGTGGATTATTCAATCGTTATATATAGACTTAGATCCATAAAAGCTTTACTGCCAATAATTTATAATTTTAATTGAAAATAATTGATGACGTCAGAAGTCTATTTTTTTATATTATATTAGTATTTTTTTATGAAAACGAGTCTTCAGCTCAACGCTTACATTTCTAATATTCATTTTAAATATTTTTATAAATATATTTTTCTATATAAAAATTACAATAAAATATTTTTAACAAAAAAAAAAGATTTTTTTAAGTCATAAAAGTATAACACATTGTTATTTATTTATTTTTATTTATAATTTAATTGTCAATTTGTCGATTATATTATATTTAAAAAATAATATTAAAAATTTAAAAACAATTAAATTATTAATGAATCGCTATCTTAAAATGCAATATTTTTATATTATTATTTCACAAATACATAATATATATATTAAACTGTATTTTTAAAAAATATATTAATCAAAGTTTTTAAATCTCAAGCTTAAGCTTTAATTTAATATATTAAAAGCTTCCATCTTTTTGACTACATAATTTACATTTTTTTCTCACAAATATGTTCATTTATATTAAATTGAAAATAATATTAATTATTATTAAAATGAAGCACTTTAATAATTTTAAAAATTTTGCTTCATATAAAATTCTGTTTCAAACTTAAATATATTAATTAATATATAATTTAAAAATGAACTATTTTATATTGATAAATTTTATTTTTTATTTATAATATATTTCTAGAGTTCTCAAATGTGATGATTTTTTTAAATATTTATTATATATAAAAAATAATAATTTTATATAATAATATCATTGGATTTTTTAACGTAGACCTTCATTATTACAGTCAATCGAATTGACCACATGGCCAAAGGTCTATATCTAGCATTTTATATTTGAGGCTATATATATGACCAGGTGTTCCATTCAATCGACATACCTTTTCCAATGTTTATGATTCCATAATGAACGGTTTTCAGCATATCGGCTGAATAATAAATCAATATATAATGTATATTAGCGTGAGAACTTGACGCACAGTTGAACAGGTGCATTTTTTGCAGAACCGCAGACCGAGTATAGACTAGGAAAGAAAATGCAAAATAAATAAAATAAAAATATATATAACACTGTGAATTTGTTTATGAAATGTGAATTCTTTATTTATTCTTCCAAATCAATTTCATCCCCTTCAAAGTAATTCCACTTTTTTCAACGCATTTTCCAATCTTCGAAACAGTCGGAATAGTCTTTTTCCGGTATAGCCTTCAATACCTTTCTCGATTCGGTTTTTATCTCCTCAATCGTATCAAAACGGCGTCCCCGCATTGGTCTTTTAAGTTTGCTGAATAGCCAGAAGTCGCACGGAGTTAAATCGGGCAAATACGGTGGTTGCGGAGAGATATGTATCGAGTTTTTGGCAAAAAAGTCGCGAAAAACCAATGCAGTATGACATAGTGCATCATCATGATGAAGGAACCAAGAGTTGTAAAAATACGTGTAACTCGGAAATAATTAAGCATTTTGACAAACAAACGATGGCAAATGATATAGATAGTCATACAAACTTAAGAAAAAATACAATTACCTGCTTCTTAATGCCTGAGAGTTTTAAATGACAATTTCACCTTACTTTTTGATCACAGTAGTATATATCGGAAAATTCAATATAGACGTAGAAGAATAAAAAAAAGAAAAGTTCTACGGTAATATAAAAAAAAATTGAATAATAATAATAATGAAATATAAAAGAAAATCCGGAGCAAAACGCTAGTCAATCATTCGTGCCTTTAATTATGAATAATTTCAAAACGACCGCCTTTTTCAATGAGCCGTAATGAACGGTTGTTTTCAAAGTGCACACCGCATATGAAAAGCTTTTATCGTTTTAATATTATTTTTAATTATTTAAAGTGTGTGTGTGTGTGTGTGTGTGTGTGTGTGTGGTGTGTGTGCGTATGTTTATATGTCACGCATGTTGAATATTCGTGTCGATAAAATGGTGCTACGTTTTGAATATATAACGGTGAATCGGTAATGTTGAAGTATTTTTTTTTAAATCGATAATTGAACGATGAACCTTTATATATATATATATATATATATATATATATATATATATATATGAATAATATTTAGTGATTTTTCATACATTAATCGAGTAATTTGTCTATTATATGAAAATGTTTCTATATTGAATCATAAAAAATATGTACTGTTTTATATTTCTAAATACAATATTGTTTTACTTATATTAAAAAAATAAAAATATTATAATTATTAACAAAAAATAATAATCGGCAATCAAATAATAATGATAATAATAATAAATATTATTTTTTTGAATTTTGCCCGTATCTTATTATTTGCATGCGTTATTAAGATTTTTATCGAAACGTACGGCGGTTAATGTGTACGAAAAAGCGAGCAGATCGGAACTTAATGGGTTAAGGGCTAATTCGACGTGCTTTCGAATCGACGACGAGACCAGAGGGTACAATAATGATTGAATCCATTTGAATAAAAAAATAATTTCCTTTAATAGCATCACAAAAACGAGGGGGGGAGGGGAGACGTGTTTGGGGGGGAGCACCGTTCACAAAAGAATAAATTTTTACCCCTTATAATTTACATTTATTTTATATTATATTATTTTTATTTAAATAACACGTATTTTTTTCACGCTATATGATCGTAAATATAAAATTAATATTTTTTTTAATTCAAAATTATTTATCATTATACAATCAATTTTCCATCCCATATTAACTTACGCATTGATCTAAAAAATACAAAAATAAAAATAATTTATTATACAATATATATATATATATATATTTTTTTTTTCAAATTATATAATATATATCGTGTTACTGATTTTCTATCATAAATATAATATTAAGGCTCTATATTTACTATTTATAAATTCATATTGTATGAAATTAACAGGTATCTTCTTATGTACAACATTTCCGTTTAATTAATAATGTTATCGATATTCTATTATATTTGTACGATTTCACTTGTTCATAGCGATACGGAGTTATTCTCAAACTGTTGTACGCAATATAATATAATTAATTATAATGTAAATTTAGAAAAAAAATATAATATTTTAATTAAAAATATTCGTAGTAAAAGTTTGTTAAATTTAATAAATCTATGGATGAATTTAAAGCAACGCTAAGGTTTCTATATAATCTATAGGTGGTTGCATAATCGTGACTTTGACACGCCGCCCCGTCGCAAGACCCTAGTGACGCCACTGTGAACATTTTCACACCGTTGTATATATTGTAAAAGCTTGTTTTAGCCGACGGTATTCATTTGATTCAAGCCTAACGTCGTGCTTAACGAGCGAAAATGCGCGCTTACACGCAAAAGCTCTTCGACAAGTGAAAAAAAAAATTTTTTTTTCGATTTATTTATTTATTTTTGTTGTTGTTACGCATTTTCTTTGCAAAATCAGAAATTTTAATTAATCTTGACACGAGCATTTTCGGTTCCTGTATAATAATAATATATATATATTTTTTATGTTTGTTTATTACGCATTGTTTTTGTTCTTGTTCTCCTTTCACGCTTCGAATGTGACGACATCGTTGATAACGAGCATATAAATGTTGTTTCGTGTTGAGCTTTTTTTATTATTATTATTTTGTTTTTCACCCCCCCCCCTCCATGACCATTAATATTCGAGACTTTTTTATTATTCGCATGTTTCATTTCACTTTTCATTTTAAATCCGTTTAACGACTTTTTTTTTACTCGAAATTAATATCGGACAGAAAATTTAAAATTATGCCCCTTCAAAGGATTAAAATTATTTTATGTAAATATTTAACGGTAATTTAAAATGAAATATCTAATATAAAGTAGAACAATAGTAATGAAATATTATCAAATAAATAATTCATTTCGACTGATTTTATGTCAAGTGTTCTATTTATAATCATAATAAAAGTATAAATTTAGTCAAACGCCGAATTTCTTTTATACTTTTCTTTTATAAATTTATATATATATATATATATATATATATATATATATATATATATATATATATATATATATATATATATATATATATATGGTCATAATTTTAAATATATAATAAAGTAAATTAAAAAATAAATTTTATTAAAGTGTGCCTTATTCGAATGAATTTTGAAAATATCTGTTCAATTCACATATATGAAATCATATAAATATTAATAATCCTCAATTATTTTCTTCTCAATTTTTCAATAATGTATAATATATATATATATATATATATATATATATATATATATATATATATATATATATATATATATATATATATATATATATTAAAAATACAATATTATTAAACATTATTCCATAATAAAATAATATATTATAATATTTATATAAAGCAAAATTGTGCTTAAATATCAATCGCATTCTGATTTAATTCCTTTTAAGTGTAGTTTAATTTATTTATATGCTTTCAACAATCTTTTTCTAGTATTTAAATTAATCTATATATATTAAAAAAATACAAATTTATTAGATCTTATTTAACATCATATAATAATAATATAAAAATTAAAATTATATTTAAACATACGTTCTATTATGATTTAATTCCTTTCAAATATAGTTCACTTTCTTTATATATCTTCATTCTAGTCTTTTACTAATATTTTGAATTAGTCAATATATTTTAAAAAAATATAACCTTATTCTGTATTAAGATAATATCATACTAAAAGAGAAAAATTGTGTTTAAACATCAATTCAATTCCGATTTAGTATAATTACCGCAGCCAACTTAAAATGTTCATATAAATATATTAAAATCTATTCCGCGTTATTTTTCAATTTATAATATTAAATTTATATATACATAGCATAACTCGGAAATATTTCATGCATGTTAAAATTACATATTCGAACGCATATATAATTAAATTTATAATATTATAATTAGATACGTTGAAGACTGTACAAATTCTGCGGATCCTTACCAAGTTTATTTCAGTACCGGATAAACTTGCACGTATTGCCATACATAATCAACCGTAGCGAAAACTTTGCGCAAAATTTGAATAATTACACGATAACTTGATAAAATGGGGCATTTATTTTCGTACTTTATGACAATTGGCATTGTGTTTTGTAATTTTAGAACACTAAAATATGCCTCACATTATATTCTTGCGGCAATCGGAATAGGAAGCGAACGATTAAAATTGCTATAGCCAACCCCGCATGCATACTTCATAGAAATTAATGGCATAATTGCATCCACTGCATTTCTAATAAACTTTCATACGTCACACGTACGAACGTTTATATATAATGGCTTCTCAAATTTTCAAGTGATTTCATGAAAACTTAAAAAAAAACCTCTTATATTATAGGATAGAATCATATTTTTAAAGAATTTTTCATTGATTTTATGGATATGAAATTGACGATTCTATTGCTTAATATTGCCTATATAATACCATTCAGAACAATTTTAAATATATTTATATTAAATATTATTAATTTATTAATTCAAAATTTATCGAAAATTAAGAAATAAACATTGAAACTTTCATACACACACACACACACACATATATATATATATATATTTATATATATATATATATATATATATATATATATATATATAATACAATATTTAATACAAAAAAATTATCTAATTCAATCATTTTCTATATATAAATTAATATGTTAAAAATAATATAGATTTATATTTAAAAAAACTTAAAAAAATTGTAAAAGAAAAAAACTTTTTTCAAAAACTTTTTTTACTTTATATTTAAATATCTATTTAAATAAGTATCTTTTAAATTGTTTCATTAAGTTCTGCTAAATTTAATCGTAAACGTTCCAGTTTAAATATAGGTCACGTTCAAATGTAGGCCTCAAAGATCTTAGATTGAAATACTCTGACATAATAATTTTGAATATATACACTAAATGTTTAATCTGCACCAATTATTTCAACTATGCAATTTTATTAATATATTAAAGAAAAAAATGTTGAGAATGTAAGATTGAAACCGGTATATAAGTATAATAAATATGTACACATAAGGAAGTCGAAATTACTCCTTGATATTACACAGTTGAAATCCTGAGGGACTCCTCCCTAAAGACCGCAATGTGAATCCAAATAAGGGTGTAACGACCACATTTGATCTTATCCAACAAATTTTATAGTATTTGAGGGTCTTTTTCTTGGTATACACAATAGAAATAGGAATTTCAGCCACTGGTTTAAGACTATGCACTTCATATCAGATATAAAATTCGTCAAATTCAAACCCGGGAGGGTTAGGAAAATTCGGATAATGCACTAATCTGATTTATCCGAATGCGGTAATTTGACATTTTTATCTATGTAGTGATTTATATGTTATAATAATAAATTGTATAAAATTGTATGTTAAAATTTTTCATTAATATTTTGAATATCTGCAAATTACGATACAGTATAAATTTTATATAAATCACAAAGTATTCATGATTTGATTAAAATTCTAGCATATAATATATATATATATATATATATATATATATATATATATATATATGTATGTATAGTTAATCTGTGGAATGCCGTTCTAGTACGTCCATACATAAAAATTATTTTTAATTATTCGGTATATGGTATATGAAATATATTTCATGGCATTGAAGTATAAGACTACAATAAATTTTCTGACACGAATAAATAGATATAAAATACAAATATATGTATAAATTTAGTATTTTTTCTTCAAAATAAGATAAATATTAATATTATCATATTCAGAATTGTTTTATTTATATAACAAAAAAATCATATATTAAATAAAAAAATATGTTATTAATATCTTATTGAATCATTTCTATGTGAAAAAAAAACATTTATTTTAAACATCGCGTACATCACCAACGTGCCATATAATATTTTCGTCCATCTATAAAATTTATAATATAATATATATAAATGAATTATGATATTAGTAAAAAATTATGTTGCATTTTTTTTCATCATTATTATTTATAGAGACATTTTTTATTCTAGTTCGCTTTATACTCGTATGATAATAATTAACAATCTAAAGTATGTTTGTTTGGTTTTTGACGAGTTAACAACGCCACGAGCAAAGTGCGCAAACTTGAAGCAAACTCCATAAGTCTAAACTTGCATGTCTCAATTTACCTTCAATAATATTAACATTAAGCTAGCTAGCTTCATATAATATATTCCACGTACGTATCGGTTTATTCGAAACTTTATACCAGATTGTATTACCCGTTACCCGGTAGAAAATTGAATAGACCGATACGATATTCGCTCTTATAGAGTGCATCAATATCAATATGAACATATCCCATATATATATATATATATATATATATATATATATATATATATATATATATATACGTATACACTTTTCACGTATGTAGAATAGAGAGCATTAGGAAAAATCTCGCGAGGCTTTTCCGCACGTCGGAAAATTGACACTTTGCACCGCGCGTACGAAAAACGACGTCGGCCCGGTGAAAACTATGCATCGCGTAAAACCTCGTTTATCCATCAGGAATCCGTTGTTTTCCACGAGAAATATTTCCCTAGAGATCGCGAAGAGAGGGATGAATATTGAGGGATGAAGGAAAAAAAACGGCGATAAATTTCTATGTGAATTTTATAGTCTTGTATGAGGTGTTTTTTTTTTTTTTGTATGTAAATAAATGACACGTATCGAATATTAGTATAAAAAATGATGATGTTAGAAGAATGTAAAGTTATTTAAATTTATATATTAATAGTATTTTTACAGTGGTATCAAACATGCGGCCCGTATAATATTGAATGTGAACTAATATTTTCATTTTTTTTAATTTTACACAATTTAAAACAGTTTCTTAATAATTGTTATTCAATCTAATTATTTTTTTATCTTTTAAAGATTTTTTATAATTTAATCTTAAATATTGCATAATGATCTTGATTTTATTAATCATTTATATATTTTTTAATTAATTTAAACGAAATTTTTCTTTAAAATTACCACCTTCTTATATATTTTTATTAATTAAAAATTAAACACATTACTGTATATTTTCGTTTTTATTTTTAAATTAAAAAAAAACTTGTTAGTGATAAAAACATATAAAAAACTAATTTTACAGTATTGATAATATTTTTTTATTTAAAAAATAATAAAAATATTAATTTTATTATATATAAATACAAAAATGGCGTTACAGTCCTTTTAGGTCTAAGATTTTTTTTTAATATAAAAACATCATTTATATTACAATATATCAAAATTATATTATCCACGATCATGCGTGCGTTTGTGCGCGCGTCACTATCGAACGATATCGCAGTACATACTTGCGGAAAATTCGTCGAATGCGGCTTAACGAGCGCGTTATTGTTATTTGTCTTTCGCTCTTTGCATTTTTAAACGATACATATAGTGGGTGAAAAAAAATGCAAAGGGTAGACGCGGTTGGAAATTTTGGGGGATGAAGTGGGAGCATATTTGCCAATACCGTTTATTTTATTTTTATTATTTTTTTTGTATGAACGCTTATTTTTTACCGTGGAAAAACTCGGTCGATTCTGCCAAACCCCCATAGCGTTCGCTTAGCACGTATTCACCGAATTGTTACCATTAAAGCAATAAAACGTAGGCGTTTTCCCGCAAATTTTCACCGGTTTTTCACGCGACAGAAAATAAAATAAAATAAAAATACTCATATATATATATATTTATACCTGTGTGTGTGTGTACGCATAAATGTTTATATATATATATATATATATATTTATTTTGTGTCAGCAGAGAAGAGATAAAAAATGCATAGGTCAATTGTTGGCAATTCGGCATTTTTATTTATTTATTTATTTATTCTGCTTAAACGAGATCGTTTCTATTTATTTATTTTATTTAATTGTGTAAAAAAATATTTTAATTTAAATACGTAATGATCGATTTTTATTTTTATTACACGAATATAAATCGCAATTCACGAATATAAATCGCAATGTATAAATATTTTAAAGATCTACTAAAAAAAATTCTAGAACATTTTACAATTATTTTTCGTACGTTAATGTATTTTAAAATGCATCGAATGCGTTGTGGATCTTTAAAATATCCATCCTAATTTTTATATATACATATTTTAAAGGTCATCTAAAAAAAACAACCTTATAATAGACCATATAAATTTATTTTCTCTAGGTTATAATGTGCCTTTCGTAATCGTATAATGTACCATGTATTTTTTTTTAAAAATAATTTATTATATACATATTGAAAGTATAATAAATTTTTTATAAGAAATTGTGTGAAAATCATAAAAAACTATAAATTTCATAATTATATAGACGTGATATAACTATTTATATAATATTAATATCACAACAGATACAACTCGAAAAAATTTTATCTCTTGAATATTTTTACCGAATTCATCATCACAAAAAAAAAAGAAAAAAATCACAAAACAATGGCTATCAATTCTATCAAACAAAATATTGACAGAATCATATTTTTTTTCAATTGGCTATATTTTCGCAGAGCTTTATACGAAAGCGTCATTCGCACAACACGTCGCTTTCGTTCATATGAAAATTCAAAAAATATTTTCACCGATTTTCAGCATACAGATAGATATATTATACATATATATATATATATATATGTGTGTGTGTGTGTGTGTGTGTGTGTGTGTGTGTGTGTGTGTGTATTTTATTTTGATATAGCGATGTACGTTAATTTTCAACGTGAATTTTCCATATCGACATTTAATTACCGGACATCAATTATACTACTTTACGCATCGTTCGCGTTTACTATGTGAAAAGCGTTCTATTCCGTTTTTATTTACATAATTTTCATATTTTAAAATTCGTTTTAATTATAAACGTTCGATACGTTTGTGAAAATCGACGATTTTTCATAATTTCATCAAAATGATTTTTAATGATGGAAAACGGAAATCATTTAAAATTAAAAAAAAAACATCGATATTATTATTTTTTTATTATAAGCTCATATATATTATTGAAAAAAAATTGTTTAATCAAAATGTTGTAATCTATAAAAATAAAAAGATGTAAATTTAAAACAAATTTTATTAATTTTTAATATTAAGCTATATTTTAGTCTGCCGTAAAGATCTTTATATTCTGTATTTTCGCATATTTTGAATTAAAAATATTTTTGATTTATAAAATTGACTAAAAATTAATTAAAAATAATAATTATCTTAAATATGATATATAAAATTATTAATAAACGTCTAAAATTGTAATAGACTAGATTCGATAACAGTCAATACATTTATTTCAAACTTTTATCATACTTATAAAAATAAATAAATAGGAAATACTCGTATTATTATTAAATTATGATTATGCGTTTACTATTTTAAACTATACAGATTTGTTTTATAATAATTAAAGTGAAATTTTAAAAACCATTACAATATAAATTCTTCATGAGACAGGTGAATAGTTTTCCTCACTTTATAGCGTCTATATATCATTCAAAGTCACGAACAGGAAAATGTTGCTAATATAACAAATGTATTCACTCAAATATTCCATTAACAATACGCGATTTTTTTCTATTATATTATATAAAATATATATACTATTGTGATTAAAAAGTAAGGTGAAATTATAATTTAAAACTCCAGAATATTAGAAAGATAGATAAATTGTGAATATTTTTCTAGATTAGTAGAACTCTTTATAACATTCGCCAAGTGTCAATTTGTCAAAAGGTTTAATTATCTCCGAGTTACACGTGTTTTTATAACTCTTAGTTCCTTCATCAATACACCACCATGTCATATTGCATTGGTTCTTCGCGACTTTTTTGCCAAAAACTCAACTCATATCGTTCCGCAACCATTGTATTCGCCTGATTTGGCTCCGTGCGATTTCTGGCTATTCAGTAAACTCAAAAGACCAATGCGGGGACGCCGTTTTGATACGATTGAGGATATAAAATCCACATCGAAGAAGTGCTTTAAGGTTATACCGGAAAAATATTATTCCGACTCTTTCGACGACTTGAAAAAGTGTTGACAAAAGTGCATACTTACTTTTTGATCAGTGTTATATATATATATATATATATATATATATATATATATATATATATATATATATGAAAAAATAAAAATATTCAGAACATTATGTAAACATCGTGATTTATATATCCATTGTTCACAAGTCACACTTCAATGTTGCGTTCATTTCGTGTCCATTCAAGATTTTCAACGCAGCCGCATAAATCAATTACGACCGACTTTTGGCGCTGACGAAAATCCCGAAACAACAACAAAAAAAAGGAAAATCCCCGCAAAATACCCAGGATTTAAAACAATACGGTGAAAAACCGAAGAATCGTCGAGATGGAAAGCTCGTGTCGGTCTACCGAGGTGTGGGCGTGCTTTTTTTTTAAATTCAAAACGCAGAACAAAATAAACCGTTCGTCGTATTTTAGAGGGTGTATTTTTTTTTATTTTCATTTTTTTTTCTATTTTCGAAGGCTTTCATGCCCGACAACAAAGTGCCGAAAGCGTGACTCGCATTCATCGAAAAAACACCTCCGAACAAAACTCGACGAAAACGCTGGAAAATCCTCACAGAACGCATCGGAAAATCCGTACAACTTTTAATGATCGTTCGTTCGCCGCCGGAAAATTGATGAAAAATCGACAGGTCGATTGAAATTTATTTCGGTTGAAAATTACATCCCTCTATATATAAATAGTGAATAATCAATATAGAATATCTGCAATTTATTATATTTAATATAATATTTCATATTTATAATAAGAACTTTTCACGAATTTATAAAATAATTTCAATAGTTTCCTATTATATTTATTATTCAAGTAGAAAATACAATAATTCAAGAGTTTCACTAATGAGCAATATTGAAAATGAATAAAATATTTCATTTCCAATTAATTCAAGAATACATCAAATAAATACAATTTTTCAAAATGAAAAATTCAAATTAAATTTTCATATAAAAATTTTCAATATTAGAATAATTAATTATTATATAAAATACAAAATATTTTTATACGATATGAAAAATATATTTTTTTTATTGAAATATCCTTTCAAAGATATTCCGTTAAATTTTATAATTCGATGAAATTTCGTTGAAAATCTATTGAATTCTCCACTTTTGAAACGTTTGAATGCGAAAAGCGCAAAACTTGATATCTCGTATGACCAGCGTTCTTCCCAGAATTCAAATTTATGCTCGAAATACTATTTGAGAATCTCTGCTTCGGTCACGTACTTTCATGAATGGAAAATGTAACGACGTTATTATATTCTCGTCTTTTTTTTCGCCTTATTGTTAATGCACGTAACCGGATATCGTAGTCGGTTTTTTGACGTAATATTATAGTAATGTGAGCTTTTTTTCCATCTTTCTATTCTTATATAATGTAATATATTATAAAACAAATCAGAATTTATATATATCTTAATGATACAAATCTTTTAATCTTATTGTAATCACTTTTTTGTTATATAATAATTATAAATAATCTTCAATTTATTTATTATATTAGATATTTTAAATATCAATATTTTATTATACATTTTTTTAGTCACTATATTAAAAAAAATATTTAAATAAATCATATTAAAAAATAATTTTAAACATATATATTCAATATTCATCTATACAAGTTCGTGGCACTGACAACATAACTAAAATCGTCCGTCAAACGGGTTACGGCATTTAAAGAGTTAACCAGGATATAATTTTTAATTTCAAATGAAACAATTGAATCTATTTATAACAATACATTTATATATATATATATATATATATATATATATATATATATATATAATAGATAAACACGAATTAAACAGTGATCGTTACATCATTAAACAAATCCCGCACAACAATAGCGTTATCGGACAATTTCACGGTACACGAGTTGAACGCCCCTGATTCGCGGCAAACATCAAACGCGCTGTAAAATCGCATAACGAGAACGAAACTGATTTAACTGATTAATACCGTTGAGACTGTTGAAATGTAAAATTTTCCATTCGATTCCGCATAATAAAATTGCATCATTGTAATGCAGGCTTTAGCGCGATAGTTTTGTTCACAGTATCGAACAATTTTCCGCTACAAACTTGCAAATGGGACTCAGTATGAATACATACATAATATCGCGGGTATAATATATATATATATATATATATATATATATATATATATATATATAAATATATATCCTTCGTCGTAATATTGATATTAAGCCGAACTATGAGAATTTTCCGACGGCAACTTTATTTACGTGACGCATACATAAAATCTCGCACGGATCGAATTAGACGGTCGTATAGTGAGTTGAGGCTTTTTTTCCATTTTCATTTTCATCCGGAAAAACATACACATACACACGCGCGCGCGAGAGCGCGTGTTTATGAAACGACCGCGCAATAAATCAACAACTCAATTTCATCGCGCTTTTACTAAGTTGCAATGTTCAAATTGTACAAAGAGTAAGAATATCGGTTAAAATTTTACATCGGCGAAAATGTAACAAAGCGCTGGTTTATTTTATTTTTATATTGTATATTGTTATTTGTTAAGCATAAATGTATTATGTATGTAATCTAAAATTGCGTTCAGTGCATTTGTATAATATAATAAAAAAAATCTATTGTTTTGTCGTAAATTTTCAGTCGTATTTTCTTTTAAAATGCAAGTTTTCATGATAAATGTGCATAAATTATTTAAATTTTAACCACTAAATAATAATCTGACCTCCATTTGTTATTTATTATCGTTTAAATAACAATATTATAAAATACAACGCGATATATTTTTTTAAAATTTTTAAATAAATATTTAAACCGAATTTTAATATATTTTCATATATATTATATATAAAAAAATCATTGTAAATTCCAAAAAAAAACAACCTCGATTTTAATCAATTGAATCACAAATTAATTCATTTAAAAATCATATCAACAAGTATTAAAAAAAACATACATCGCACACGAAAAACGTTTCGCAACATTTAACGACGTCGTATATCGCGTCAAAAACTGCAGTTAAATCGTGCGCTTTTCATTTTTTCCGGTTTTTTTTTTCACAACCATTCCCCACTCCTCTACCCATATTTTCCGTTTTTCCCCCACCCCCCCTTTCTCTCTTCCGGTAACATTGTACGCATTTTTTTCGTGGCGAGTTTTTTTTTATCGACGACCGCAAACAATGTTAAAATTTAAAGCGTGCAAAGTTGTTAAAACGTGATTTATTCGTTACTATACAATATTTATGGTGGCATGAACCGCATTAGATTTACACCGACGCGTTTCTATACTAGGTTCGCCTGAAGGCTTTATCGGGAACATGCACTATATTCCCTTTCGCATATTCACTATCAGAAGCCTATTTTTTTATATATATTTAATCTATCTGTTTCCTTTCTACGATATCGTTGTCCCTCTCTCACTTTTCCTCTATTGATAAAAATGATGTATTTCTTCCTTTTTTCTATAAAAATAAAATCATGTTCTTCTATTATAACTAAAAATATTAGAATATTACATATTTAATATAATCTACTCCTATATATATATATATATATATATATATAATTAAAATGACGCCGCCACCATCATTATTATTCAACGATTAATATATTTTTAACAAAATTTTTATCATAACTTAAAATATGGATCCTTTACTATTTATTTTGCCATATATTTTTAAAGATTGATAAAATGTAACCAAACTATCTTCATATTGAATTTTGGCGTCTGCTAAGTACTTTTCACTTTAAATGGCCTATATAAAATATTTTTCTTTTTTTATTATAATAACTAATTCATTCTCCTCCAATATATATATATATATATATTTATATATATATATATATATATATATATATATATATATATAACTATAGATTTCTTTTCACATATAAAATTAACGACTTCTTCACTATTAATTTAATTATTGCACTTAAGACGTTTTTCGGCGTTGTTGGTGAATTTTTTATTCCAAAATTAAAATTATTATACAAAAATTAATATATGCTTTTAGAAATTAATGCTTTTATATTTTAAAATTTTATATATCTCTGATGTTAAGTGAATTTATATACAATATATGAATTTATTGAACAAATTTATAAAATTAAAAGAAAAAAAACAATTTTCGCTACAATTTTAGAATTTTTATTAAAAAAAAACGGTTTATTAGAATATACTAATCTATATAATTATTTTATTAGTCCGTGTTTATAAAGATTAAAAATTTTAAATTTACTAATTCTTTTGTCAAGTTTGAACAAAAAAAGTTTCTAAGTTTCAGTGCGGAAAACGCAGTTCAGTTTAAAGTTACGAGTTTCCGAACTAATTTAAGATAAGAAAATATTATCTCTATTCAAAAGAGCGTCATTTTCCACTTCATAATATTATACAGAAAAAGTATAAAAAATCATTATATAGAAATTAATATAAGTAATCATTGTCACGTATTAGATTTTTACATTAATCCAAATGCAAAAGTTTAATTCTCTGTACAATTCAATTACACTTCCATTTTGACACCAATCGGACACTTTTTTTTAAATATTTATATTATATAAATTTAATATACTTATATGTCAATATATACAAAATATACGAACTGATGATTTAATAATGCATATCGACTTTGCGGTTACAGCAGCAAAAGTTTGACAATCGATTGGGGTGCATATAATTCAATCGACCTGTATATTGCACACACACACACACATACATTTATATATATATATATATATATATATATATATATAATACATCATCATATTTAGCATACGAAACGTATCACACGTATGTCGCTAACTTGAAACAATGACTTAGTAACTTAAACTGGTTAGAAAGTTACACGGGCGCATGTAATTAATTAATTCTAGCGAGACATTGTCACTTTGTCGAGTTTTGCACGTGTCCCGCGTGCAATCCCCATTGTTTGCATTAGGGGGACGCTGGTATAGCAATAAAATACGTGTCTGTTTATGTTTATTCCATTTCGGTATAGTGTGAACGCGGCCTTATACGTTATAAAACGATAAATCGTGCCAACCTTTATATGACATATATTTCATTCTAACATATGATTAATGAATTTTTCCAATTTAAATATATTTTTAATTATTTAATCATTTTTATAATCTTAATAGACAGACAGCTTTATAAAGAATATTCTTTTACAATATTCACACTAAAATTTTTTTTTCTGTTCATTCAAAATATGTATCATACTTTGTATTGTTCTCTTGTCATATTTTATTACACTTTTTATGTTAAGTTTATTTCTGGTTATTCTTCTCAATATTATAATTTACGATGAACGTAACATTTGCATTATATTTAAATTTCCCACCGTTTTCATAATAAATAAATTCATATTATTTATTTACAAAACTACATAAATTTTATATATATTTTTTTTCAATTTAGGATATCATTTTTTAATTTATTTGATTGGTGAAATAAGATTCATAGTTTCATCAATATATAATCTTTTATATTTTATAAAAAATTATATAAATTAAATGACTGCTCTTACCGTTCATATCGATACTATAATAAAATCAATCTGTTTCTAATTTTAACTATTCGGTTATTTTTTTTTTATTAATATTTAATTTTTATAAAGAATGCAAATTTCATGAGAGATATCATAGCAAAATTGCATAGAACGGATATAATGCAACGGAAAATTTTCGTCGCGTCGCCCGCACGAAAATTTTCATAGCGTATGACGCCGCCGCGGAAAATCTCGCGAAAACTCGACGCCGTTGTATTTTATTTTTCCGACCGCGCGCGTTTCGCCGTCTTTCCGTTCATTTGAAAATTCCGGAATTTGAAATGGGGAGGGAAAACTCTGATTACGGCCGCCTGCAGGGAAATCTGTTTGTCATCAGCAAATATTACCGACACACTTTGTCTTATTACGACTTGCAACCGCCGCACTGTAATTATTTATGTCGTCGTCGGTTTTCCCTTTTCCCAGTTTTCCGAGCGACGCCGCCCTCGGTCCGCCCTATAAGCCCCTTCCCCGCCCCCCGACGAAACAACAACAATAATAAGTGTTGTGCATACATTTATTTCAACACTATATACTAATTGTACGTGCGGGTTTGTTTGTTCCATTTACTCGTGCGAACCATGAATATTGTACAATATTAAACAATATTGCTCACAGAACTTGAATACAATGTTTCGTGTGTATGTATAATAAATTACCTCTATCTTCATCTTCCGTTTTTCAACTTCAAAATTAAAATATATACGCGTATAAGACGGCTGTTGTGTGAAAGATTTATCATTTAATATATATGTACGTACATATAAAAATTTATATAGTTATAATTCGATGCTTATAGAACCCTTATATGATTATATATGATTTTATCAAAATAATAAATATTTACCATACAAAATTTTTAAACTAGTTAACAATATTGAATAGGATTTCTGATTCCACTAATAAAAGTATTACTGAAATCTTACGTATTTTCATTGATACATTTAAGGACGAATATTTGTCATCATTATCACTAGTATTAATTTATCATTCATTCTTAAATATTTGTGGCTTATTTATTAACTCGATATGAATACAATTTACTTAATCATAAGATTACTTTTGTGTAACAAAAATATGAATATTTTGAAAATTGAAATGCATGAAAATATAGAAAAATAACTCGTGTTTTATTTGAAAAACTAAATGAGAAACGCTGAATATTAGAATATTAACTCAAAATCATTATAAAAAAATTATCTGAAAATATATAAAGTTTAGTTAGATAAATATTATATTCAAACGAATTTTCCGCAAAGATATCGACGTTTATAGAGTCAAAACGTAAGACGTTCTAAGAAATGCGATAAAAATGGCAACGAAATCTAATACAATTTTAGATAAATATCCTTGGTAATACATGTTACTTGACAAAATCAATATTATATCTAGAAAAACATTTATGAGGTCTTCGTTTTACACAGAAATATGAACGTTTTCCTAAAATTGAAATGTATGAAAACTAAAGAAAAAAACTAAACAACGCACGAGTCGTTCGATGAAAATGTATATACAATTAAGAACAATTTTTATTAAATTATTCATCTATTTTCTATCAATTTTTTTTTTGATAATATTTTTATATACATTTGAATTATTTAATGTAAATTAAAATTTTTCAATGATATTTTAAATTATTAAAAAAAATTCAATATTGATATTTCGACATTGTATCGTATACCGAAAATTTAATTTATTTAACCGATTTATATTCGATTCGGTATACATTTTGTAATTTTTAACGAAGCGCACGGACATTATTTTTGAAATATTCACGAGACGAGCGCGATTTCGAAGTTGACACGTAACGCGACGCGACATTTTGCGTCCGACGCCCGTCAATATATTAAATAAAGCGACATTCGAAATCCGATTGTCCGGTTTTCAAAACCGGACGACACCTTTTAAAATATTGAAAAGCGATCCCGTGTGCGCGTCAAATTGTCGACTTTATATATATATATATATATATATATATATATATATATATATATATATATATATTTATATATAATTGATGCAACAGTTTATGTTATTTTCTCTCTTTTTTTGCGTGAGCTGCGGAAAAACCGTCCGTCGGAAAAACGGGCGACCGGAAGCGGTTCGTTTTCGTCGCGTGATTGCGTCATTGTTTGAAAAGTGAAGGTTCTCTTTTCTTATATATATATATATATATATATATATATATATATATATATATATATTGTTCTTTGTCGTCGCTCTCGCTATTATAGTCGAGTGATTGATTGTTTGGATTTTTTGTCTTCATCCGTCTTTTCGGTTCAATTCTCAACATCTTTCTTATCGAATGGCCGGTTTCCATAGAAATTCGAATCCGTATTATAATATTTATAATTTAGTCTTATTAATATATTAGTTTTATTTTAAAAATGAAATATAGAAAAAAATAATATTATGATTTGTTTTTATAATAGTATTAGGTGAATTCAAAATTATTGACTCGTGTAGTCGTAAAGTAATTAATAAGGCAAATATTTTTTTTGTACAAAATCTATTTTTTGTAATAGTGACGGTTGAACTCATAACTAACGACTCAAATTCAAAAAAAAAATGAGTAATAGATATAGAAATAATAATGTGAATACAAATTTTGATATACGAATTTCTGTAATATCTATCAATAAATATTTTTATATTAAAATTTATACTCTTTATTATAAAAAATATATAAATAAATTATTTGAATATTCGTCATATTTTTTATACGTCTTAAAAAATATTTCTTCAACACTAAGCTTTTACAATGAATAATCCTCTTTCCACAGCCAATAATCTTCTTACGAGTGTAAAAATTTTCCATGTCGAAGATTTTCTTTTTGCTCATTTCCGTGTCCAAAATCGCGTAATTTTCCACTTATAATACTTCTCATAATTTCCATTTACACACACACACATACACATACGATATTAATACAAACAAAACTGTCACATAATATATAACGAATACACGTATATATAATATATATGAATTCAAATATATGTAAAATGTCTCTGAAGAATACACGAAACGAAACCGTACCCTGGAATATTTGACAGAGGGTTGAAATTAAATTGATATATATGCGAAAATTAATTGGGGACAACATCGTCCTTTACCCTAACATGGTTCTAAATAAAAACAAATGCGAGAAAATCTCTTAACTATTATATATTCACTGTAATGGAATTAGCGCCAAACTTACTTTTGTTTACTTGACCCAGTTGCGTTCAGTATAAATGACAATACATACTTTAGTTAATAGCCACTTTACAGCTATACATAATTATGGAAAATATTTGTACGAATTTAATCCACTTTTATCATACTAATCGTATATTAATATATGATTTATTAAATTATGAATTGTATGAAATCCTATCTTTCAAATGTGAATTCAATAATAATATAATAATTGTGACAAATTTGTATGATATATAATGAAATATATATTTAATTATTTCCAATATAAAATGTGAAATATTTTATATATTAATTTTAATGTGTGTTTATGAACATTTCAGTATTAATTAATCATAAATATTTTTTTATTCGTAACCTAAACTTATCTACTTAACATTAATAATTTTCATCATCCATTATCATATATAATTTTTAACGATAAATAATATAAAGTTATACAATAAAATGTAAAAAATGCACCATCTTATAATAAGATTTTTAATCTACATAAATACTTATCTAAACTACTTAATTTTTAATGCTAAAAGAAATACTATCGAATTTATATAATAATTTATCTTTTATTAAAAATATATATAATATTTATCAAAAATAATATGATAATTTTCTATCATCGTTCAACTCGATTTAAGAGCTTCGTTTATTTATTATTTTTCTACTTTATTCTTCTTGAGCATATCAGAAGAACATTAATGAGAATATATTAATGTCGATTAAGTGCCGTTTACATTTGCGTTATACAAAACTAAGTTTCACATTAAACGAAAGATAAGTGAGTAACTTTCTACCAAGTTTTATTGAGTGGGCTTTTAAACTCGCTCGAACCCTTTTCCTACGATTGCGATAAGGGCCAACTTCCGTCGGATCGATCGTACATATTTATTTTCACGTGCGTGACAAGTATTGCGACTCGGTTCGATAATTGAAAATATCTCTAACTATTTAAGTATATATATATATATATATATATATATATATATATATATATATATATATATATATATAAAATGCGGCGCAAAAAACTTATTCTCGAATAAGTTTAAAACAATAATTTATTATAGCTCATATTATACAGATACTTTTAAGACGTATTTAACAATATTTAGTATTGAAAAAAATCGCACATCGTATATACGGATTTTGTTTTCATAATTAATTAAAAATATTTTAATCATTATTTAAGTTAGGAATACATTCGAGTGGCTTCGTTAATTGATAATTTTTAATTTGTTCGATTTTCTTAAGGGCGCATAAGCGCTCGCTTCGATAGTAATATTAGCCGACACTTTGGCGAACGTTTAAAATGCAACTTATCTTATGCACACTTAAAAGTTTCGCTTGTGAATACGGGCGGGAATATCGGTTTTCCATCGGAAAATTATTTGAAATCATAATGGCGCAGTAGTGAAAAGTTTAACTTTTACACGGGCTCCGCGGTGAAGCTTTTGACTGGCAAATGGAAGGAACAAAAAGCTCGCATTAAAAGTAAAACAAGTTTCGCAATGTTCGATTCACTAAATATTGTAAATATTTAATGAAAGCGCAACGTTCAATAGCTTTCAATCTATAAAGTGTATTTGTGCTTTTCACTCATATGCGCTTTCATATAAACTTTTCCATACTTTTACTGTCTATGAAAAAAATAGTCTATATAATAATCAAAATTGTTCAGAATTTAAACTATTAAACAACACATTTTGTTTCAAATATAAAAACAAAAGAATAATTATATTAAAAGATATTCCTTCATTGAAACTATTATATTTTTTAAATATACAATAATTATTAACAATATATTAAAATTTCCTGAACATTCCTCGAATTTTCAACATTAAAAATAAATCATAAAATTACTTCAACTTTTAATTTATATATTTTTTAAATAAATAATCGTGGACAGTTATAAATTTTATATATAATTTTCGGAAAATTTTTATACACGTACACCCTTTGTGACGTCATCGCGCCAAGCACATAAAGCAGATTAAATCCCGTAAAATTATTACGGAACAAACCGTAAAAATCAAATTAAATTTCTTTAAAAGGGAAAAACAGACGGAAATACACCCCCGGTTGACCTGCGATATTTTCGAATTCGATAATTCAACCCTTATTCCGGGTCATATCCGTGTCTCGAAATCGGAATATTCGATTATGCTCACGTAGAAAAAAAAAGGACGCGAACCGGATTTTTCTGCCCCTGAATTTTTTTTATATATATACATATTTCTATATATATATATATATATATATATATATATATATATATATATATATATATATAATTTTTTTCGACATTTTTTCTTTCGTTCTCTTTCGAACTCCAAACGCCGATGCTTTTTCCGATTTTTGCAATATTTTAACAATATATGAGAAAAGTTTTTGCTTTTTATCGCTTTTCTTTCATATATATATATATATATATATATATATATATATATATATATATATATATATATTCTACGAGACCGGTTTTTCTTTAGTCGAAATGCCATTTTCGACTCGTATAAAAAAATACATAAATCATCCGGTCGCCGATTAAAATGGCTTGCTTATCAATCATTAAAGTAAATTAGGCTTTCGGGCCCATCGCTTGTATTATAATATGACGGTTAAAATTTAATTTACGTCGCGCACTGAAAACTTAATTATTTCGTACGACGATATATTATATAAATCGCAACTGTGATTGAAAACGTTTTAGATGAAATAATCCTGTTTGAAATTATCGCATTCGATTACCAAAATAAGGTGTGAATTGGAATTGGATAATTTTAATCGAATTATAAAATTATTATTGCAGTTTTATCGAATGTTTCTTATTTAATTGAATTTTTAATTATTTTTTGTATAAATTTTTGTATACTTTAATGTAATATAAATTATCTATTAAACGATGATTTAATTATTTCATATTAAAAAATACAAATTATATATCAAAATTTTGAAAAATATTAAAAAAAATATATAATTTTAATAAGAAAAGTTTGAAAAACGTTCTTTAAATATTATATTTTTAATAAAAAAAGATAAAATATATTATAAAAATTTCCATTAAACTATTATTGCTTAAAAATATATTTTTTAATAAAATTAGTAATCCTATATATTTTTTTATACACTTTTGAATTTCAAAATGCGAATTATTTTGTTTTTCTATTAAATAATTTTCATTTAACATTTTTCAACAATTTCTTATTATTTTTTTGTTTGAAAATATCAAAAAAATCGAGCATTTTTTTATAATTTTATTTAATTTTTCATATGAAATAATTCCACGAAAATATTTAAATTATTCGAATATTGATTTATTTTCATTAAATTATATTATTTACTAAATTATATTTAAGATCGCAATATTTTAAACAAATTATTATTATAATAATAATATTAATATAAATAAATAAATAAATAATACTAATGATTTTAATAAATATTCGTTGAAGATCATTCGAAATAATAAAATTTAGATAGAAATAAATAGATTAAAAAAAAACTAGTGATTTTATTAAAACCGAGTGGACCCCAAAATGAGTAGAACCTTCTCCGACTAACGAGGGTTAGTCCCTTTTTATTTTCGGAGGCTTTTTTTCTCCCTCTTCACGCGTCCTCTTCATCGAATGATGAATACACAGACCATCAGCCTGATTAATGACCTCCCACTTTCGACAAAAGCATTTCTCTGCGGAGGTTTTTCCATTTTCTTTTTTCTTTTTCTGTTTTTCCTCTTCTTCTTTTTATTATTTCTTTTTTTTCAATTCGAACGCTCAGTTTTAACCCGACGAAAAGAAGTTCAATAGTGGACTCTCTCACGGAAAAAAGGAAAGATACGAAGCGGGACGATAAATCAAATCGATTATATTTTTCCCGCGGAAAATTCCTCTGCGTTACTGCTGCTGTGGAAAAATACGATTTTTCCGCTTCGATTTCACCGTAAATATCGCATTAATTCGATTTATAATAATAATATATATTCCAAAATACTGTATAAATCATGAAATTTATACATTTTTTTAATATGAAAATTATTATAAATTAAAACAAATTAATAAATTTAAAATAATATATTTTAAAATAATAGATCAGTAGTTCTTAATCTTATTCACATATATTATCAAAAAAAATATTTCTTTTTTTTGTAAAACTCCATAAAAATAGATACTGTTTTATAATTTTAAAAATAAATATATATCGAGAATCACCTTCTTTCCTAAAATAAAATTTTAATTATATATATATATATATATATATATATATTCACAATTTTATTATAGACTTCAAAATTTTATAACATCGGTTTAAAAAAAATAAACACATACCGTATAAAATTTCCAAAATGAAAAACGCTATTGCGACACAATATTCCATTCATCTCCGACGTTATTCAAAACTAAAATATTCACATAATACGTAAACATAATCGAATAGAAAAGTGCCGATAATAAGGAAAAGTGGGAAAAGTCGCGCCGTATTTCGAAACGCTTCAACCGCGAGTTTTATCGTCGAAATGCAGCCGCCGTTTTGTTTGTTTGGCTCAACAACGCAATTAATACAAAAACTCAACGCTGAAAGCTCCTCTCAACGAAGCCGTTATGCTTTTGTTGTGCTTTCGTGAGGCTTTTGTCGAATAGTTTCGTTCGTCCGTAGCTATCTATCCGCTATCCATTTTTGTTCTATTTCTTTTTTTTGTTTTGTTCCATACTTTCAGTTATGAAATTTGACTACTAGAATGCTTTCGTTTTAATCGCAATAGAAAATTTTAAAAATTATTTATATTTATTTTAATTAAATATATATTAATTTAGAATTATTCAACTAAATATTCAAAAGAGCTTGCAGTCCATAATAATAATAATAAGACTATTATTATTAATTTTTACAGAAAGTAAAATATTTTCATATATTATATACCATATAAACAAATTATTTGTATGGTCAAAAATGAATTGATTTAATTGAATAAAAAAAAATCATCGATTTAAAATTAAATATGTATTTGTTTTTTTTTTCATTTTTAACTAGATCGATTAAAATAATCGATATCATAATAATTTTATTATAAAAAAACTCAAACAAGAAAAAACATTAATTATCACTGTTTTATTTTTTTATATAATAACAAAGTAGTTGACGATACCTGCAGCATACCGTAACATCGCAAACAGTTCACATATTTCAAATTATGAGGAACATTTATATATTATAAAAATATCTTATATTTTCATCCGGACATTTCATCATATTTATATATATGATATATATATATATATATATATATATATATATATATATATATATATATATATATATATATATATATATATATATATATATATATATATATATAAATCTGAAATACAATTAAATTTTATTTATAATACTTTTACAACACACAATCATAAATTTCAATCCAGTTTATTCATCATAAATTATATTACATCGTATATTTCGCGCACTTAAATCTTTTTAAACATTAAATAATAATAATAATAATAATACACATATATTTTAATAAATATATATATCTATATATAAATATGTCACTTGAAATATTTGTATTTGGCACGCGAGACATTTCACAACGGGAATATATAGACAAGACTATTCGTACACATCTTGAATCGCACACTTGTTGCTCGCCAGATTTATTGCCCCTTTTTTTTCAGCCTTTTCAGCCGTTTCAGCCCAGCACTTGTACGAAACGAAACGAAATGAAACGAAAAAAAAAAGTTTCAGACCGTCTATGAAAAATTCAAAACGCGCGCACCGTTACTTTTTTTTTATTCAGCGTCTCGCAACGTTCGTTCGCGAATCTATAGATTTTTTTTTATATGTAAAATCGTAATTATAATATAAAAATATATATCGTGGTGAATAATGCGATAAAATTATACGTAAATAGTGATAGAAAAAAAAATGTGGTTCCGGCCGGGATCGAACCGGCGACCTTCTGCGTGTAAAGCAGACGTGATAACCGCTACACTACGGAACCGTTACAGTGTTTGTTAAATTTATATAAGATAAACGTAATACATACGTAATACTTATTTTTTTATGCATTATAAACAACTTTCACTTTAACTCAGTAGTCGTCAACCTTTTGAATAGGAAAAATCAAAACTTATAATTTACGATATTTCAAAACTTTTAAAGGGCCACAACAATTTTTCTTGCCAACAAAAAATAGTATAATACTTGCATAAATCAAGCTTTTAAAAAAATCTATTTATTCATATATAAGTAGTGTTATTTCACACCAAATTACATAATATATATTTGATATTATTAGATTATTTATGTAAAAAATTAAAACAATTAAACATTTACATACAACAATTACTTGTACTCCGATGACTTTGTATGGTTATACCAGTAGAAAAAATGGTACTAAACAGCCGCAGGTTGCCTACCCCTGCTTTAACCAGTCTTATAAATATCTAATTGAACTTTATATAATATTAACCTATTAACAATTATTTCGATTATAAATACGATCAATATTTTTTTAGTTTTTTTTATACCGATCAATTATTTATCAGAGCTCATAGATAGGAAATTGTCAAACTTTTCTATTATTTACTTCATAATTTCGAAATCTTTAATTTTTTTATTACAATTTATTCGTATTATATTTATTAAAATTATATTTATATTATACACATTATATTTATATTATCAAAAATGGAAATTGATTTGTATCTATATTTTTAAAAATAATATATGTTAATAATTAAATTTAAAACTACATATATGGAAATTATATTTTTATATAATTAACTTTTTTTATGTGTCGAATTCACCCTTTTCTAAAATTTAACATTGAATATTATATCAAATTAAAATATGAAAATTTTATAAAATAAAAATCTATAATATATTAACATAATATTATTAAAAAATGAACGTATCCAAAAACGAACAAGTGCATTACCACACTATCATTAAATATTGAATCAGATAAACTTTCTCCTAGATTCCGTCGCTTCTCAAACATTCGTAACGTGAAAACACCGTGTAACCGGTATGTATAATTATACTAGTAACGGGGTCTCGTTTAACGACGCCTCGATTTATATACATGCCAGCGACGTAAATCGCGTAACTGTACGATTTCACGCGAATCGACCATATTAACGAAAATGTTTTTCGCGTATTAAATCCGAAATAAATTAATTAACATTGCGTTCGCGCTTAATTATAAAATGGAATCGCACTAATTGAACGGTCGACACACTTTCTGTCGGCCGTGAGCCGTAAATAAACGCGCTATATAGGATGATCCAAAAATATCGAATCGAATTTATATTACTACTTATTGAAAAAAAAAACAATCAAACAAAAATAAAAATAATAATTTATTTGAACTATTTAATTCATCAATCATATTTATATTATAATTTTCACATAATTATAAAAAATATTTAATTTTTAATATGCAATATATTGTATACATTAATATTGATCGAACTAAAAATAAACGCGTTTAATATAAATATGTATATATCGATTCGATAGCGATTTTTTTTTCATGAATAATTAAATATAATTATAAAAAAAAATATAAGTCACTTCCGCCCCCGGCCCCCTTAGCCTACCCCCCAAAGTGGGTTTATCACGAAATTATTCGAATAATCCCAACGATCTCATAATCTGACCTGGTAGTATTTGATCACGAACGAAATGCCTTGTTCGTTCGACCTTAATTAATTACATAACGCTCTTCTAATGGCTCAAAGGCATTTTCTTTGGGACCGCTAATATAAAAATGTGTTTTTTTTATAATTATTTTATTTTACGTATACGTCGCATGTACGTGTTATAGGCAATTTGTAAGAATCGGTCGCCTTTATCGCGATCAATGAAAGTAACTTTGAAATCGCGCGACAAATCGACATGGATTTTTTTTAGCTTTCTCTTACTTAAATCGTTTTAAAAAAATAAATAAATATATATATATATATATATATATATATATATATATATATATATATATATATATATATATATATATATATATATATATATATATATATATATATATATATATATATATATATATATATATATATATATATATATATATATATATAGTTAGATTAATCTCAATCGGATTGAAGTTCAAACTTTATATTTTTAAGTTAAAATTTTAAAATATTTAATTTATATATCATATAATAAATATACTTTTATCTTCATATCTATAATTTAACGTAATATAAGATTATTAGTGATTTTATCTTTTTTAATACTTCAATATCTATATTATCCTATTTAAACTTCAAATCTTTCATTAAATTAAACAATTTCATTTTACGTTATATATTGGTTATCGTCACTTTGTTGAGAGTCACTTTAAATCAGGATTAGGGAACCTTTTTGCTCGTAAAGACCTTTTTTTAAATAACTATCTCTCATGGAGGTCGTATAAATCAAAACATTTAAAATTTAGATAGTCAAGTTAACCGTGAAAATGTTAACTTCCTAAAAAAAGAACTCCCTTCATAAAGCACTTATAGTATTATACATTACAAAAGTCCCAAAATTTTAAGTTTGTATATAAATATATTTCATATATAAAATACTAAAAAATCATTTCACACAAGAACATAAAATAATGCAGTTTTTAGCTCAAACATCATATGCGGCTTTTAGGTTACAGATTTCCCAAATTTGTATTAAAAAGTAACTAATATTTAATTTAACTTTACATTATCTTGAATATGTTTTGTAAATTTTACTAATATATCAAAAAGTAAGGTGAAATTATCATTTAAAACTCTCGGGCATTAGGAAGACAAGCAAATTGTAATTTTTTTTCTAAGTTAGTAGGACTGTCTATAAAATTTGCCAAGCGTCTGTTTGTCAAAAGGTTGAATTATCTCCGAGTTATACCATGTTATACTGCATTGGTTCTTCGCGACTTTTTTGCCGAAAACTCGACTTATATCGTTCCACAACCACCGTATTCGCCCGATTTAGCTCCGTGCAACTTCTAGTTATTCAGCAATCTTAAAAGGCCAATAGTTTTGTGGAGTTAAAAACCGAATCGAAGAAGGTCTTGTAGGCTTTACCGGAAAAAGACTATTGAGACTGTTTCGAAGACTGCAAAACGCGTTTAGAAAAGTGCGTTTTATCAGACAGAAATTACTTTGAAGGGGATGAAATTGATTTAGAAGATAAATAAAGAATTTACATTTTATAAACAAATTCGCCTTACTTATTGATCACAGTATTATATTATATAAGAATAAAACATATAAAAATAAATATTTTGCATTAAGACCAAATTATACAAACTGCCCGTAACACGTAGACATATAAAGAGAGAATGGCTCTACAAAACGCATAATATATTCAAAAAGGAAGTGTCTGTAGCCACGCCACAATAGATTCCCAATAATTTACTGCCAACGTTGATATTTATGTTATGTTTCCATAAAAACGCATATGCCGCATATATTCTCACCATAAAAACGTATGAAATTTGTTTTATTTTCATGGTTTTGTGACGTTTTGCGGTAAATTCGTACAAATTTATACATCCCATCGTTTCGACTTTTTATTTGATATATAAATATATATATATATATGTGTGTGTGTGTGTGTGTGTGTGTGTGTGTGTGTGTGAGAGAGAGAGAGAGAGAGAGTTAATTTAATACAATGATTAATTATCTTTCATAAAATTTACTAAGATGAAGAAATAAAAAATAATTGATATTATGATTAAAAAATATAGCAAATAAGATTTTTTATAAAATAAGAAATTACTAAAAGCATTTAGTCTTTTTAAACTCTTATATAATTGTTAAATAATTTCGTTTTAAGTATTAAGAATATCAACTCGAAATACAAATTCTATCAATACTAAGTGTTATTCTAATACTAAATATTGAAATTTACATTAAGATTAATATTATACGCAATATATGGTATATATATATATATATATATATATATATATATATATATATATATATATATATATATACATAGTATATATATATATATATATACATAGTATATATATATATATATATACATAGTATATATATATATATATATACATAGTATATATATATATATATATATATATATATATATATATATATATATATATCACAGAGGTGTTCAATCTGTGTTTCGAGAATTATATGTGGCTCTCGATAAATATACCCGAGTTCACTTTTCATTTTTAATTTTAAATAATTATCAAAATATCATAACTTTTACTTATGTTTTCAATAAATATAATTTTGCATACCTTTGTATTTAATTTTGCGGCTTGCGAAAAATTTTAAATTTTGAAAAATAGCTCGGATCATCAAGGAACTTAAATACCCCTGTTATATATATATATATATATATATATATATATATATATATATATATATATATATATGTATATATACATATACAAATTTTTAATTAATAATATAATTTAATAAATATGCGCTAGCGTAAAATACTCGTATAATCCGGTCGTGTCGGAGTACCGGTTCGCATCCGGTTCACCGCGGTTCCGAACTGCGGAAAACCGAATCTTTTCCGGATAAAACCGTTTCTCGAGCACTGGAAAATTACACTTCGAAACGGAAACCGCGTATTACGCAAATAATGGGGGCGGAGCAAACTTCGGAAAACCGCCGCCGTTATAATTGTCGCATAATTATTTGTGTTATTTATCATTTTAAGCCCGTAATTATATAATATTATTCGATATGAACCAACTTTTACATAATATATACAAATTAAATTTTATATATTTATAATATTATATCGTATTAAAAATTCATTTTTTTCACCATTTAAAAACTTTGAATATTCAACGTCTATTATATAATAATTTTGCGTGTTAATCAAATTAAACACGTCTTCGAATTGTGCAATATTTTTCAAATATATTTTAATTAAAATTAAACATAATCGACGTTTTAAATATGTATAAAATTAAAACGTAACAATATTGCGAATCGATAAAATTGAATTTCAATTATCGACATCGTAAAATTTACAACCCCGAGTTTATACGATTTTTCCGCGGATGCAATATCAACGAAATATCTTATATATATATATATATATATATATATATATATATATATATATATATATATTGAAACAATAAAATTTTTCATAAGGGTACACGTTTTCATGACTATAAAATGACATGATAAAAATAAAACGAAGGGGGGGGGGACGATATACTGGCAATATCATATGACAAATAAAATTACGCAGTTATTTCGTTTGCCGAAAAGAAAATTTCCAACATAACTCACACAACACATACGCCTATTGTGTATTTGTATCTGTGCAATATTATATTTAAACATCTGTCCTTTATAGACAAAACAAAATATATATTTTTATTATGTAATCATTATTTTTGTCCTATTTCTAAATAATGATCGATTTTCTTTGTGTATATAAAATATTAATATTAGAAATCATGTTTAGTTGTTTGTATTATATATTTATATTGAATAAATTTCGATATTAATATTTGTAAGAGAATTATAACTTTTATATGATATTTTACTATTAGTTAAATGTATACGTCAAATAACTGGCTATCTACGTACCTCGAGTAATATCCGTTCATAAATATGATAAATTGCAATCCTTCGAAATATTTTCGACAATCGATTACCCAGTTTCAGCACTTTGAAAAAAAAATTAATAATAAGACGAGAAAAAATTACAGTCCTTCTTCATCTTTTCAATTCGCAAAGTGGTTCCGACCAAACTCTAGAGGGGGGGAGGGAGAGTTAGACGAAAGGTTCGATTTTTTTTCTACATTTTTCCAAGTTTTCCGTCGATTCTCTCTACTCACCCCCCCCCCCTTTTCGCCGCTTTTTATTCCCAGGATTTGGGGTTCTGTGAAACGATTGAGAATCGCGGATAATAAGGTCGTTCGTAGGAGTAGCTCACCGTTGGTCATTTGTCATTGTTACTGAGAATTGTGGCCAAAAAGGGTGGTCGAACAGATACAGGGGGTGACTTTTAATTTGAATTTATCGGTGGAGCGCGGTCACAATTAGCGGAAAACCATCCCCTTCCAGTTCACTCTGGGCGAAATGAACGTGTTTATAGGTTTTGTTTTTGTATATATATATATATATATATATATATATATATATATATATATATATATATATATATATATATAAATATATTTATATATAAGTGTATGTGTATATAAATAAACCAAAAATATTACCGTTATATAATATAAATATATATAAATTAAATTAACTATTATAAATATAGTAATATTTCACCATTGAGTTAGAAAATAATGTTTCATATTTTTTATGAAAATCAATCAAATTAAAATTTATTTCACAGTGAAAATTTATATTAATAAATACGAAAAAAAAATGTAATAATATTTTGGATTTGTTTCATATTCCGCTGTTTGACGATCTATGCATGGTTAAAAAAATAATCATTTATACATTAGAGTTAATATTTATTATAGACATTATACGTCACTGTGTTCCAATGTTTAAAAATAAAAATCAAATATTTTTTTTTGGATCCTGTAAATTATTTTAAATATGATAAGAAACTGAATAAAAATTTTAATTTCTATAATTTTAATTAAAAATTCTTCATAAATTATATTTGTTCAATTGTTCCATATTATAACTTGAATTAATATTTCTAATTTTTTATTTGCATATTTATTGATAACTATAATTATTTTAATATATTATATTATATTAAATAAAAACACATATATTTAATTATTCTTATCACACAAAATCTTCACTAATCCGATCTAAAAGTGATTGCAAAGTAATACAAGTAGTTGCAACGGATCGTAAATTTTTCACATAAATTTCGATTAAGAAAAACCATTAGTTTCTCGCATTAAATCGCTCGTTTATTAATTAAAACGGATGAGAGTTATCTATTTTTTAATTAGACATTGTTTTCAAAAATTTTATCTATTATAATAGTGCATTACAATTGTGAATTAATGCAGATAAATCAATGAAATCAATTTAAAATTCCAAAAGTCATACACTGTAAACCCCATTGACAATTTTACGATTATTAAAATTTTCACTAACTAATTATGATTTATTAATTCAAATAATATAAAATTAATAAATATTTTTTTTTATTTTAAAATGATTTAAATCGGATAACATCGGATAACATTTTTTATTATTATTATATAATAATTAAATCGATTCCCATGTTTTTTTTTAATTTTTCCGATAGCATCAATTGAGCGTACACCTTTAGGTTCAAGGCTTCGATCGAGGGGTAGGTTTTCCGTTTCGGCATTTTCCACTAACCACCCTTATATTTCTTTGGCTCGTTTATTTTATTAACAGCCCAGTCGCAATCGGAATTTGAGTCGCGTTCGAGATCGAATCCGTCGGATAATGCGCCATTTATTCATATAAATATCGTTATTTATTGCTAGAATACGTGAACTTGTACACAATTCAGGCGACAAAATTTCCTAAATAATAATAATAGTTCATTTAATATATATTTATTAAAGAATATTTTTTTTATATAAAAAAATTAAAATATGATTGGGAATAGATGAAAGAATATATAAAATATGAATTTAGAATATGTAATGGATTTTTTTATACAATATGTGATTTATCGATATATTTGTCATTTTTTCCTGTCCTCCCAATATTTAAAATTTTTATATTAATTTATGTACTATAAATTTAAAATATTTTTATTAAGATTTAACTCCTTTTTCATTAACTCTATTTGCACATTTATATATTAAATATATATATATATATATATATATATATATATATATATATATATATATATATATCGTATTCAGAAAATATATTTAAAATTATTCTATTTTTAATATTTTTAAAGAATTAATGGAAAATCTATTTTCATTCGTATTTGAATCCGGAAAATTCGATACACGGAAATGCTTCTTCATTTTCATATTAAAATTAATGTATCATTTATACGATATGAAATTAAAATCAATGCTATTTTTATTATGAAAAATTTCTTTCCAATATAAAACTATATGCACCGTATTTTTCTCATAATAAATTACTTACATATAAAAAAATAATTTTAAATATATATAAAATAATGTTTATTTTAAATTAATGTTTCATTTTCAATATCGATTACATTATAGTAAATAATATAGTAATTTAAAAATTTCGTTTCCTTCTCATCAAAAATAAATCAATAAACTCAAATTATTTCAATTTTATTATACAATATATATTTATTATGCATATAAATTTTAAACAATAATTACTCGAGTTCTTCAAGTGCCGAACGAGAAGCAATGCGGCCCAACGAATATTTAAATAAACAAATGCTAAAGGTGGAAAAAAGCCGCAGTTTACTTTTATTTAATATCCGAAGTGGTGCTTCGACCGTATATTACTCAAAGCGCGCTTTTAAAACGCCCTTCGCGTTTCACGCTCTTTGAGTAACTCGATTTGTAAACAAGCCCTTCATAGCTTTTTACTATGGCGTACGACGATGATGACGAGAGAACAAAAAGCTCGCACAGTCAGCGTACGAATGACTACACTTTGGTTCAGCGCGAGCGAATAGCACGCCATCTATTGTCGATTTACACACATCAATCTCTTTTCTCTAATAATTTTTTTTATTACATCTACTTCTAAATATATAAATATTTAAATTGTAATATTTTTTAAATATTTAATTTTTTTATATAATTATCTAAATCTTTATATATGTACTATTATACTATAAATTTATAATTATTTAAAATATATATAATATATAGACGATTTCATAGAATAATTCTAGGCATACGTACGTTCTTTTTTGCACCAAACTGTATATATACAAAAGTAAATGTTGGTTTTTCCTACGTCTGTATCATCTCTTTGTTTCGCAATTTTGCCTCAAATACGTTTCGCGAATACGCACTTTTTATTTTCTCTTTTTATATTTTATTATATATTTATATTATATTACCTTTATATATATATACATACACACGTGTATATATTTGCATCGGCACAAGCGCTTATATTTGAATATTCATAAAGCGGTCGAAAGACAAAGGACACAAGTGCGATTTCATATAACAAAGCCGCGCGGAATACAATAACTAATTCCGTATTAATGATATAGTCATAACGTTAAACTATAATATATTTACTGAATAATATTTATAGTATTCGATATTATATTTTGAAGTATACAATATAAAGTTAAAATTAAAAATCAATTTATTTTATATATAATTAGAATTTTTATATATATTATAATACATATAGACTGTTTTATATTAAAGCAATATTTTATTTACATTCCATTTGACCTAATTAATTTATTTTTGATGACTTCATAAAATTAATAAATGTAATAAATCGTTTTCCATTTATGAAACTTTTAAATATTATACATAGTTATACAAAATAATATATTATTTTTAAATGTTACACACACTGAACACTTGAACCCTTTGGCATCTGGAATACACTATAAAAATTCTACGATGAGTATGAGATTGTCGGTCTGGAATAATAAGCCTATTGAATTACTGGAAAAGCTGAAACATATATTTCATATTAATATGAAAATATGTCTATTATTATTATTATTTCGATGTTATTCTACTTTTTTACTCTTGTATTACATTTTATATATAAATATATTTATAGTAAAATAGATATCTCATTTGACCTTTTATAATACAATACTATCATAGTTTACCTATTATAATATATTGTTTTTATAGAAATATAAATAATTTATAATTTAATTATATTTCATTCTGAATTTAATATTTATAAAAAATATATTAAAATATATCTTTATATTGACAATCAATCAATACTGTCTATGTTTAGAAGGTGAAATATTATTATAAAATAAATAACGTCTGTTTATTCACTAAAATTTTCCAAGACATATTAATAACGAAATTCGATTTTTCACTTACATCGAGTTTTTCCGTTTATTTTTCATTTCCCATATACAAATATTAGTTTAATTTTATAGATTCAAATTTATCATAAATAGTATTATATAAAATTATAATATTAACTATTATCGTTTATTGTCGTTTTATCAAATGTAAATATTTTTTTTATAATTAATTATAGTTAAAACTTGATGTATCTTAATATTTTATTACCTAACATTATTTTTTTACTTTATATTTGTGATATAATTTTTTTTTTTAATGAATATCGAGTATAAAATAAATATTCTCATCATAAAAATAAATTACCATTCTTTATCAAATTCTTCAATAAAATACAAGCATATTCGTAATATAATTGAACAATTTTATACGATGAGACAAAAGCATCAATTCGCGTAATGCTTTCATATTATTTATCGTCACATTTTATCATTTCGTCTATAAACGAATGAGATATTCAATTTTTTCTAGGGCTGTCTAGTCGTAGTCAAAATTCATATATAAATAAATCAATCAAATATCTATTTAAAATATAAAAAAAAAATTGATATTGAATATTTTGATGTGATAATGTATAACGTAATATATATGAAGTTTTGTTTATTGAAAAATTGTTTATTTTATTTTATAGATTGAATGATTTTTTTAATATATTATTTTTCTCTTTGAACAAAATAAACTATTTATTTGTATCATAATCATCTTAATATGCCAACAGTTCAACCCTGATACCCTTGTCTAGTAGACAAATACTAAAAGACGCAACAAACGGATTGATAGAAACGAGGGTTCGAAAGTAGAAAAAAAAACCGCGAAAAAGAGATAAAAGCGCGCTTATGAAAATACATGAAAAACTACCAGCGGAGGAAAAACGAAATGTTGGCGTGTGTGTGCGCGTGTAAAAACTGAAACGAGACGATCGCGACGCCGAGAAGAAAAGAAGAATAAGAAGAAAAAAAAAAGAAAAGAAAAGAAGGTGAAAGAAAAAAAATGGCGTAGGAAATGAGCCCTACGATGATGGCGTTTTTCCGTTTGTCCATCAATAAAAACGGGTAACCGCAAAAAGGAAATGGGACGTCATCATAAACAGCGAGATATATAAATTGAAATTGAACTCGTTGCTGCCCCCCCCCTCCCTCGATCTGTTATATATTTTTTTCGTGCGTACATATATATAATATATTTTTTTTTTCTTTCGTCATTTTTCTGTCTCTTTCACTTGATATATAATATATATATATATATATATATATATATATATATATATATATATGTATGTATGTATATATATATTTCTTTTACGAGGTCCGATAAAGTGGCCGCACCTATCGTGGGCCGCATGTCTGTCTCAAAATGAGGATAGGGGGTGAAGGGAGGGGGACAGATGAGAAAATTGTAAGTTTTCCGCGTTTATTATGTGCGTAAAAAGGGTACCGACCGACTGAAATGGACGGGGGGGGCACAGTGAAGGTTGTACGGTATTTAGGGACGTTTTTTTCGCGTATTACGATCGCCATTTTGTAATAAAGTGGTTATATATATATATATATATATATATATATATATATATATATATATATATATATATATATATATATATATATATATATATATATATATATATATATATATATATTATAATAATATTTAAGATAAATTGATGTTAATAAAAAAAGTCATTATAAAATTCTAAAAATAAAGTTTAGATTTTATTTTGAGTCGAATTTAAATTATTGTTTCAAATTATATACCTAATGCTGGTCAATGCATTTTTTTATATAGAATATTATTATTTTATTTTTTTATATTCTTTATTCTTATTTTTTTTAAATATAGAACTTTGTTTTTATTAATACTTATTTTGTTATATATTTTTTGAGACAAATTCCGTATATTTAAAATAATTTTAGTCAAATATTGTACTACATTATTAAATTTTAACGAATATCGAATTTAAATATTTTTTTCAATAAAATTATAATATATATATATATATATATATATATATATAATTACAATTTTATTTTCATTTTTTAACAATTAATTATAAATAAAATATATCTATAGAAATATTTTCATACTGATAACTACTAAAAAAAATACTATATAAATTAATAAATAAATCAATTAGACAAAACAAAATCAATATTCAAATCATAATTATAAACATCGCACTTAAATACTAATAATATATTTATTTAATACTTTTTTTTCACAATTACAAAATTTTTTTTATAAATGCACAATTTTTATCACATTCGTGCAACAAGTAATTAATATCCATTACTGTAATTTATTACAGCACTTTATTAATATTAAACAGTGCAACGTTAAACTGCAAACCGCGATTAACTTCATCATTACTATTTCAATTTATACGGTTCAAAATAAACCTATATATTCACTCACCGAGTAATTAAGGCTTTAAACTCACAACATATATATATATATATATATATATATATATATATATATATATATATATATATACATTTTTTTTAATTACATAAAGTGCACACTTTGCACGTGTCGTTTTAATATTTTTTTTCCATCGCATAATGCACTTTATTAATTGCGTTTATTTTTTATTTTTTATAGTTTGAAAAAAAATATTTTTTAAATCAATATAGAAATACGAACGATTCATAGTTGTTACGATTTTAAAAGTAAAGTTTGCACATTTTCTGTTGAAAGTAGAGAGGGGAGGGAAGGGGAGGGAGGACGTTTCGAATTTCGTTTCATTTAATTTACGAATAGCTTTTATTTTGTACGCTTTCTCGCCACGAAAGTTTTTAATTAACTGCTTACTTTCGACTTTGTTTTAAATTAATTTCGCGCTTCGTATTCATTTTCATTTCATTTTTATTTATTTTTATTATTATTATTATTATTAATCGAATTGTTTGCCGCGGTATCGAATATTGCCGATTTTAAGTTTTAAATACGAATTTTATTTTATTGTGTACAATGAAAAGTTTCGATATCAATTTTCAAGTTTAATATATATTTAATTCCGCTGTGAAAAATAATTGAAAATGCGTTGGCACTTTATTTTTATAATATTTCAGCTTTTTTTACGTTTCAAAATATTAATTATTTTTAAACTAAGTAGAATATTTAAGAGTATTATTCATCACTAAAAATAACAGTCCTAGAATAAATTATTTTAACAATATATAAAATAGAAATAAATATTTCTTTTGTATAAAAATCTTTCAAATTCTTTTATTTTATATATCGCAAGCCGTATACTTTTATTCAAATATTCGTAAAATCCCTAAAGACTATCCCTAAAAATATACAACAAATCCTAAACTAAAACTCACTATATAATGACTTCTATCAAATGTATAAAAATATCTAATTTTTTATTAAAATATCAAATATATATATATATATATATATATATATATATATAAATTATAATAATTAATAATTTCAATAATTAATTTAAAAAATGACCATTTTGTATGTAGTATTGATATCTAGATATAAAGTTGAATTACCAAATGAAATTCGCTTTATTTTTTTCCTCAAAACTATATTCCTTTTTCAACGCATCGTAAGTCGAATATAAAGTATAAGAATAATACGTGTTAAAAAAAAGAAAAAAAATAGAAAAAAATAGGAAAAAAGAAAGCGAACAACAGAAGGCAAATTTGGGTCCGAGACCTACATATTGATTCGATTCGGTTAGTTCTCTAGTAGAGGAAAAAAAATAAGTAAATATACGATAGTGGCGATTTTATTTCTTTATTTTCTCGCTCTATTTTTCCACCCCGGGCCACCCGAGTTTTTCCGGCTGCCGTATGCGGAATGGAAGCCTTTTCGATTCACGATTCGTTTGCGAAAATTCGCCAGTGATTTTCCCACTTTTCACATTTTACCTATGTGCAACGCATATATTATTCGATTTTTTTTCATTTTTATCGGAAAACATTGCTTTTTTTTCTAAAAAAAAAATAAAAGTTTTATTTAGATATTTCGTATATATTCATTGCAATATTTTGATCAAAATATACGTTATATAATAATAATGACATTTTTTAGTAAGATTTAAAAATAAATTTAAACAATGTGATCAAAAAGTAAGGTGAAATTATCATTTAAAACTCCCAGGCATTAGAAAGACAGGTAAATTATAATTATTTTCCTAGGTTGGTAGAACTGTCGATGAGATTTTCCAAACGTCTTTTTACTCATATCGTTCCGCAACCATCGTATTCGCCTGATTTGGCTCCGTGTGACTTCTGACTATTCAGCAAACTCAAAAGGTCAATGCGAGGACGCCTTTTTGATACGATTGAAGAGATAAAACCGAATCGAAGAAAGTCTTGAAGGCTCTATCGGATTAATTTGAAGGGGATGAAATTGATTTGATAAATTAAAAAACGAATTTACATTTTATAAACAAATTCATTTTACTTTTAGATTACAATATTATATCCATAATATCATCATATATTTTTAAACTATTTCCATATAAAAAAACATATGTATATAATAAAATAAAATACTAAAATCAATATTTATTCACTTCGATATAAGAACATTCTATTAAACATTTTTTTTTAATTCATTTATTAAAATAATAATTGTTATGAATAATTAAAAACATTAAATTGTAAAATATAAATCTGAAAATTCGACTTATTAAATTGTATATGGAAATTTAATTAAAACTATTCAAACAGATTAATATATGCAACTTCTTGAATTTACTTTCGTATGCATTAAACAATACGTTATATAAACATAACTCCGTTTTCATTATTAAACCAGTGGTGTTAAACTTGCAATTTTTAAAATATAATTTTTATATAAATATAAAAAAATACAATATTTATATTAAAAAAAAAATAATTTTAATTTTATATTCGATATCGATATATAATTGTTTGAATTATATTAAATTCATTTACATCGTACAAATTATAACAATCCTTACGTTTTCGAACCGCAACACTTTCCAGACGACGAAATTCGCTATAATTCGCCAAGTTTCTCACACTCGTTCACAACCCTTAACATTTTGATAAATTTCACAGTCGAATTAAATAGAAATTTCAATTAGGACGAATTAATTAAAACGGACGACTCGTCCGTGTGCCATATAAAACGGTTTTGAAATCTTGCACAAATTCCACATGTGCATGTTGCCTGTTTTCAGCACAATAATTTCGCTTAATCAAAACGTACGAATGATATATGAATTCTATATATATACATATATATAAATATGTATAATATTTTTTTTTAATTTAAAATATTGTATATACAGTTGATAAAATGTGTGAAAATATTATAGAAGCAAAGTGCATTAACCTTACCATAGCTAGTTATAAAAACTAACCAATAGTATAATTTCCCATGTGGTTTCACAATGATAACATAATTATCGCAGTAATCTAACGACGTCAATCGTGATGAAATTGATCGAAAAAAAAATTGATGCTATCATATTTCTACCGAAGTATTTGCTATTTTAATATAAAAATATGTACGGTGACACCCTTATGATTTGAACCCTTTCATTAATAATATTTTTCTCGTGGATTAATTATACTATATTTAATCTATGAAAATATTTTTCTTGTACTAATATAAAAGTATTAATATTGTTTCTAAACTGTTTCTATAGACATTTTTTTAATAATAAAATAAGCATTAGCATTATTTTATTTTATTGAATATTTTTATTCTGCTTTTATTATATAAATTAAGTAATATTGAATATATATATATATATATATATATATATATATATATATATATATATATATATACATAGATTATATCTTTAAACCTATAAAATATCATAAATCTCTTTCACAATTAGAATGAATCTCTTAAAATATGCGTTCATGTTGATAACATATTTATTATAATAAATTAAAAATTATAATTTCTATAAAAATAATATTTTTTTTTAAATAAAAAAATATTTTTTTCTCAAAAAATTATTTAATAAAAAAATATAAAAACAAAAATATTGTATATACTGATTCTTCTATATATCATACAATTACAAGTAGAAAAATATGTTCGTCACATATTTAGATAGCACGCCACTGTCTTACCATATTATCTCAATTATACAACATGCAAGCACAATTTAATTGTATTCATAACATTTCAAACCAATCACTAGACAATATTTATCACTTTAACTCGAAATAATACGATAAATATTTATTTTATTCGGCGACGCTTTTGAATTTAGTCATAAAATACTATCTGAAGATTCATAATTTTCACATTATATATATAATATATGTATATATTTATTTTATATCTGAATAAAATCGAGTCGCATTAGCGCTTAAAGTAAACGAAAAGTTAATTGAAATCCGTGCATGTAGCTTTTTCAACCCCTGTACATCTTTCACCCTCTCAAACACGAAAACGGAGTTAGAGAATGTTCTCTTTTAACGTTCAATGTTTATTCAAATAAATCCATTTTACGAGCTAATTTATTCACATTTCGTTAATACAACAATTTGTTTGCACTTTCGAAACGAAAATACATATATAATATAATATAATAGCATATATAATTGCGTATTTGTGCCGCCCATCAAATATTCGTTTTGATAACAAAGCCTAGGGCAATAATAACTAGTCGCGTTCTCATAGAGTATTCAGTTTTAGCATTTTGTTGTTCGTTCGATCGTTTAAAATGTGACTATTCTTTATTTTGGAATTCATTAAAAAATATTTTTAATATCCATAATGTTTTGTGGATTAAATATATATATATATATATATATATATATATATATATATATATATATTTTTTTTTTTTTTTCATTCCATACGAAATTATTTGCGTTATTCGTATATAGTAGATTATAAAATATTTCATTCGCTTTGATCTATTTTAATAATATTTTTTTTATTTAATTATATTGGAAATTAATTTTACGATCTTAATGATCTAAAAGATGATAATAAATTGATCGATTATTATATTAAATAATATAATTTTTAAACTTCTCAAAAATATGTAAAAAGTTTCACGTCATTAATAAATCAATGAATTTGTATTTCTATATTATTTTTTTATAGGATTGATTCTTTTAGAGACATGTTTAACCTGCATATATTATCTACTTTTTAAAAATATTAATATATTATATAAAAAAAAATAAAATACATTTTTTTATTGAAATATTGACAATTATTATTCATTTTATTATTTTTAATATAAAAAGAATCCTTAAAACTTTGTCTGAATTACTTATATAGGATTACAGAATCAAGATATTCTTTTATCTGGACCTCAATGACTCAGTATTTCACCCTCTTACTACAAATTAAAAGAAGAATATAGAGGGATTCTCATGACATTGCTGAAGTATTCGAGTTTCTCTATTTTATTTGATATCACGAACACTTCTCTATATTGAATATTTGAAGCACCCTTCAAATTCTTCTATGAAGTCACATTACAAAAATATAATACTTATCAATGTGATTTTAGTCGCAGAACAAATCTTCAAATCTTATAAAATAATTGAAAACATGAGAAAATTCAATATAGTTTTAATATAATACTTGTATTTGAATTGAGTGCTAAAAATCTATTTTTTATTTTCTATATACTATTATATAAATATCAAATTTTATTTGAATATTTTAAAGCTTTCATGACCTAAATACAGCGAGAAAAGCTCTCGATAGTTACATAATAACGGATAAGCTTTTACTATAAAGCATTTAAATCCTATTTTACTTCGACTTTCATCCATTATTTCAAAAAAAAATAAATAATTTCACAATAAAAATATTTTTTTAATAATAACACATGTTTATTTATGCAAATCAGTTTAATTCGTATGAAATAAAATAATTGACAATATCGAAAAACGATTATATAAATAATCCAATTAAATAATATAATAATATAATAGAATAAAACATAAATTCAACGCTCGATTTAATATAGAAAATTGTATGCGAAAAGCTCGCGCGCAGCTTTCCTCGCAATTTAAGCTTCCCGCTAATAAATCGAGCTTTTGTTAAATCAATGCGTAATAATTAACGTGCACATTGTTGCTAATCAATCATCGCATTTAAATTATATACACGTAAAACATTTTCCGTTATTATTAATATATTTTATTATTATATAATGAATAGCATGTTTACGTTGTAACGTGATTTATTTTATTAATATATTTTATATGTATATATTTATATTATTTCATTAAACGGCTGTGAAATAATTTGTTATTTTTTTCACTTTCATAAATAATATATGTATTATATTTTTAATGACGATATTTATTTTTTTATATTAAAATAAACAAATTTTTAATATACGTAATTTTTGTATATTATAATACACTATTAATAATACTCGTATTAAATATAATTAATTTACACACTTTTTTATATAATATTTTATGTATATTTTTAATTTATTTATACATTAATTTTAAGACACGAAATATGTTTCTCTTATTATAATTAAAATAATATATATTTTATTAATTATATATTTTATATTACTGAATAATTATTTATGTTTGAATCGATATAATGAACTTAATTTAAAATTTATATTATATAATGTTAACATATTCTTTGAAAGTTAAAATTATTTATATTAGTAATTTAAAATATTAATGGCATTTTCGATGAATAATATTTAATATAAATATAATAAATATTTTCCAAGAATCGATCAGAAATTCGTATTTATATTATTTCAAAACTATAAAAAAATCAAGTCACTAAATGGATAAAATATTTAATTAAAAATATATATAACATTTACTAGGGAAAACCCGCGACCTGCTGTTTATGAATATATATTTTAATTAAACAAACAAGTAAATAAACAAAAAAAAATAACGATCAATTCAAACAACAATAAAAACATCTAAATCTACGATAACTCAGTTTTATTTTTATTCACATTTTCCGCAAAATAATCAAAATTTGTATAATAATATCATTAAAAAAAAACAAGATTTCTACTATTATATAATATAATATATACATATTAAAAAAAAAGTAGTAATAAACAGTGCCGTAAATATAAACTGAACATTTTTTTTCATACTCTTAATTATACCCGTATTTCGCCGCTTTTTTTCCCTAAAAAAAAAAAAGAAATACCCCCAAAAAAATTCTGTTTACGTTTTTACATGTTTAGGACTGCGGCGGAAATTTTTAAAAATAAGTTATTTCGCGTTTAAAATTATGTAAAATATATATATACGAGGTCATCGTCGTTACCGCGGTTATTTCACATATTATATATATATATATATATATATATATATATATATATATATATATATATATATATATATATATAATTTTTTTCTGGCTCGGTTAATTTAATTTTTATTGTCGGTCCGCGTTTATTTTTCTTTGTCTTCAAGCTAATGTCATTAACATAACAATTCGAGAATATGTTCACTCTTTGCGTGTTTCGCGAACAATGAAAATTAAGGAGAAAATTCCTTTACAAATGTAAAAAAGCGAATAATGAAAACTCATCGCGCTCTTTTATCCGAAAATTTGCAATAAGAAAACACACACACACACACACACACACACACACATATATATATATATATATATATATATATATAGGAAAATTTTAAGAGTCAATGTGTCTGTCTGTCTTTTTGCATTTTCATCATTACTATCACGTCATCGATATCGAATTTTATACTCGTATATATTCAAGGTAAAAAGTGACATATGATTATATGTATATATATATGGTATATACTACTGTAACCAAAAAGTAAAGTGAAATTATCATTTAAATCTCCCGGACATTAGGACAGGTAATTTGTAATTTTTTTCCTGAGTTGATAGGACTATCTATAACATTTGCCATGTGTCTTTTTATCAAAAAAAGGTTTAATTATCTCCGAGTCTTCATCACGATAATGCACCATGTCATACTGCATTGATTCTTTGCGAATTTTTTGCTAAAAACTTGACTTATATCGTACCGCGACCACCGTATTCGCCTAATTTGGCTCCGTGCGATTTCTGGCTATTCAGCAAACTGAAAAGGCCTATGCGAGGACTCCATTTTGACACGATTGAGAAAATAAAAATTAATTCGAAGAAAGTCTTGAATGCTATAAACTGTTTCGAAGATCAGAAAAAGCTCTGGCAAAAATGCGTTTTATCGGATTACCTTGAAGGGAATAAAATTTATTTTGGAAGAATAAATAAACAATCTGCATTTTATAAACAAATTCACCTTACTTTTTGATCACAGTGTTATTTATATGTTTCAGAGTTACGTAGTGAACGAGATCTGCCAGCGTTACGTAAATCGAGGTATTTATAAATTTTATTTTATATATGGTATTTGTTATGAAAATAATAATACATTATGATTTATGTCTTATTTATAATATATTATTATTATATAAGAGTATACTTTTTTCAAAATTAAATATAATAATAATTTATTAATAGACTTTACATAAATTAGTTTTTAATCAGTTGACGTTTAAAATCAGATTATTTATTTAAAATATAATTTAATAATGAAAGCAATATAGAATAAATTAATTTCTAACAAAAATGTACATTTTAAACATTTATATTTATAAAATAAACATTTTCTAATATACTATACATATATTAAATTTAATTTCATTATTATAATATTTTACTTAAAAAAAATACATATAATTTTCTCTATGGAAAACCAATAAAAAATCCTTAGAATTATATATAGTTTTATCGTTATTATTAAATAAAATATAACGCAAATGTTTATAGATAAATTATATTTTGCCACAAAAATTATTCAAATAATAAACAATCTTTAAATGTCATATTTTCTAGCCGTGATTTTCTGAATTTTTTTTTTGTATAAAACTAAAATATTCATAAATAATAATTATGAACTTATTCCAAAAAAATCTAAAAATTGTATGAATACATTTTTTAACAAAACCGATTAATTTTCATTAACTGAAAATTCAATTTGATATACAATACAATTTATATTATATTGTATACATAATTCTTAAATCATATATTATTTAAATTAAATGTAACTTAAATTTTTATCATATATATATAATATTTTTTTTATTATAATATTATATATCAACCTATTTTCTACTACCACATTTATAAATACTACATATATATATATATATATATATATATATATATATATATATAATAACTCAATTACACGAACTGCCCATAAGAAACATACATTTATATATACACACACACACACATGTATATATATAATATGACATATATTTATATTTGTATACATTTATACGTATAATACGTTCGTTTTGATGTTAAATATGTCATTTTTCTCGATTCGTAAAACGACGTCAAATACAGACGATATTGAGGGAAATTGATGAACGTAAAAAAGTTAACGTCGCCATTGATAAACGAAAAAAAAATTATATATATATATATATATATATATATATATATATATATATATATATATATATATGAACGGAAGAAGAAAAGACGTACAAGCGAAATGAAACCGTCGGATGCCAAAGGGAACAAATGCGCCAAACTTTCTTATCGATATAAGCATATACAATATAGTCAATAGAAATTTTCTGTTTTAAAATTAATAAAACTTTTAAATTAATATTTATCAATTCATATATATATATATATATATATATATATATATATATATATATATATATAAATATATATATATATATATATATAAATATATATATATATATATATATATATATATATATATATATAAATATATATATATATATATATAAATATATATATATATATATATATATATATATATATATAAATATATATATATATATATATATATATATAGTTTCGGTATACTTAATTAAAATTAACCGTCGATTCCGATTGGTTCATAAAAAAAACAAAGGTCGCCCTTTGTCCTTTACGTTCTAAACTTCCAATCAGTTAAGTGTTAATCGCCATTTGATCAGTGAAACAACAAACAAACGCCCGTTGTTGTGTGTCTTTTTTATTTTTATTATATATATATATATATATATATATATATATATATATATATATATATATATATATATATTCAATTTGGAACATCGAATGACAATGACTCGCCGATAAACATGTCCGACGAATTGTCTTGTCCACTTTTCGCTCTTCACTACTTGCCCTATGTCCGTCTGACATTTTTTTTCTTTTTTTTTCTTTCGTTCTCACTCTGAGTTTTGTGCCTTTATACGACGCTCTACGATAACATACAGTCGGTCAACGCTCGGTCTACTGGTTAAAGGAAAAAAAATATTAAAATATCAATACACCATTCAATTGTAACACATCTATAATATATTTTAAATTATTTTTTTAAATAATTTAAAATAAATTTATTTTTAATTGAAAAAATAAATTTTTAGATTAAACTATTTATAAAAATCAACAAAAGAACTAAATCAAACTAAGCATTGTTTTCACATTAAATATTAAAAAAAAATATTTATTATAATATCTTAAATTTGTTCTATTAATCTATATCTAACAATTCTTGAACAATTAAAATTAAAACATATACATATTTTAATATATATATATATATATATATATATATATATATATATATATATATATATATATATATTACAACGATATTTTATGAAAAGTCATAAAATTATTAATATTTCATTATTATGAAAAACCATTAAAATCAATGGTATAAAAAAATCAATATTCGATTGTTTTTTAATAACGAAATTATTTTTCAATAAATGCATTCATTTATTTTCATAATATAATATATATAGATTTTTTTCGACAATTTTCTTATCAAACGCCATACTTTAAATAATTTACATATATATTTTTACAGTCTGCATTTAAATAAAGACACTATAGATAATTAAAACTATAATAAATCAAATTATATCTGAAAATTAAAAAATATCATATTTCAAAAATATATACTTTTTATAATTTCAAATATTCAATATCAATTTATTAACAAAATAATAAATATATATATAATATAATATTAAATAACATATACTCTCAATTTAACATACACTTCATACATTCGATATACTCAAACCGATTTTCATGATTTTGAAGAATATTACACACTTTTACGTACAATTTTAATCGTGATCCCACTGTACAAGCGAAGGAGTTGTTTTTCCTATATATATATATGTATATATATATATATATATATATATATATATATATATATATATATATATATATATATAAATTTTCCTTCAGTTGAGCGCCATACGCGACTATATCCTTTTTCTTTCACCCCCCCCCTCGGTCTATGTTTTTTTTATATTATTTGCCGCTCGTCCTTTTTTCCTTTTTTTTCTCCTTTCCAATTTCACTTTTGTCCATTTTTGCCGACGGGGTAAGAAATATATATATATATATATATATATATATATATATAAGAAGAAAAAGCGTAGTTCGATTCGCGCGTCCTCCTATCTTTAATTCGATTGCGCCCGCTGCGGATGAATCCTGAAACTATATTCGATAAAGAGAATTGAATCGGTTTCCTAATCTACTTTGCGATCAATTTACGCTCGGCTTATTTTCGAAAATAAAATATTCAAAAATGTATAAAATTCACACAATCTTCCCCTTCCCAACTCTTCACCCCGCCCGGTACCAGAGTCCCCCTTGGTAGTATTTAATTTTAAATATACTCGAAAGCTTCGTGATCGTTGAAACAGAATGAAAAATTTCAGAAATAGACTAGAAAAAAAAAACTAGACGGTCGCTCATCATAATGCATTTGATTCTGAAAATAATTTTATTAATAGAGAGCTGAAAGTGTGAACGATATATTTGAACAATATTTAGTGACAAAAATAAACACTTAGATAATTCAATGAATAATATTATATATTGCAAATATAGTTAAAAAGGATACTATAAAAATCTCCTCTTAAAATATATTTTTTAAGGAATACAAAAATATAATTAGAAGCACATATAAAATATATGAGGTGAAGGAAATTTTTTGAAAAAAAATCATATATATATTATAATAAAAAATAGTACATTTTTTGAATGATAATTATGTTAATATAAATCAAACGATTATTGATTATAGAAAATAAAAACTCTTACGATTAAAAATTAAAGGAAATAGTTTTTTTATTTATTCATTAACTGATTTATATATTAAATACATTTTTTAAAATATTTAATTAAATCAATATTTTAGAAATATCATATAGTATAATAAATATCGATTTTTTTAATAAATTTAAAATAGATATGGTTAAAATTATTTTATTCATTTGGGCAAAAATTTAGTGTTGTTTTTTTAAAATTGAAAATAGAGAAGGATAAAAGAAAAATAAGACAATATTGATTTTTTTCAGCAAAAATTTTTTTTTCAGACAAAAGGTTAACGAATCTTATCTAACTTTCAAATCGCGCATTATTATCAGCCAAAGTTCGAAAGAGGGTTGAAACAGAGAAAATTTCCACCTCTGAATAAAAGAAAAACTGAACGCTTTTCTTTTTCCATTTCGACAATTTATTTACTTTAAATTGATTTTTCATGCAGATCCTTGTTCATTTATCAATAAGTATAATTCGTATGAGTTTTCATTAATAATCTAAAATTGAGAATTTTCAATGGAAAAACTTCTATGCATTGAATTGTCATGGAAATTGAAAATTTCCTCTGTTATAATATATATATATATATATATATATATATATATATATATATATATATATATATATATATTTAGTTTGATCTCGAATACAATATAAATATTTTTATCCAGTTTTATTTAAAATTCCTTTGATTTTCAATGCAATAACTCAATTTTCATATTCGACTTCGTATTGTGACGTCTTATATTAAAAATTCCATCTTTTTCAAATAACATATATTAAAAATATGAATAGAATTTATTATTTAAATATATACATATAATTTATTTTAATTAATATATAAATTTTCATAACGCAATCTTATCGTTTAATAATAAAGTATAAAATACGTATAAATAATTTAATACGTAAAATTTGATTTCATAAACGATTCAAAATTCTCGAATGTATCGCTGTATCGACTCGTTGTGCGTGTGTTTTGTGTATTTAAATCGTTTCATTATTTAACGCACATGTTCGCCGCGAACGAGCGACGCCCAACATTTTCTCGAATTAACGAAATTAAATAAATTCGCACGATGGGGTTTATAATAATTACGCGGCGATTAACCCGACGTGAAACGCTTTCATGAAATATTGAAATGAATGCAAATTGCGTATGTCACACACACATACACACACACACCATTATATATAATATAATGCATTTTGACTAAAATATATTTCTATATATGCATGCATAATATATATATATATATATATATATATATATATATATATATATATATATATAAGAAATAATTTTATACGTTATTATTGTATTGTATTGCGTTAATTTTGACTTCGTTTCGAATTACGGACCGAGGTCGAGACCTCGACTTTAATCAAACCTCGACTCGATTATCCGGGATGATCGAGTTTTTTTTTGTTGTACAAACGAAAGAAAAAAAGGGGATATATAGAGAAAAAGCGGACGAAAAAGCAGGATTTCCTTTTAATTCGAAATCGGGACGTAAAGCGCGGTGATATTTTCGATTATCGGTTTTTCCGAGGATTTTCTCAACTTTTTCACATGTCGCCGTCTTTTTTTTTTTTGTAATACATACACGAATAGCTCATATTTAAATAAATATATACATATATAGATTTTTAAATTAAATTATATGAAAAAATATTTATTTAGGATATCAGTACAGAATCCAATTTTAAAAACTTTTTTATATTGCCAAAGAAAAGTTTTTATTATTTTATAAATATGTATGATTAATATAAATATTTATTTAATAAAAAAATCGTAATAAAAGTGTCGCTTCTCAGGTAACGAAAATAACCGAATATAATTATATTTATTAAACTCCCCGAGGATAAATATTTTCATTGGACTCATTTGAATATTACATTTCATACGTGTTTTTACTTGTTAAGCATTGTAATAAACGTATTTGTTTTATCAAAACCGGCAAAAAACGTATATATATATATATATATATATATATATATATATATATATATATATATATATATATATATATATATATATATATATATATATATATATATATATATATATATATATATATATATATATATATATATATATTTGTGTTTGTATTTGCATAATTAACTAATTCGGTCTCGTGTATAATTCAATGATGAATATTTATAAAATTAAAAGAAATGTCATGTTTCATGAAACCAAATATTCATTTTATTCGCATGAAAATGTGAAAAATGAATACGAATTGTCGAAATGCATTTCGTTTTGATTTTTATTTTTCCACTCATTTTTGTTGTTATTATTATGTTATTTATTTTTCATGAATATATTACGAGAACTTTTTCATTTGTATTGCTTTAAAAATAATAATTAGCATCAACGATAAATATTTAAATGTACGAATGTTTTTCGAAAAAATTACATATAATATAAAAATGTTAGATTTATTTAAAAAAAATGTAAAAAAAACAAAAATATTCCACTTTTTAAAAATAATTTTGACAATCCATAATCTTAATCAATCACAGATAAAGTGAGAAAATTCCGTACTACGCATATTTTTGAACATTTTTTTCATTGAGTAAATAAAAATATTTCATAATTTTCAAAATTATATAATTTTTACTTTTTTTAAATATAATTAAAATAAACTTCAGATTAAATTTAATAAATAGATTAAATATTCTAGAGTGAATGAAACAAATCATGTAAACATAACTAAATTATACGCTCTCACTTTAAATAATTTAAACGATATCAATTTTAAGTTTGATTAAAATGTGCAAAATGGGGTGGCGAATAATAAAATACAGGGTTGTGAGTGTTGTTCTGCGTTTCAAAGATGGATTCATTTAATTTATAAGACAGAAGCGTAGACATAAACTTTGAAACGGTTAAAAAAAAACACAATCGAATCATTATTCAGTTAAATGTCTCCTCTGACCGAACAGAATGAAAACGGAAACGGCGAATGGTTAAACTTTAACTGTGCGACGATAGTTCAATGAAAATTCTGCCGGTGTAATTGAACGAAAGTCATCCTCACACAGACATACACCGCGTTGACTTTTAATATTTTGAGTTTTTTTTATATATTTTATCTTTATTTCGCTGTGTTTTGAACATTTTTTTTTCTCTCTTAACGTTGTCGTCAACTTTCAATGAACTTTCGACATGATCACGCTTATATGTGTATACAGCGCGGTATCAAAATAATTGTACGATATAAAAAAATATTTTTTTTTATACTAAATTATCGAATTTTCAGCATTGTAATTTTATTTATACTTTAACACAAAAGAAATAGAAATTTATCATTTTATATAATTATAATCAAAATATTCATCTTATTATTTAAATAATAAGATGAATATATATGTATATTTAAGAAAATATAAATATTGTTATATTAAATTGAAAAATATAATAGAATACCGTATATGAAAATCACTCATATCAAATATTAAAATTTGTTTATATCAAATCGATATAAAAAATAATAATTAATATATATATATATATATATATATATATATATATATATATATATATATATATATATATAATTAACATGTTTTAGAACCACAGTATATTATATACTATAAACGTACATATATATTTATTTTTCTTTCTCTAAGGCGACTTTTGTGAAGTGACTTCATATCGGTCTTCTTCGCGTCTGAAAGTTTTCTCGTTAAATTTTTCACTCTTGTGTCACATGTTTTTCCTATATTTTTTTTTATTTGACATCGCTCACAAGAAAAAGGCGGAAGGTCTAAATTTGAAAAAATCTGGAAAAATTATCCTAATTTATTTACACATGTAAAATTTAAAACTTTGAATAGCGACATAGCGTTGATTTTCTCTACAAATATTGCCATACTATATAAAATATCATAATTTCTAATTATATTTATTTATATAAACAATCTAAATATTTCTATAAAAATTTAAAAGCTTTTAAACAATTATATTTATTGTTTAATATAATAATAAAATGATCAAACGTTTAATTTAACCTCTATAAGTCAAAGTGTTGATATTCATATTAAGCTTTACGGTTAACTTCATTAATATAGATATAATCTAAATAGATATTGTATTTAAAAGGGTTATATGTACAACCCTTAGGGGGATTATTATAAAATATATGTTTATTTTATATACTTACATCTTAGATTTGTGATACTGTTTAAAATTATTAGTATATTATTTTTTTTAATATTATATAAAAAAATGAAAGGACCTGTGAATTGAATCTTACGATTTAACGTCGCCGGACTATTTTTTCTATAACTATATAATCTCTGAACTATGCTGATACAATTGATACTTTGAAGGACGATATTTGTTATGTTGTCATTGATATAGAGCCTTATTTGCTTCAAAAAATGATCGAAAATTGAACTTTCCGTTTAGATTTCCTTCGAGCCAAAAGAGATTAACCTCATAATCGAAAATCATATTCAAGTAAAATATCATATTATTATTTTTCGAATGATGTCAAATAATATAATTATATTTATTTTAATTTAAATTCTTATAAAAAAATACTATTAATAATATGAGATTGATATTAAAATATTTTTTATTTTTATTTTCAATTAATTTCTCTATATTTTTTTTGATATAATTTATCATGTTATTATATTATATAATTTTAAAATATTTTTTTTTATTATATAATATATATGAAATATACAAACACCTAGTAATTGATATGCAAAGTGAGTTTTCGCCGGTAAGCGGCCAATTAGGCTCCAAAGGAGTGAGACGAGGGGAGGGGAACCGGGAGACGAGGGGATGGGGGGCAGCTCCGATAAATTTATGCTCGTATTACGTCATTAAGCCATGGTCTGCGGCGTCAATTTCTGCGGTCTGCGGCTTATTTGTGGTCTGAGGTCAACTTTATGACTGAGGCTCGAAACTAGCATAAAGCCGAAAACCGTTCGCTCGATTTATTATTGTGCGAAAGCGTGACGCACGCACACGAGCACCGCTAAATTGGCCGAAAACACACGGCGTTCGGCCATATAACGAAAAATATTTGACTTAATATATATATATATTTATATATATATGTGTGTGTGTGTGTGTGTTTAATATAATAGAATACCAAAGTGAAAGCAATCCGTCTTAATGGACGTCGATAGAGCCTTCGCGAGATGTTGTTTTCTTAATAATCTTTCGTATTTTCACACATATTTTTCTTATATTTTAAATATTTAAAATATTATTCATTTATAAATTACAAATTTTACTCATTATTACGTGTATTTTAGGCGTTAAATACATATAAAAAAATCGTCTATAGTAATGATGCATTGTATTTAAAAAATAATAGTGATATACTTCAAAAATGTTTTTTTTTTGAAAACATTCAAAATATTAATCAATAAAATTCAGATTAAAATTTTGTAGAACATCTGAATTTGAAGTCAAATTGACACGTAAAAATTAAAAAGTTGATCATTACTGATCTACATCATATAAAATCGAATACGAAAATTATTAATTCTACACATTTGTTCCATAAAATTTTTTTTGATCAAAAATATGGAATTAAATTTATATTTAATATAATTTGTGAAATTAAAACAAAAAAACATATTTTTTATATTTTAAAATATATATTACAACAATCCTGTTTTAACGAGATCAAAAAAAATAAGTCTTCCTATTATAATTTTATTTAAAAAATAAATAAAATTTCATAAAAAATTCAATACAAAACTTATTATATATTAAACAAGCATATTACAGAATAATTATTATATCATATATATTTGAGATAATTTTAGACAAAATCTATTATTAAACTGTGGAAATTTATCGTGAAAAGGGCTAAATTATTACCTGTGCCAAAATGTTGAACCTAACTGTGTATATATATATATATATATATATATATATATATATATATATATATATATATATATATATATATATAGGGTGTTAGGTGTTAGTAATTTGTCAGAGGCTTCCAAGTTAACTCGGTCGGTTGAGTGCGAGACAAATTGACACCTATGAACGCTCAACGGGTTTAGTAACTCGTGCATGATTAACCAGCGCCTGACAACACACACACACACACGATAATACCGTAAAAAGTTACCGTACAATCCTAGAATTGACGATGTAAAGTCGACCCGGGGCCGGTATAATAATGACGCCGTCGAATCAAGCCGTGAATTGTTATAGTTTAGTTTTAAAATTAAATTATAAAATTAATAATTTATCTGAAAAAAATATATATTTTAATCTTTATTTATCTTAAATAATAGATACTAAGATTAAATATTCAATGAGTAGAAAATTTTCCCTTTCAAAATTTTTATTTTTTAACCTAACAATTTTATTTTGATACGTTAAATATTTATGCTAAAATATTTATTTTCTTATTATAAAATAACATTTTTCTATTACCATTTTACAATAAAATAACACGATAAATATAAAATATAAATGTAATAATAATCTTAAAAAAATTATCTATTATATAAACCAGGGGTGGCTAAAGTGCGGCTCGCGAGCAACGTGCGACTCTTTGAAAGATTATTTACGGCTTTCGATAAATATACCCGAGTTCCTTTTTCATTTTTAATTTTTAACAATTATCATAAGAAGTAAAATAAATGTGTTTATTTTACTTTCTTATATACATATTTTGTACTTTTATTTATATGTTTTCAATAAATATAATTTCTGTAAAAAAAATAATACGTTTTTTTAATGGTTCGCGAAAAATTTAAAAATTTGAAAAATGGTTCGGACTATCGAATAGCTTAACCACCTCTGATATAAACGATACTTATACATAATTCAATCTTACACTACTCTATATATTATTATATTATGTTTGTTTAATTTCATTGATTGTACAAGTATGGTGTGGGTTAAAAGAAAATTCTCTGTACATATTTACCGATAATTTGGTCTTATTATTTATTTTTATTTTTCTTTTGTATTACAATGTCGCAGCAATCGATAAAAACGAGACGAGACCCATTTCTAATTGTGACACAGAGGTATTGTTTGAGTAATATAAAAAGTTTATCGAAGTGAAACTTTATACACTCGCTTTCAAAGCGCCAAGGACAAAGTAAGTAAGCAGAAAACGAGGTCATAAAAAGAAAACGGATCACGCTCAAAGTGCAAACGATACAAATGCATAACACTCATAAAACGTTTAGTAAAATATTCATATATAAAATATTTATATGAATGGATCCGATATGAAATCACAGAATTTCATATAAATTATTTTTATTCAGTATCACTTGTATCGTACGTCTTTCAATCGTCGCAAGTACTGTCTAAAGTATTTTCGCTTACATCGTAATGATTAATTAACATTTTATTTACTCGATAATAAAAATTTAAAAAAGAAGCGACCACCGTTCGCTTCGATTACAGAACCTTTTCCCGTTCATTTCTTTTTACCTTTCGAACCCCCACGTCGGTCGAGTTTCTTTCTCGTTCATTTTTTCCTTCGGCGGCCCTTCTTTTATTTCATCGAAACGGAAGTGGAATGGAATGAAATGGAAAGGGTTTAGGAGTGAAGGGGGGAAGAAGAAACGCCTTTGTCTATGAGGTTAGACGGCGATTGTTCGGGATACTTTAAGTGATTACCCTTAGGAATTATAGGGCGGCACACCTGGGACCTGACCTTCTATTTTCGTAAGCTTATGTTTGTAAACGCTTTTAAATTTAAATGCAACTCCAACGTCTGATGTTTGTTTATTTTTATTTATTTTTTTTTTCACCTCACTTTTACCCCCGATGGGAGTGTAAAAAATACCCTTTTTTTACGTTCACTTAGAGAAAAGCCTCTGAAAATAATTATCATCACTTTACTTCACGCACTTTATAGCGTTAGGTAATCTATGAGAATAATTTTTAGAATAGACACCAACATTGTGTACTATATATATATATATATATATATACCATATATATATATATATATATATATACCATATATATATATATATATATATATATATATACCATATATATAATTTTCAACTATCCACTTTATCATTGTTGATTCATTTTTAATTATTTGAAAGGTCATTAATGTAACTGGATTTAAATTGTGTTAAAGAAAAGACAACGCAATAAAACGAGGGAAAAATGATTGATGATAATTCTTTCGAGATATTGTATAAGTAATTAAAATTTACTTCCCTCCGCGATACGATTTATAAATTATATATTATTTTTCGTAGTCGTTTTAACGATAAAATATTAAAAAATAATAATTTTATATATTTAATATTATATAACAATGTGATCAAAAAGTAAGGTGAAATTGTATATAAAATGTAAATTCTTTATTTATTCTTCCAAATCAATTTTATCCACTTCAAAGTAATTCCTATCTGATAAAACGCACTTTTGCCAACGCTTTTTCCAGTCCTCAAAACACTCGGAATAGTCTTTTTATCGGTAGACCTTCGGTTTTTATTTCCTCAATCGTGTCAAAAATGGCGTCTTCACATTGACTTTTTGAGTTTGCCGAATAGCCAAAAGTCGCACGGAGCCAAATCAGACGAATACGGTGGTTGCGGAACGATATGAATCAAATTTTTAGCTAAAAGGTCGCGAAGAACCAATGCAGTATAACATGATGCATTATCATAATGAAGAAACCGAGAGTTATAAAAACAAGCGTAACTCGAAGATAATTAAACCTTTTGACAAACAGATGCTTGGCAAATATTATAGACAGTCCTACCAACCTAGGAAAAAAATTACAACTTACCTGCCTTCCTAATAAACGGGAGTTTTAAATGACAATTTCATCTTACTTTTTGATCACAATAGTATTTTATGATATCACAGCTCGATAAAAATCGCAAATCATTTACGACAAAAAAATGTAATTAGTTTCTCTTCTTTATGTGTTTCACATTTTATCATAATGATAAAATGTCTAAATCATAATAATAATCAAGCAAAAACAAAATAAAGAAAATAATAAATGAAAATATGAAAGTAAACGCAAGTTACATCAAAGGGAATAATTAAGGAAGATTTTTTTTCCCCGTTTGATATCGCAGGATACGCTCATTAATTATTCTAATGTTCCTTGGTTGATGTATCGTTACTATATTTATTACATTTTTATGGAATATTTCTATATAAAATATAGTATTTTTTTTTTTTTTGTTAAAGACAAAAAAAATATTGTCGTGAAAAAATATTCAATTTTTCAATCGAATTTTAACATTTAATTGAGAAATAAAAAAATATGTATATAATAAAATTCTCATATATAGATGTCATAATTATAGATAAATACGCATTAATTCTATTACGTTTTTCCTTTAATAACTATAAATAAAAATCGTTTAAATTAAAAATTAAAACTTCTATAATCGCATTTTCCATATTCTTCTAACTAAAATGCAACTTTTAAATATTTTTCATTTAAAATTTTTTTTTCTTCACCGTAAATTCAATATAATCGACGTATGTCTTAAAAATCTTTCATAACCATTGTATTTTTTTATTTTTGAAAATTGATTTTATTTAATTATTATATCTAGTCAACTTAATTTAAATCGATTGTTGACCTTGTGTTATAGAAAAAAATCATAGAATCATTTAAATATTTTCTTTCTTTTTATATGTTAAGCTTCACAATTTCATAATAATCGTCAATTTTATTTAAATCATTTTTTGTACATACAATATCTAATTTAATCATTTTTTTCTATATATAATTACTTGTTAAATGTTTGATGACATATTTTCATTTACAGATTAATATCTAATATGATATAATATAAATGACGTCTCAAGTGAAATTTAATTACACGAAAACCCGTAAACAAAGAACTGTAACAGTTAACAATAAAGAATAAAAAAAAGACAAAAAAAAATGTTAAGGAAAATACCGGTGGCCGTATAACGTTAAGAGCTTTTCACGTAGACGTCGTAAGGCACCAAGTGAAACTTTATAGTGAAACCGCATTCGGCGTGTATTAAAGATAAAAAGGACCGTAAAAAGAGAATAAACTATGCCTTTGAAAGAAAAGAAATGCGCCTTTAGCATTCATTTACTTCGACTCTTCCGCTCTTACCATATATATATATATATATATATATATATATATATATATATTTATTTATATATATATATATACCTTTTTTGACTAACACTATTATTATTATTATTATTATTATTTCTGTTTTTCTTTATTTTCACATTTTTTTTAATATATAAAAAATTCTGTATCGGTTAGAAAAATAAACGGGTCACCGAGGGGAAAAATTAAAATATAATTAAAATCCACGGGACGGTCTCAATAAAAAAGAAAATTAAAAACTTGAATTTTAATTAACTCACCTTGCCGGTAACTTTTTTTGTATATATATAAATATATATATATATATATATATATATATATATATATATATATTTAAATATATATATATATATATATATATATATATATATATATATATTTAAATATATATATATATATATATATATATATTTAAATATATATATATATATATATATATATATATATATATATATTTAAATATATATATATATATATATATATATATATATACATAAAATGTTATTAAAAAAATAAAATTGTTTTCTTCATTCTTATTATATACAATTATTTATGTACTAATTTGTAGCTATTTAAATATAAAAATTTGATTAGTTGTAGACTCATTAAATTTATTTATTTTTCTTGAAATACTTTATATACTATATATATATAAATAAAATAAATATTATATTTACTATAAAATATATTTTTATAAAATTACGCTAAAAATAAACAATTTTAGAAAAAAAATACATTTTCTTAAAGAATTAATTCATCGATCAATTTTTTTCCATATAATTATTTATAATGTTTTTTTTTTATATATAATCTCGATTTATAAAAACGTATATGAAAATTTTCACATCACATAAATAAAAATTTATTTAAAACACACTAGAATCGACGTTCGGTTTTAACGTACGAAATATGCTTATATTATATAATATTTATTTAATGATATTTATTACTAGGGGAAAAATCACATATTTTTCTATTAACCTAGAACAATATATATATATATATATATATATATATATATATATATATATATATATATATATATATATATATGTATATATATATATATATATGTATATATATATATATATATATATATATATATATATATATATATATACTCTAAGTCCACATCTTTACTTTCATGCACATTAAACACAGAAAATTTTTACTTAAATATATATATATAAATATTTTTTTTCTACAAAGTCAACTCGTGCCACGAAAATGTAAAATAAATAATCTAGTTTGATCGCTTTTTTCTAGCGACATGCTGAGGATTCTGCGGTTCTCAAACATTTTTTTATTTTTTTTTTATATTAAATTATTCATCCATACTTTGATATATTCGTCATTTATAAAAAATTGTATCAAAAAAAATATACATATATAATAAACTTTGTTTTTTTTATATAATTTTCTCAAAGTACGCACACTCTGAGCTTAATTTCATTTTTTTGCTTAGAAAGCGTTGTCACCAACAAGAAGACGATTCTATATATATATATATATATATATATATATATATATATATATATATATATATATATATATATATATATATATGTGTGTGTGTGTGTGTGTGTGTGTGTGTGTGTGTGTGTGTGTGTGTGTGTGTGTGTTATTTTTTTTCTTGGATGCCTACAATAAATACGTGCCATGATTTCCACAACAAATATGAAAGTTTTTCTTTTGCGAGTCGCGCTCGACGTTCTTTTACATTTCGTACAAGCAATCTCATTACTTTAAAATTTTCATGTTTCATGAGGAAAATCGAGCTCGCAACAAGAATACGATATGACATTCGACCTTTGTGCGTTAAAACCAGAACCGCGAACGAGCATTCTAGTTTTATATATGTGTGTGTGTGTGAGTGTGTGTATGTAAAATATTAAATTTATATTTGCTATTTAAATTTTGCAATGTCATTTTATAACATTATATATTATTATGTTTCAAATATTCATAATTTTATTTCAGTATTTCGTGATCTATTCTAATAGAATGTTTATGCTCTTTGAAATTTCATAACATATCAAAATCGAAATATAAATAAAATTTTCTTAATATTAAAAAAAACTTAATCATTTCATTATGCTCACATAATTATTGTTTCATAATCCAATATTGAAATACTAATATTTAAATTAGTTTCAATACGTGTTTTCAATTTAAAAGCTAGGACACAACTTAAAGAAAACGAGAATTGTCCTTTCAAATGAAAGACGGTTAGTCTTATAAATATAAAATTATATTAACATTATTTTAACCCATAATCAAATTTCTAAATATAGATCTTCATAATATTAAAACAAATTTTATCCATAACAAGATAATATATATATATATATATATATATATATATATATATATATATATATATATATATATATATATCAACAATAATCATAGATCAAATTTATATAATTATTTTAAATAAAAAAAAACACTTTGAGTTCACTTTATAAATGCATAATTTTTATTTTATTTTATTTTTCATCAACCGCTTTTCTGTTCTGTGCTATTTCTATTTTATTTATTTTTTTCTACCTTTTCGGGTCTTCTCACATACATAAAAAGCGGAAAAAAAAGTATAAAAACGGTAATACAATTTCGCGCGAATCGTCGAAAAATTTCAAAAGCGCACTTCGGACGATTTCTTTCTTGCCATAGTTGCAAAAACAAAAAAAATATATTTTTATTTTTAGAAAGGGGGGCACGACAACATTTTCCCACCATTTATGCAGAAAGGGGTTCTTGCTAAACAAAAACACTGTTTAAGACGTTTTTCGTTTAAATTTTTGATAAGTCTCAATTTATTTTTTTTTCAATATTATGAAAAAAAAATTATAATATATATGTATAAAAATAATCCTTAAAATATTAGACTTAGATTTGGCGTATAATACTTATAAATTTTTTTTTTATCGATATCGCATTCATAAAGGTTCTTGATAATAAAAGGACAGTTTTATAACAATTGATTCATTGTAATATTAAAAAATAGAATATCTTAATACCCGTGATCTGTTTAATAATGAGCATATCGCGGGTCAAATCGATTTTTTAAAATTATCAACGTTTCAATTTTACGTATGATTTTGTAGAATATTACAATATATAATATAAAACTTAATTCATAATATTCTGATTTATGATATTTAATATAAAATCTGTATAAAAATACACATATAATATATTTTTTTTAATATTATTTCTTATTCAATATCAAAATTATTTTCTATATTGTTTTTTTTATATAATAGTAAATATAATATATATAAACTGAATCACAGAACTACAACTAGAAAGTAGTTTAATATAATCGCAAAATTCACATTTAAAACTTTCAACAATTCTTTTAATTTTATATAAAATTATAAAGTTATTCTTTATTAACTCGATTGTGACAATATTTTTTATTATATATCGATTTTAAACATTAAATATAATCTTTAAAAAGTTTTTTAAAAAAATATTGTATTTTGCAATCAATTTTATAATCACATTTCGAAATCTATTTTCAGCAGTATTAAAAATATATAAATATATATACTTTTTTTAAATTTAAATTTCATCTTATATAAAATTGAAAGAGATTAAAAACGACGATAATAAACATGGAATGTTTACACGTTTTCTTTAGCGCGCTTATAATATAAACAAAATTTATATTTTTCTCCATACAATTTTTTTTTCATTTCCCGATATTTTTCTTTTTATTTCCACTATTATTTTCATTATTATTATTATTATTTAATCGGGACTCATCGTTATTTTATACACGTTTATGTGGCAAATTTCGTTCTTATGTAAATTTTAATTTGCAGCCCCCCTTCACCCCCCCTTTCCCCTTGCTCGTTTAAGACAGTTTAAAGCCTTCGTTTTCCGTAACGCGAGGATCGATCCGTTCCAGTAATACTTTCTCAGAAATTTATGGACGTAATCCTTATTCCGAATTCATACATAACAAATGCGATCAATTCTAATACATACGCGGACACAGTCAAGGATAAAAGCCTACGTACTCGTTATATTGTATTATATTATGTATGTGTACATATACGGAAAAAAATATAATTATATCAACGAAAAAAAATACTTATTCCATAATATATAAAAAAATATATCTATTATATATTTTAAGAGTAAACATCTGAACTATCTTCATAATATTCATTATGTGAAAAAAAAATTATGAACATTTTTTCTATTTATATATATAAAAAAATACATTATAATAAATCATTAGAAACAAATTTTAATTTTAAAGTTGAATATAGAACTAATGACTCGATCAAAAATCACAAACACTCTCAATTGATACATTTATATATCAAAAAAAAAATATATACATATATTTTCGATATAATTTTATTTAAATATGCAGAAAAAAAATTGTCCATCATACGATCACTTATTATAATTAATTAAATATTATAAATATCCAAATAACAAAAATCGTACATAAAAGTATGAGCGCGCGTGCGTGTGACCGTGAAATCTGATTGGATGTTTGCCTCTAACCAACAAAAGCTCACCCATATACTTTAATATATATACACACACACACCCAGATTTGCTCGCATAAAATAAACTCATTTTGACAATTTTAACTCTGAGTGTATACATATTTATTTATATTATATTATATTATATATATATATATATATATATATATATATATATATATATATATATAACACATTCCCAAAATTCGTGTATTTTTTATACAGGTTGATATATGTGCAGGCTTGTATGAAAACACAACTGGCAAAAGAAATTCAATATCGGAAACCGATTTTTTTTTTTGAAAAAAAAGCTCATACGCTCTTTTTTCTTCTTAGAGAGACGACTCTTATACGAGTTAATTTTTTTTCATTTTTTTTTTACATTTCCTTTTACGTAAGTTGTAAGTACAGCGTAACATAAATTACATTTATCGATTATTGATTTCTGACGTTTAGTATGTATTTTTTTTACTTTCATATTTTTCAATTTATTTAGATTTATATATTTACAAAAAAATATGTTTATATTTTATATTTTGATAATTAAATATATATTCGGTTTTTATCTTCTCAATCGTGTCAAAAATGGTGTCCCCGCATTGCCTTTTGAATTTGCTGAATAGCCAGAAGTCGCACGGAGCCAAATCAGGCGAATACGGTGGTTCCAGAACAATATGAGTCAAGTTTTTGGCTAAAATGCAGTATGATATGATGCATTATCGTGATGACGGTACCGAGAGTTATAAAAACTCGGAGATAATTAAACCTTTTGATAAATTCTTGGCAAAATAGATTCTTCCTAATGCTCGGAAGTTTAAAATGACAATTTCACCTTACTTTTTGATCAAATAATATCAATATTAAATTTATTATTATTTTTATTCATTCAACATTCCATAGATACAACGAAATTTACGCCTTTAAGTAATTATGAATCGTTCCGATGGCGAAATCCATTTATTCTGCGAATTTTCAGACCCCTCCCCCCTCATCCTTCGACAAAAGTTTTCCGAAAATTTTCCCTCTGTGCAATTTCAGTTTTTGTCCGTTTCGAATTTTATTTACTTTCCGCCGAGGCCGCTTCTATTTATTTACCCCCCATTATTATTATCATTATCAGACAATTGTTCGTTCGTATTTATCGCGCGAAATCGGCTTATATCGGTACGTTTTCTATAATTTATTCGACAATAATATATACCATATATATTTTTTAATATTAATCAAAACTAAATTTAAAATATAAATGAATATAATTATAAATACCTATAACTTTATATATAAATATCTTGTTTTCAAATTTTATATAAGTATATTAATAATATTAAAAATATTAAGTCTCAAATGTAATAACATTTTCCAAGAAATTTAATATTTTAAGTTTAATATATTAACCATGCAACAATAATATGTTGTAAAATATTCTAAGTGCATTATTTAATATTTATATTATTCATAAAAATGTTTTACACAAGGATTTGTATCATTTTGTACCATTAAAAATAAATTATTATATTTTGTTTTTATGTAGAAAATTGCACATTTTATTAAATAAACAGTTTCACAGTTGATTATTCATATAAATTATTATTTATAAGTGAATGACATCATTAGTTGAGTTATATTTTAAAAAATAGTACTTTTGAAATTAAATAATATTTCCTATAAATATTATTAAATAATGATAATTTCTAATAATTTTAAATTTAATATAATTCTTTATATATAATTTATGATACAAACTAATATCAAATATATGATATGATGTAGAAAAGCTGAAAGTGTTTCTAAATTTTAATAAAAAAAATATTCGAAAACAATTATAGTATTACTCAATATAATTCTTTACATAAAATCTTCGAATATTTTTTTCTCTGAGAAATATGAAATAAATTACAACATTGTTTCCATATATCAATTTTTTGACTTTAAATTCAGATACTGCACAAAACTTTCATCCAAGGATGTTTTGAAAGTCTTCTCCCAAAAAAAGGATTTCTAAAACATATCACTATTATCTCTGGAATATAATTTGTTATTTGTAATCATGTGATTCTCTACGTATTGGTCTGATTTATAAATTTTGGTAAAAAATTTTACATGTAGAATCCAATTTCAATAACAATTTAATTTCATCACTTATCCAATGACAAAACTTCAAATTTAAAATATTTTATATTATACAAGGTAAATAATCGAAAGCGCAATTATAAAATCCACTAAAGCGTTAAAGAATTAACGCAAATCGACTTCGATCCACATAAAAATGAAAAGCGTCCTTTCGCCCTGCGAGATGGATTTGCGAACGAAATGCGAATGGAGATTTTTATTTTTCCCAGAACGAGCCACGAGCCAATGTCGTGTCCGGCAATAACAGTAAACATTCAATAAAAGGCGAAGAACGTCAGACAAAAATAATTACGACGCTGGTGGTTATATATATATATATATATATATATATATATATATATATATATATATATATATATATATATATATATATATATATATTTGTCTTCGAGTTTTACGCCCACCGTCGCCTTTTCGCATCTCTCAATCCGCCTACCCCGATGTTTACGACTACTCATCCCTAAAAGATCCCCAATCTTCCCAAAAAAAAAAAAGGTGGGCGACGCTGATGGTTCCCCAAATTATTGCTTTGGCACTTACGACCAACTAAAATAATCTCCTCTTTCTTTTTTTTTGTTTCTTCTTCCCCGTGCCACTTCGCTTTTCGCACAACGCTAAAGTGCAACTATAAAAACGAAATAAACTTCGTGTAAACGAAAATTTACACGGGAAAAACTTCCGTTTCGTTCCCGTTTTTTCGCACGCGTGCGAAAGACGAGAACCGTTTTCCGGATGCCGCGCCCGATTCTATAACTCGTTTAGCGAATTTAGTTCAGTTATATGCTATGTCTTGGATATTAAACCGATACACTAACTGGATTATGAATCTCGTCGAAAGCTTCAACTCTATATATTATATTATATTATATTATCCACATATTCCAATTTTGAAAATCTGATTCATATTATTAACCGTTAGAATAATGACTGAAGAACTAACTTGATATACATCTTATGCTAAATATATTAAATTGAAAATACAAATATTTTTTTATATAATGATATCTTAATTAAATTCACTACTATGAGTAGTGATGTCCGATTTTTTATTAAATATTATATAAAAATAATTATATATAAAATTGTAGTCCTAAAACGTAATGAACTGCGATAAATGAGGGATAACTGTATTATAAATTATCATACATAAGAATTCATAAATAGATCTAATTATATATAGAAATCATTTTATATTTACAAAAAAATAACTATAAATAAATTCAATTTATGTCTTACAAATTACAAATCAGTCGCAATATAGTATATTGATTTTCTATAATTAATATGTATTGTGTAAAATTATATCCATATTCCAATCAATTTTACAAAATACAAGTATTCAAAATCACTTCGTATATACTTATTAATAACATAGAAATCAATGACATGGTTATTAATTAATACTTGGAATTCAAATTCGATATTTACTTCATAACGTTCAATGTTATTAATTAATATTCGGTGACGGATTAAGATCGAAATTAGATTTCGTAAAAAGGAGAGAAATATATATATATATATATATATATATATATATATATATATATATATATATATATTCGAACTATTTTAATAAAAATATTATAATAGTGTTTGTTTTATATCACGCATATATAAAATTTATGACGTTATATGATACTTAATATTGAAACGTCAAATGACAAAGTATTCGAACGACAAGACTAATACTAAAATCGTGTCAAAATTTTTCATCATAAAAATCTTTATTCAAAAATTGAATATTTCGTAAAAAAAAAGTAGACTGAAGTCGTTGAAAATTCAGTGCGCGCCGTCTGAACGAGTCTTAAAGTGTTCAGATTCACGGAAAAACGCGAAAATTTGTCAACTACCCCATAAAGGGGCATCGTTTTCACGCATTACGAGTATATTACGCAGAAGTGCACCCTTTTTGCTTTCGTGGTTTTCGCTTTTTCTCCATTTTTTTTTCTCGTGCGCGAGAAAAAAAACATATTTTCCGACCGGAAAATGGGGTGGAAAAAAAAATTGAGATTGTAGAGTGAGTGAGCGAAGAGTTTTCCACCGAAGGTTATGTAGCATCGGCTCACGGGGCCAAATCTGGCTTTGCACAAAGATATATTATCGGAATTTTACTCCCTCGCGGATTAACATCTTCCGCCCTTCGGAAAAAAAGCCTCCTTTTCTTCCCTTGACTATCTGCCATCTACACAGAGAGAGCTTTCAAACGACACCGATGTAAGAGAGATTACATTTTGAGTAAGTTACACGTCCAAAGCACATGCTAAACCTTTTGTGGCTATATATCATACGTATTATATATAATAGACTTTATATTTTTCAGTATATAACATTTCAGAAATATATATACACATTTTTTTCATAACTACTCACAATTTAAATTAGATCTCTAGTTACGTAAATAACATTTAAAAATAAAAATTTCTTTATTTGTACAATATGACTTTCTTTGTATACGTTTATAATGTGCTTAATTTAATAATAATAAAATATTTTTATTAGTCTCTAAAATTTAAAAAAATATGACAACTCAATTGTATTTAATAAATAAAATATATAAATCAATATTTTCAATTGCAATAAAAACATTTATTATAAACTAATAATATATTTTATTTGATATTTTTATATCATATTTAAAAAAAAATATAAATCATAATGAATGATATCTGAATTAATCAAAATTTAAAATATAAAATAAAACACGATTGTAACAATAATTTATTTAAAAAACATTACTGTGTCTAATTCTTGTGATATCGCACGATTTAATTTTTCTAAAATTCTTATAATTATTTAATTATCAAATTAGATTTTTTTTTTAATTGATACTGAATATTTTATATTACTTTTTTGTATAGAACAGACACTCAAAAAATATATTAATAAATAGAAAATCGCATATTAAATATCGATATATATATATATATATATATATATATATATATATATATATATATAATAAAAAAATATTTTTATATATGTTATTTTATTAACCCATTATTTAATTAAACCTTTATATGTGAAGTAGAACAGAAAACCTTTCAGCGATTAAATCTTCGGGATTCGCAACTCCCTATTTTTTGACCCGCTCGTGAAGATCCTAATCATTGAATTGTGAACCCACCTCTGTTGTGAAGAAAAAGACGAAAAACGGAAAAGAAAACACGGGGCGAGACGGGTGTGCGGGATGAAATAGGAAGAGAAAATTTCTTCTTCTCTTCACCGCGAAAGCCTACGACTAATATTGTCCGACCTTAAAAGCCTTTTTGAACAAAGCAAACTCGACGCCGAGAGTGCGCCTTCGGATTTTTGCGAACGGCACGCAACATTTTAATTAAGTAATTTGAGTTATTTTTATGGAAAGGGTGTATTTTTAATTTCGGTTCGCCCTTGGTGGCTATTTTTTTTTTGGATATTTTTTTTTATTATTTTTTTGGTTATTTAGGATTTTTCGGGACGTAGTTGTAAATAATATTTTTTTCGAAATTATCTTGGGAAAAATGTAACATCGCGAAACGCTTTCGAACGATTTTTACCTATTTTTCACTTCTTTTATTATATATTGCTGTGTAAAAATTGAACTTTTTATATATAAAAAATAATACAAATCTAATTTTTTTATACTTTTATATAATAATATTATATAATTTCTATTGAAAATCAATCTTGAATATTTTAATTCAACTTTTTTTATTTTAATCGAATTAAACAATGAATATAACTATATTTATTTTAATATATATGATATAATAAGTATATGGTAAAATTGTAATATCGATTAAATATAATATGAAAATATAATTATAAAATTTGATTTAAAAAAATCGTACACATAAAACAAAAATTATTATTTTAAAACACTGATAATGACTTAATTAATTATATAGTAAATAAATGATCATATGAAATGTGAATGATTTAATATATCTACATATATAATAATATTATAAAGAGTTAGTCCTAATTTTAATCATTCTTCCAAAAACAATAATTTTTATCAACAATCTTATCACTGTAAAAATGATATTTTTAAATGAAAATCACGGAAAATTGGAACGATTTCACGTTAAAGGACGCCAAAAACGTAAAAACCCTTTACGAAACAGATCCGAAAAATAATATACAATTCGTAAAAACAACAAAAATACATATATTTATATGAAAATAAAATCTAACTTTTGCACCGTTGAACAAGAAGAAGAGCTCCAAGATTTGTTTCTGTGTCATTAATCACATTTATGCGAGCGCGTGTATGGAAAAGGAAGTTTTAAAGTCGGACGGCAAAACAAAGTCGACGACGACAAACGACGACCGACTCAAATTATTTCTCGCATCGTACGCAAACAATATATATATATATATATATATATATATATATATATATATATATATATATATATATATATATATATATATATATATATATATATATATATATATATATATATATATTGGAATACGCAAATGTTGCGAATAATTCGCTAATTTATCTTTTTTAATAAAATCATCTATTTATTTTTATCTCTTCTGCTTTTTTTTTCACTGTGCGCGATTTTTCATCGCGGAAAAACGAGCGAATTGCATTTTGCGGTCTTCCATTTTTTTCCCGCGGGAACAAAGCGCATTTTCAAAATATAACAATTTCATTTAATATTCACTAAATTATCGTTTTTTCTTTTAAATAAATTATTTATCAAATATCTCTATAATTAATAAGTTTATCAACGAAAAGCGTTTATATTCGAAACGATTTATTTTATAATGTTCCTTAAACCAAATCATCCGTTTCCTTTTTATTCAACATTATACTATATTTCCTTTTAATATTGGTCACACAAACCAATTTTTATGATTATATCCTAGATAAGATAGTTTAAAAAAATTCAATACTCAATAAAAATTGTCCATTTAGCTGAGCTCCACATAAAAACTTTAAATTTTAAATTTTATTTATCAAAAACAAAAATTTATAATATTTATTTCTGATAACATTTCAGTAAAATACGAGTAAATAAACCAAACATTTAATTTTAATTATTTATGTTATAATCCCAAATTTAATTTATCATTGTAGAACAACGTTTTTATTTTCTAAAATTCAACTTTTACTGCTTCGATCTTGCATTTATACTTACTATTCATCAAAGTTTCAGATCTTTACAAAATATTTAAACTTAAACTTCAAAATTATCATGTCTTTTAATTGAAATTCATTTATTAAACCAGATTTTTCATACAAATAAAAAAACTTTTTTTAAAAACAATTTGTATATATTTTATTTAACTATATTTTATATAATAAATAAGCAAATATAAATTTATTTAACATTGTAATAAGATTTTTATAATTTAACACTAGATTTTATTATGCTATATACAGAATATAGAAAGATTGAAAATCTACTGCTGTATTATTCTAAGAATTTTTTATGAATTTTAAACTTATTGAAAATACAATATTCACATGTGAAAAAAATGACTAAGATAAAAATAATATATTTTTTTATTTTCACAATTTTAAATATAGTCTTGCGTAATATAAATGGAATATATTATTATATTTAGTTTAAAAGTCTTGCAAAAGAATTGAACGTACGATGAAAACTTAAAATTATATAACCGACCGTCTTTTAATAGATACCCATATATGCTTCAGTAGAAAAGTCTAAAGCTCGAAATGATCTTTCAGCAACTGTTTGGCAAAAGTACAAGGTGCAGCGTTTCAGCACTTAAGATTCTTTCCCGACTGGGAATTCTTTAAATTTTACTCGCAATATTTGCACGTTGCAAAAATATGTATACTACAACACTAAATACGAAACTAGGGGTGGGACGTCAAGAGCGGCTGAATAGTGAGGTCGTTGAGTGTATGAGGAAATTCCTTTAAACTATTTTCAATGTAATGCAAGACTAATGTACAAGATGTTTGGGGCAAAGGCCCCAGTCGGCGATCGCCATAAATCACAGCCCCGCTTGCACGGAAATACGCGTGGCTTATATACATGCTCGCCGTTATACGGGTGCAAAGCATGAAAAGCCGTGTCGCCAATGAAAATTGTTGCACGAGTGTGTTTCGGTCGGAAAAACTTGACCGTACAAAATGCAATATTAACAGCGAACGCTGAAAAGAAGGGCGACTGAAAAATTCACGGACTTCTGGCAAAGTTGTTAGTTCGAACGAAAAGAGCTTTGTGAAAAATCGACAAAATTTGCATTTCGACTTATAAATTACTATATAATCATGAACGAGTTGTGTTCAATAAGTAATCACATATCGTTTTTTTCTTTTGTTATTATTTCGCACTGAAACGTTGTTCTAGCCTACATTTTCGCCAGACACGACCCCATGTGACTTTTTTATGTTCTCAAAAATAATGAAATTAAAAAAAACTACTATTTTACAAACATAGATGAGGTTAAAAATATATTACCAAAAGATCACAAACCTATCTCAATTGGGGATTAGAAGGAGATTTGAAAAATAAAAATATCTAATGGGACCTATTTTAATATAGAATAATATTTTTTTTTCAAAAAAATAAAAATTCTCAATGCTTGTTGAACACTCCTTGTATAATAAGTATATAAAGTATTACAATATAAATAAATAATAAAAATCAGATATTGTTAATATAACATTGTATATTGATTATTATTCTATAATATTAATATAAAACAACAATCAAAAAATACTATAATAATTAAAAGTCATTACTGCAATCTTTGCGAATTATTCTTCTCTCAAAATTATTCAACAGAATAACGAATAATAATTAAAATAGAAAATTTAAATAGTATGTCTTTTTTTTAAAGTATTTCCAGTGTTAAAATGAATCAAAAAAATAAAATTATATACATAACTATATTCATTATTATTTTTGCAATATATTATTTTTATTATAAAATTATTTTTATTTAATACCATTGATTTTTAAATGTAGTGCAATTTAAAATTTATCTTCATTCACAGATGGCGCTGCTACGTAACACGGATATAGGTAAGTCGCATTTTCGTTTCAATCTCATATTAAAATATTGATATTTGAAAACTTTATCAGTTTTTTTTATTGATACACATTTTAACTAACTGTAAAATCGTATTTGAACCACAATTTACAATCATGAAAGTTGTCGGCGTTTTTTTTTGTTTCCTTTGAACGAATCGAAAATATTTTCCATTCGTTTTGCTTATACAACTTTCAGCATATTCAGCCGTGTTTCTGTCGGATGAATACGAAAGAAGTAGAAAAAAAGAGTGAATTTTTATTATCCACTTTCAGATGAAAAGAGCGCATTGGTGCACTTGGCGTATTTTATTTATTTTTATTTTTTTTTTTTTGGGGGGGGGGTGAGATGAGGAGGAGAACAAAATATTGTCGGCTTTTATGTTAATGGAAACCTTTTATTTCTCGACTTTTTGATTTATTATTTGACGGCGTAATGAAAAAAAAAACATCTCACACGCCATTTTATAAAATAAAATTTCAATTTTCAAATCTTGAAATTTATTAATTATATTACGTTATGTGATATTCAGAGATGATTAATTTTTGAAATTAATTTTCACATTTGTTCCAATTTTCTTTTAATTGGAAAGAAGATACATTTTACATGTGATTCACGTTTTATTCATTCTACCGTTTCGCGTTCTCGTTTCAGCTGTCTGAAAGAAAGCAATTTGAATTCTCACTACCACATATAATATAATCAAATATCTGAAACCGTATATATATATATATATATATATATATATATATATATATATATATATATAATATACACGTGTATATATGTTCATAGTGTAATAATTTATTTTAATATCTATATATATATATATAATACGTTATTAATTTTGAGATAATTTTAAAACGTTCTCGCGAATATCAGTCGCATTATTAATAGCATATTTCGTGTCTTAAGATCACACAAAATATCATATATTACAAAAAGATATTTTTATTCAGAGACACAAATTTTGATTTTAATTATATATATAGTATATAATTTAATATAAATTTTGTAAATTATCAATCTTAATAATTTTCAAATATCAAGTTATAATTTAAATATATATTCATTTTTCATTCATATATTTCATCAAATAAATAACAAAAAAAACCATTTGATTATTCATTAAAAATATATAGGATATTAAATTATATTCGAAATATTTAAAAATCAATATAAAAAAATGCTATTAGAATATTTCATTCTTATTTATATAAAAAAATAATCTATAACTATTTTAAAATATCATTTGTATTCGAAATTATATATTTTTTACTTACGATTTTATAATAATTTTTATTTAAAAAATGTCACAATTGACATTACTTGAAATCGTTTTTAAAATATTATTCTTTATTTCTTATCAATAATCAATAACTTTTTCAATTTGATATATAATAAAATACAATAATTTTCGCTTTTAATAATAATACACTGAAAAAAAAAAGATTGATCTTTTAAACACAAAATTTGAAATTGAACACGAATTAATAATCCAAAAACACGTCAAAATTATTTAAAAAAAAATTAACAAATATAGCTAAATCTGAGTATTCGTAGCGCAATTGATAAAACATCCATAAAAATAAATCAATGGCAATGTAAGAAAGATTCGTGCCCGCGCATAGCTGTAGCGCACACTGATTTATTCATAACGAAGTACCTTAACACACATACACACACAAACACACACACACATATATATATATATATATATCACATAATAAAATTAGCAATCACACCGTGCGTGCATTCGTGTGCGAATAACACGGCGAATTTCTTAGCCGCGGCCCGTTCACGCGAAATGTGAGAGAGATGGTAGAAGAAAAAAATAAGAAAAAAAAGAATAAGAAGGAAAAATCTTTTTTTCCGCAAATATAATTCAGGTTTAATATCTCGTTACGAATTCAGGCCGAGTGCTTCATTTCAATATTTCTTCATAAATCTTCCTGCGGGCTTCCCTTTTTGCCCGGGCGGCCTTTTTCTTTGACTTCGCCTTAAATAATTACGTCTCAAAGGTGGAAAATGCGAAATCCGCCGCAGCCTCTAAACCCATCCCTGGAAATTTTCAACCCCGTCGGCTCCTTTCAACCCTCGCGGCATTGTATTGAACCAAGAAATTAACCACTTTCGAACCGTCCACCGAAATAATTTAACCGAGTCGAGTGTGGCGAATTGAGAATTTCGCAATTTCAATTGTGTTTTTCTTCATTTAAAACGGCCCGGGCTTTGCTTTACGGCGTCGGATTATAATTTCGCATTAAAAAAAGAGTTACTTTCGACGGTCAGCCATTTAAATTTTAATCTTTTGTCCGTTTCAGACAGCCGCTCTCTCGAGCATAGTTCAAACGGGGAATGTTTTAAATTTCTGACGAATGAAATTTCAATAGAATTTTCCGAATAAAACCGTTTCTCTATTTTGATCTTAATACGATCAAATTATCGTACTAAGATTAAGACTTATTCGAACATTTTTCCTGTGAAATCTATTTTAGATATTTTGATATAAATATATTTTATAAATTTATTTTTATACAAGTTTTAATAAATACTTTAGAGTTTATATTATTAAATATATGAAAAATTCATAAAGATCTATAAAATGTATTTTTAATCGTTTTAAAATTATTTTTGATTCAAGTCCTATCTTTAAATATTCAAAATCTGTATTTAATTATGATATATTAAAAAGTTGAGTCTTTAGCTCTACTCAATTTACAGACATATTTTTTTGAAAATCAATATATTTTATAATGTATGAAATGGAAATATAAATGTAAACTTTAAATATTTATATTAAGTATTTAAATGATATCATTTAAATACTTAATATAAATATTTAGAAATTTAATATTTTTATTATACAATGTTGAATTTTTAAATTCTATATATTTAAGTTAAAATAATATAATAAAATTGATATATAAAAACCGCTATAAATAAAATCATATTGAATTTAAATATAATCTATTGAAACGACATCATTTACATTAATTAACTAATTAATAATTATACTAGATAGTAATTTAAATTCATACTAGACAATTTTAAAACCATTTTAAACATAAACTCGACGATAATAAAACGTGTGTCGCGGTCGTCTGAAAATTCTCGCTCAATTAACTCGACGTGTTGTTTCAAATGTGATTCAATTACGTTTTCAGACCGCGCATCAAAAAGTTAATTTCATAAATTCAAACCGTGAATCTTGAACTGCAACACTTTTGAAACGGTTGTGAAATTCTACGATCCGCCCGTTGGAAACAATTTAAATTTATATCTAGTGTTTCTAAATGTGAAAATTCCACGTTCTTTGAGTTATGTATTTTAATAATAACCGGTTAGCGTTACTTAGACGACTGCAATTTTACAGCTGAAAAATGTGCCGCGTTATTTTTTTTTCTTTCCAAAAAAAAAACGGACACCGCTATTATTTTAACTTCGTTACGACTATTTTTATAAACACCGGAAGTCGAAAAGTGGCATCGGAAGCGCTTTTTCAGTGCTCTATATTTATATTTTTTTTCTTTTACATTGTTCGGTCGAATGAATGGTCGTTTTCAAGCTTAACTTTTATGTTTATATTGAACGTTTTCAAATAGTTGAAATTTAAATTTTCAGCACTTAAATTATTTTATATGCTGTAAAAATATTGTAAAATTATATTCTCATCATCATACAATAAAATTATGTTTTTTTTATAATACTGAAAATGCATAAATTACTTAGTCCTCTTCTAAATATATATTTTATAAATCGAAATCAATATTTTTTTTAAATACATATTATAAAATAAATCATATGTATCAATTTTTCACTTATAAATGAGAATCTATTTCAGATCGAATTATTATTTTAACAATTTTTGCTGTCAAAAAATTTAATTTAAAATATTTTTATTTTTTGCGATAATCCAAATTAAATTAATAATATTTTTTTAATTAAAAATTTGCATAAAAATTTTAAAAGTTAAAGATTATAAATAATATTGGAATACATTGCAAACGTCTTTCATTTATAAAAATATTCGTTTAAAATCACATCAATTTAAAACAATATAGAATAAGTTTTCTTTTTATTTTCGCCACAACATAATTTTCTTTATTAATTTAAGCACACACACACACACACACACATATATATATATATATATATATATATATATATATGGTATAAATGTTGACATGTAATAAAATATCGAAAACACTATTGACATTTCAACACGAAACGCGCAAAACGATATTTGAACATTTTAATGCAAAATAATTCGTCGAAACAAATAAACGATCGTTTTGCGACTCTCGCTATAATCGTATTTGGCAACCTCTGAACGTATAAAATCGACCGAAAACATTATTGTTCTAAAAAACGACCGAAAGCAATCCGAAAGTTTGACTCGAATGTCATAAACAAATGGAATACGCTTTTAATACGCGGTTTTGCTTTTCATCTATTTTCACCCCCCCCCCCAGTTCCCCCTTATCATTATTATTTTATTTTCCTTTCGTTCGATAATTAAAAAGTTTCGTCGGATTCCAATTTTTGGCTTCGTTCAACTTTTTTTTTTATTTATTTTTTTCCAATGTGAGGGGCAGGGGGATAAAATTCATTTTATTTACCGATATCTGTCGGCGATAAGTGAGGCGCTACGATGCCAATTTTTAAGTTAACAACGAAAACAAAGCCCCTAGAATTTTCTTCCTTTTTACTGCAATTTTTCCTCTTTCTTTTATTCTTTCTTTCTTTTCTTTTATTTTTTCTATTGTCGATTTTTTTTTCTTTATTCTCGCAGAATAATATATTTTCTCGCTCTGAATCTATAATGAAACATATATATATATATATATATATATATATATATATATATATATATATATATATATATATATATATATATATATATATATATATATATATATATATATATATATATATATATATATATATATATATATATATTTATACAACAATTCAACTGCAAAGTCGTGTAAAACAAACGTTGAACTTTGCCATTCTTTTATTAGTTGTTGTTTTTTTTTTAGTTTGAATTGTATGCGCTTATCGCTATAAAGAAATTCGCAACATTTAAAATACCTCAATGCAGAGGTGAAGAACCTTTTTTTACGTCAAAAACTAAATTACATTTCAATACAATATATATTTTTTAACCTTTTATTATTTCAATATATAAATATTCAAAACAAAAGAAATTTACAAAAATCAAATCTATTTCTTTGAAATAAAATTCTTATATGATATTTAAAATCTATATATAGTAAACATTATTTTTATTTAGAATAATAATTTATAAAATTTTCAATATTTATTAATAATTAATATATTTTTATTTTATAAAATTATTCAAAAATAAAATATTGCAACATATGGAAAATATATAATTTGAATAACGAGTTGATATTTTTTATAACATAAATTCATAATTGAAATTTTCATTTTCTAATACATAAGTTCGTATTTAATCAATCTTAATATAATATATTATTACAATATTTTTTTTAATAATTTAATTTTAACACTGTATATATTTATTTTAATATAAATATATCGCATCGTAAATCATAGTTTATATTTTATGTTGACTTTTCAACACTTAATCATGTAAAATATACGGTCGAAAACTGAAAGATAAGATAGAGCTCCGTTGGAAAATTGATCTTGGGTCGTGGCCGATGTCCTATTTCGTAGACCTAAACTATCGACTATTATCCCTTGCTGAAACCCCTTTGAAGTGCCCGTTAAAACCCGGGTGACCCCGAGAATTTTCATCTTATTCAATATTCGCATGTTATATACTACACTTAAAAATATAATAAACAATTTATATCAGTGGTGGTGGTGTACCATTATTTGTTTTTTCATCAAATTTTAATTTATTTTTTTAATTTAATCTTGAATAATCTTTACAAATCAAAATATAGATCCTTGTCATGCCGAAGGTCAACTTATTACTATATGATTTCATATAAAATATTTCAGTATTTACGATCCAATTTTGATTTTAATTTTGACTTCTAAATGTACAGCTATAAACACAATGTATCATATTTTTCACTTTTACAACTTAATATCATACTTTTTATCATCATAATAATTTTTAGATATAATGTATTTTTTTCTATTATCATAATTTCAATTAATTGGGATTTATTATTTTACTTTTTTTTACATATATATATTTAAAATGATTTTTTTTTATTTTTAAATTCATTTCGATAAAATCTGATATATTTATTTTCATGCAAAAAATATTAAATAAAATTTCTACGCTTATATATATATATATATATATATATATATATATATATATATATATATTAAATATTTTAAAATATTATAATTGTTTTTTTTTATTAATTTAAATCATATATGATAATAAATATTTATTTTTTTTAATACTAAACACGCTTTTGTTAATATCTTTCAATATAAAATATTATAAAGTGTTATTTTTAATAACATTTACAATTTAATTTTAATATACTGAATATACAATATAAAAAGAGATCGACTTGTATTTTTGTTTTTTTTTTTTGAAGGATATGAAATTATTATCAAATGAAAATGTGCAAGTTTCTCAAACTGTGCGCCACGTTTCTGCGTGACTTACTACAACGTGAACTCGGAAAATCACTTACCTACGCTGAAAATAGCATCGGATAGGCGGTATAAAAACATAGATATAGAAAATAGGGGGTTGAGGTCGGTTTTGCGAATAGCACAGTCGAGGGTTGAATTATTCTCGAGACGGGCGTATGTGGACCCCGTATTATATTAGGATGCGCCCTGGAAAGGTCGTATCTCTTTCGGTCGTTTTCCATGTAAGATTGTAAGGTAAGGGTTTAGTGTAAGTTTTGCTTTACTATATTGGGGGTTGCAAGGGTGGTGGTGCAAAGCCAACTACCCCTTATAGAACGAATAAAGTCACATATCAAATGGCCACATTGATATTCCATATATTTTGCTCGCGTCCGAAGCAGCTTTGCGAAAATTGCATTATGCTTCTTTATATATATATATATATATATATATATATATATATATATATATAAACGTAAAATAGGAACGTGACTATCTATATTTATATCTTATCTATTTTATATACTTCAATATCCTAATTATATAATTAAGATTAAATTATAACTTACTCCATTTAGTGTGTACTCCATATATAACAGAGTTGGCAAAACTGCGGCTCTTTATATGCGGATTTTTAAAGGATTATTTATGGCTCTCGATAAATGTACCTAAAAACCCTTTTCATTATTATTTTTAAAAAATTATCATATAAATGTAATTATTTTTTTAATATTTAAATTCAATACACATATTATATATTTTTATTTATATGTTTTCAATAAATATAATTTCTGTAAAAAAAAAATAATACGTATTTAATTCTTATAATTTCAATTATTTTTTTAATTATTTTTCAATTATTTTTTCTAACATAAAAATTTAATTGAAAAATTTTTCTAATATTTTTTAACTAAATTCAACTCTTAACATATTATTTCATAATTTCAGTGACTTTTATATACTTTTGTCAAATTTGGTTTGCAAATTAACGTACAAAAATATATATAATAATTTTATAATCTTTTTCAATAAACAATAATAATTTATATTATAATAAATTCTTCACTAAAATTAAATTTGAACTATATAAATAATTAATTATTATCAATCATTTCACAACACTATCGAACGATCAAAAGTTATTAAAACTCGATAATAATCTTATAATAATATCCATATAAATTAAACTCCAAAAAAAAACAATCGTTTATTTCATTTCATAAAAAAGTTTTAATTACAACATTCTATATATATATATATATATATATATATATATATATATATATATATATATATATATATATATATATATATCACACACAACCTGCTATTAAAACCGTGGCAAATTGTAACCGTTAACTTTAACCGCACAACTAACTGCGGTCGCCTACGTTTCTCGTGCCTCTCCCCTCCCCTCAAAAAAATAAATAAAAAACAACCCCCCCTCAATATATATATATATATATATATATATATATATATATATATATATATATATATATATATTTAGCGGCAGTAATTTTGTGCAAAGTATTAACTTTTCAAAGGCGGTAAACGTCCGATATACATTCACTTAATTATGACAAATATCGTTTGTTTTGTGCGCCAAAGTTTTTATTGTGGAACTTTGGACCCCCAAAACGAACAGACTCCAGACGTCCATATTAAATTACCACGGTTGCAAGTGAAAGGGAGGCGGGGGGTGGGCTAACAGACGTATCCGAAATGACACGGCTCAAAGGACAGCATTAATTTTATTTATTGCGACATCCCTTTTTTTATTTTCAACCCTGCTAAAAACCGCCTACATTTTTTTTTAAAAGTATTCTACTTTTTTATTTTTATATTTTTTTTCGAGACCTCCTACCCTTATAATATATATATATATATATATATATAAGTCTAATAAAACTTTGCGAATCGCTGTCGTACTGTTTCCCCCCTCCCTCCCCCTCGCTACCTACTGTTCCTCCCCGAGTTACAATTTTATTAATATTTATACGCGTTTATATTATTATATTATTTGTGCGAAATGTACAAATTTAACGAATTATATGGACGTCATATTATATGTGCTGTTTTCAATTTATTTTATTTTGATTTTTCAAAGCCTTTAATTTTAAAATTGGTAGTTGCGACGCGATTGAATTACAAAAGTGAATTTTTTTTGTTAAATTAATTCGCACGCTTTTATGTGTGTTTATTTTAATTTTATTTTATTATTATTTTTTTGTTTTGCAAAACACAAAACTACAAACTCGCTTTGAGTCACTAAAATATTTTTTTTTTATAAAAAAAAATGGTTTTTTTAATTATTTATCTTTTTATTTATATATTTTTGTGTAATTTTCATATATTTTATTAAATATCCTGATATATATACATGTAATATTGTGAGTAAAATTACAACTCATCCGTGAACACTCAGAGCTACAAACCTTATAATAAATATGATAGTAAAAAATAAAAATATATTGTTATATTATTTAAATTTAATATTTTTAAACAATTTTATTTGAAAATATTTTTTAAATAAAAGAAATATTAAACTACACATTAATTAAATTTAATAAAAATATTATATATATATATATATATATATATATATATATATATCTATATATATATATATATATATATATATATAAATAATTTTCAGTACAAATAATTATAAATAGAATGAAACGAAAACAATTAAATATTTAATTATATGTGTAAACAGATATTTAAGCTAAATAAGAAAAATTTCAAATTATAATTGGTTTATTTTAGTGTCTGATTTATATTACATTTCAATAAATGTATTAAAATATTAATTTCAATAAGATTTTTACTACGTCATATCATATATAATAAATATATAAAATCGTATTCATTAAATATAACGAATATCATATTTTTAATACATTTTAATGAGATTTTTTACAAATGATATATCTATTAATATATATTATGATTTCGATACTAATTATTTTTATAAAGCCTTTTATGATATATTAAAAAATAACGTCATTAAAAATTCGTAAATTAATGAAACATATTAAATATAAATATTTATCATATATAAAAATTATTATAACGTCAAAGATTTTTGTTTTTTTTTAAATAAATAAAAATTCTCACAGTATTAATATTAAAAATATATATTAAAAAATTGATAAAAATAAATTAATAATTTGAAAAAAAAATATATCCTAAATTATTCACAAAAATCCTTTAATCCGCGGATATAAAAGCCGAGCGTATATAAATATATATATCCATCAATTTTCAATTCAACGTAAAACGCTATAATAAACATCAAAAAATATTCATATATATATATATATATAATTTTAAATAAGACATAATTACGAATAATCCAATAAAAAATATACGCACATAAAACGTGCCGTAAATGTGGTTAAAAATAAAAATAAAATATATATAATAAAATAATAAAAAAAATGGATATTTTAATCGTGCAACATATTCAACTCGACATTCGATATAAAATAAATCAACGTTAACCGGGCTTAAAGTATTAAAATAATTAACTTGTACGCTTTCTGTTATTTATTACGATACATGTATATATATATATATAATTATTTTCATGGATATTTTCAGCTGAAAAAATGTTTTTTTTATATATAATTAATACATATGATTTTTTTAATATTTATTTCATTAAAAAATTTCCGAAAAAATCAGGTTTATGTGTTCCGTTATACGATATTAAAAATTATTAATAAATATTTCGTTTTAATAAAATATTATAAATCGAATTTAATTATAATATATATTTTTATTATAGATATTACTTATTAAAACGATTGTCTATATAATACGAATATATTATAATTATATATTTTTATTATTGTTTGAGAAATCTTATTTTCTTCAGCGTTTTTCAATATTGTATATATTATCAATAATATTTTAATAATATAATTAATTTTGAAATCATATATAATACGTCAAAAATTGTAATTCATTGACAATATTATAAAAAATAAATTACATGATCATATTAAATTATATATATATATATATATATATATATATATATATATATATATATATATATATATATATAAGAACTTTTTGTAAATAAAATATTATATATAAAAATAAATTGATAAAGAATATTGCAATCAAAATAGATTTCCACGTTACAGATTTTTTTGCGAATAAATATGCATTTTCCATTTCGGCATATTGACCGTTTTTCCATACACGAGAATTTCATATCACTTTATAAACTATATCTATGCAGGGGGGGGGGGAATATAATAATGGAGAAAATTTTGGGGGGGCAAAAATTGGGGTTATTGCGCACATTCGCCGAAAGGTCAAAACTTTTGTTAGGTCATTATTTTATTTCGAAAAATCGACCTGTTTTTCGGAAAATGTTTCGGTCGAAATCTTTCAATTTTAACCAACGAATAATTTTTTTTTCAGTTTTAGAAAAAAAATCCTTTAGTCTGTCGTTAATTGTTTACATTATTATTATTATTATAATGGAATTCTGTTATAAAAAAAAAATCACAAATATAAAATTTTATATAATATTTTAAAAATTAGAAATATATATTATATAATTAATGTAAACGATTAAATCGACATATTATGTTATATTTATAATTAATATAACTTTTGTAACGATATCGAACTTTGACCATTTATTAAATGTGCGAATTATTTTATTAATCAAGGACAAGACGCGGTTAAAACTTTGGTAATTTATTTTTATTATCGAGTTCAATTAGTGTGATTTAAAAAAATTATCTTGAATAACACGTGGCATATCTCAATTTTCGTATTAATATTAATTAAAAATTTTATTTCAAAAATATTGAAATATATCACACTTTTTTGTAGAAAAAATATAATATAAATTGAAAATAATTTATTATTTCAAAATTTGATTTATTGTAGCTTATACAATTATATTTTACATTACATTAATAAATAAATAATATATAATGTTTAAAAATTGATATTATATATATTTGTCTATTTATAAAATAAAATTCATATATTTTTCTATTAAATTCTAGAGTTAATCGACAATTTGTCAATTAAATATATCAAGGATATTTAGTAATAATTGAACATTAAAATAAATATAATAAATCATAATTATCGAGTACCGAGTTATAATAATATTATTATAGATATTGTTAACTTTTTATTAATATGAAATTACAATTATAACTTTGGTTATTTTTCCGCCTGCTTAACATGAATAATATGAAAAAACTTTTTTCACATCATTTAAACAGCATTTAAACAGCATGCAGTAAATACGAAATAAAATAGCAGGGGGGTTAAAAGTAAGAAAAAAAAACGACAAAATTGTAATAAAAAAACCGCAAACCTAGCTAGACTGACAATAAGCGGAAAGAATCGAAACGTTCCACTTCGAAATATCGTCAGATAAGAACGATAAAGAGCATTTAATACTTTAAAATCCTCATTCAACCCCAAAAAAAAAATAAAAAAAAATAAAAAAAAACCACCCTTAGAACGAGGTGTGTGTGTTACCTCGATCCGTTCCGAAAATTATCGAGCGTGTGAATTCAATTTAACTTTTAGCGCATTTTCCGCGGAAAACGATCGGATCGTTTTTCTTCTTTTTTTTCCCCCGCCGCTCCGCCCCCTTTTATTTCCACTTTTCTATTTTTTGAGGGATGAGAGGTGACGGTTTGAGTATTCCGCGGGCGCGTTACATTCAATTAAAAACGAGAACGGCGACGATTCGAATATTTCAATTGAAAACTGAACCCGGTTAGTTTACGGCCGAGTTTCACAATAAACTTCTTCTGTCGGGGGGTTGGGAGTGAAAATTCCGTTGGAATTTTTCCGCACTCATACCCGACGGCCCTGTCGGCTTTTCCCGCCCATCCGGCCCGCTTTTCTTTGAATCGTTTACTTAAAATTTGTTTTTTTGCATCTCTGTCCCTCTGGGTTTTTGATTTCGCTTAAGGTGAACGCACATATTTCAACATTTATTTTTACAATCCATCAAAATTAAATTATTTTTATTCATCTATTAAAAACTAAAATTTCTTATGTAATCATATCAATATTGAAATATTAATTAAAAATAAATATATATATATATATATATATATATATATATATATATATATATATATATATTATATTAAAATATGCTAATATATCAAATCAGAAATAGACTACCAAAATATAAGTTTATTTATATTACAATTCATCTATATTTTTATTATATATTTAACAATTAATTGATAGAATACATTTATACTATTTATGTATTTTTATAAATCATATATTTTAATGAACATTAATTCATTACATAGATTGCGGCCCATCAATATAAAAAACGAGCCGCAATTATTATAAATTATTACTTTATTAAAAAAAATTGATATAAATTTTGAATTTTTTAATATTTGAAAAATATTCCTTAACAATATTTCTTCATAATGAATAAGTTGATCATTTTAATTTTATTAATATTAAAACGAGTTTGATATGCCCGATATAAATATATTATTATTTAAAAATATATACGTGATATTACCATAATTATATATCTTATTAATTAATCGCATACGTTTGTTGAAAATGTACGCTCACCTTTATAACGTCTCACGGTTGTTTTCTTACCTTTTAAAAGATGCTCTCGTCTCATTCCTTCTATCTATATCTATCCGAATTCCTTCATTGTATCGCAGATTGATTTCCGGACGTTAAACTTTTCACCTCTTTCTCGGAAAATTTGTTTTGATGACTTTTCCTGAGAAAATTTTCGCCTCGTTGCCGAATAATGTTATCAGTCGACTTCCAGGGCGATGAGGAAGAAAAGGGGGAAGACAAGAGGGGGGGTTGGCGCATTCACCAGGACGAAGGCTTTTCGGAAAAGTTTTCGAATTCTTATTCGCATCCGCGACTGGATTCGATCTCGTTGTATTAACTTTTGTGAAACTTTTCGCAAAATCCCCACGGTCATGCACTATGAGTTATTGCGATAAATTTTATAAAATTTTCATATATGCGCATAACGAATATAACCGTAATTTTTTTTTATTATTCTTTCGATACTGTTCGTCTATATATTTTTTTTTAAATCTTTATATATATATATATATATATTTTAAAAATTTCGTTTTATATATATTTTATTCATTATACATTAAACTGAACGATATTTCAAAAACTTTTAAATATACGATAAGATTTCAAAATTAAGAACTTGATTCGTCCAAAATTCATATGTAAAATAAAATATTCAAAATCTTAGATTTTTAATGATTTTATTCAAAATTTATATAATTTTCTAAATATGATAACGAAAATATCAAATAATTTATATTCAAAATATAAGATTAAAAATGGAAAAAATCGTATCCTGTATATTATAAAATTAAAAATCGTATATAATTAAAAATATTTAAATAATTTATTTTTTGCATCATAAATTTATGATTTTAACATATATTTAATTATTTTTTTATGTAATATATTTTTTCTGCAATTTATTCCGCACATGTTAAAATTCAATCTTCAATTTTTATATATTATTATAAAATATATAATTTTTATTTTTTTTATGGTAAAAAACATTTTGAAGTTGAAATTCAAAAATCTATTCAATATTACGTATTAATTAATTCCAAATTTTGTTCTAAATTATTCCATAAATATTCGTAGTATATATAATATAATATATTCAGATATATATTAAACTATATTATATTCTTAATTTTGATTAATATCAAAAAATCATTTTAAATCATATTTAATTTCATTTTGATTTATTAATAAAATTTCAGAGAATTTTTCTTTTTTTTAATATTTTTACAGCAAACGTAATAAAACACATATAATTTAGTTAAATATGTCCTTTTTGGTTAATTTTTGTGTCAAACAATTTTTCAGTTTTTAAACAGACAAAAAGCCTATTTCAAAGTCATCAGAGTTTCGATAGCTTTTCCTTTACAATTTGAAAATTTATTCAGCCAATCTCAACATGTTTTCCTTTATAATATTAAAAAAAATAATTACAATAGAAAATGTGTTTGTTAACAGAATTTTTTTTTCTCAGCATATACTATAATTACGTTTATTATTATTTTTCGAATATATAATAATTTTATAAGCAATGAAATTATTAATATAATTTTCAATGTATATATTTTTTTTAATAAGCGTCACAGCTGTTCAACATGAACAACACAAAAGCGAGATAATATTTCGTATACGTTTTATAGAATAATATAAACAGTCATTAACTATATGATAATGCCTTGTTTTTATGCTACGCCATCTTTATGTAATTATAAATTTTCAACTATATGCGCGCAATTCGCGTAAAATTTTCAACACATTAATCAGAATTAACGCGACAAAATTTTCGAACAAACTCACAATCGTACAAAAGACACATTTTATACTAGCCGAGCTCCGACGACAACAACAACAACAACAGCAAAAACAAAAACAACAACAAAAACAGCCTTCATATTTTATATAGACGAGTTATATATACATGTATATCACATAGACGCTTCTCAACAATCTGTCAGAACGATCAGGTTAAAATAACTGCTTTGGTAATATTCTCATCTAAAATCATACTTTCTCCTTTATGACATATAAATTTGTTTATAAAATGTAAATTCTTTATTTATTCTTCCAAATCAATTTCATCCCCTTCAGAGTAATCCTTCAAGATTCAGTTTTATCTCCTCAATCGTGTCAAAATGGCGTCCCCGCATTGGTCTTTTGAGTTTGCTGAATAACCAGAAGTCGCACGGAACCAAATCAAGCGAATACGGCGGTTGGCAAATTTTGAGTTTTTGGCAAAAAAGTCACGATAAACTAATGCACTATGTCATGGTGCATTATCATGATGAAGGAACTAAGAGTTATAAAAACACGTGTAATTTGGAGATAATTAAACCTTTTGATAATTTTTTTGGGAAAAAAAATATCTGCCTTCATAATTGCCCGGGAGTTTTAAATGTCAATTTCACCATATTTTTTGATCGCAGTAGTATATTAATATATAAATTATAAAATTATTTTCTAACATAATTAATTATTAATTCTTGCATATTTTAAAAATATACAGAATATTGCAAAATAATGGTGAATGCATAATTTTTATTGTATCTTGTATAATATAATATAATATTATATTATACAAGATACAATAAAAATTAATATAATATAATATAATATAATATAATATTTTCAATGAATAGTAAACTATTCATTGAAAAATAATAAGTACATTAAAATTATTATTATATGAAAATATATTGAATATAAAAAGATGTAATATTTTATCGCTAATAATACAATTATTTTCCTTTATAGCATTATTTTACATAAAAATATAATAGAAATATATTTATAATAAAATTATTTATATTCTAATAATATATATATATATATATATATATATATATATATATATATATATAATTAATATAAAAATAGATATAAATTTCATATAAATATATTGTCATAATCGATGTAAAATAATATTTTATTTCAAATATTCCATATGAGAAAAATAAATATTATAATTAATCATTTTAATAAATTCATTTATATATATAGATTTAATTATAATAGATTGAAAATACTATAAAAAGAACTCGGCGTGCGGTGTAAACGCGAAAATATTATTATTACGATCGTCGTTCGTTCGTTTTGAGCGTACCGACGCGAAACACTTTGAGAAGCGCTGAATTAAATTATCGCGAGTGGCGGCGCTTTCCAACATTGTCGCTGATGGACGTCGCCGGTCGTTTTCCGACTTTTCCGACCCCCACGACTCGAGTCGAGTCGACAATTCGCAAAACTGTCGTTTGTTCGGACACGACATTAATTATTATTATGAACAGTCGCCGCGAATTTAACTACCGGGTATTATTCAAAACATTCCCGTAATAAATACGTGGTCTTGAGCATTTTTTTTTTAAAAAAACCTTCATCTTTATATATATATATATATATATATATATATATATATATATATATATTATATATATATTATTCTTCTTGTGGAAAAAGCAAGGAAAACTTTTAATGCGGGTTATCATCGTCGCAGCAACGACGAAGAATAACCGCGACAGTATAAATCACAACTTTTAACCTCGTGTGAAACTCTCCTAATTTGAAGTTATGATCCGAAGAAAAGCGCCTCCGGAAAACCGTTCAAATCGCAAATATGTCCGTCCGCCGGCTGAATAATGAGCCTCGAGTGTTTTTTCCGGTCGCACGACAATAAATAACTCTCGGATGGAGCAGGAAAATGCCGCCGGTTTCTTTTTCTTTTTCTGTTTTTTTTTTCATTTTCATTTTTATTTTTGTCTACTTTTCTTTTCACCGGGGCATCTGGCGTGCGGTAATTACGAAGAGAATTATGATAAAACTTGCGCGAGCGACAACTCGGCGTGTATTGTCGTCTCGGAAAAACGGTGGTGTGCGAGCTTTTTTTTTTGGAAAATTCGGCGCTCGGGCGTCGTTTTATTTTTACGAAAACCGCAAGAACACTTTTCTAGTTTGATTTTTTCGTAATGATAAATTTATGTTTTTTATTATTTTTATTCGTTATCACTTTTGATACAATCTATGGGAAAATTCATTTAATAGGCATCGCTCATATAAAGAGAATTTTTTCAATTTTAATATAATATAAAACAGATTACTACATATGACTTGGAATATATATATATATATACAATTTTATAATTTTTCACGAATTTTCCGTCATCACGAATTCAACATATGTACTCCGCGAATCCAAAGAAGTCCTATGACTTTTCATACCCCCACTCCTCGTTTCACATATGCACATTTTCTTTTCACACACCTTTGAATAAACACACACACATACATAAGAAATAGGCAGCGTGCCGAATTCAAAGAGAAATCTACCGGTATAAATATTCAACGCGGCAACGACAATAATCCGTTGAAGATACTATATGTGCTCGTGTGCTGTTCATTTCGTACGATTTCCCTTTTAATGGTGAAAATGCGCGACGACTGAAGGTTTTCTCTTTCTCTCTATTTTATTTTTGTACGTTTATAACGCAGACTTAAGAAATAAGAAACCACGGATACTAATAAGTTGAAAATATGTAAGAAAATCCTTGTTTAAATATGAAAATCTAATTATATCGTTCAATGTAGTGTAAATTTTCATATTACAATAGTATTTTTTCCAATTGCATCAATATATATATATATTTTTAAGTATCATGTTTAAAATATATTGTATGAATGTCACAATAGCTTCATTAAGATCAAGCCTGTCTTTCGAATTTAACGTATTAATTTATTTCTAATCTAAATAATGATGTCTTATCTAAAATATTCAATTATAATAATAATATACTTATATTTAAAATTATATTTTCATACCTACCTGTGTTTATTTTTTAAAGTAAATTTTATTCATTTACATCCTTCTGATTGCAACTATCTATGTAATATATATATATATATATATATATATATATATATATATATATATATATATTTGTGTGTGTGTATGTGTATCTGTCTTGTACGATAAAGACAGAGCAAATAAAAGAAATTCTCTCGCACGCGACACACGAACTGAAGAAAAACGGGATGAAAATTATAATAGGAAAATCTAATATATCAAAGCAAAAGGCTGCCGCGCTTTTTACCGTTGAAAATTACTCCGCTGCTTTGTATATATATATATATATATATATATATATATATATATATATATATATATACATGTAAATCAGGTGTGACCAACTCAGAAAACGAATTAAATTTTATAAATAACCCGTGAGTTTTTCTCAGTACCGCTCATATAAATTTAAGTCGATTCAAATTATACTTCAAATTTCTTTTTCTATTCAATTCTATATATTTTATATTTTGTTTTCATATAATTATATATCAATAAAAAATAATTATTTTCATTATTTACATACAATTTTTAAACGTATATAATTTTTTAAATATTTCTTTTATACTATACAGATACTATATTTTAATCAAAACATTTGAAAATTTTGTATATTTTTTATAATGAGATAAAAAAAAATATATAATTATAATATCATGCCTGAAAAAATATCTATATATAATAATATTTAAACATATAATAAGATAGATATTGAATATCGTCCGTCTATTCAACTCTATTATAGATAAGCAAAACTTAACTAGAGATTTACATATAAAAATTCATATTATATTTATATATATATATATTAAATCATAGAAATATCAATTGAAAAATGATATTATATTGAAATATCGGACGTTTGTCCATAACGACCGTCTTCCAGTCCGTCTTGTCTCATACCATAAAACCAGCGCCCGACAACGCCTGTCGTCATACGTAAAAAGCACAACGATTTGAATGGAAACGACTGCGCGCGTACCTTTTTATAAGCGAGATACCTCATCTTTACCGAAAGCTTATTATTACGTCTATTTTTATGCCTCGTTCTTTGAGACTTCTACTTATTTTAAAGTCCGCTTACGGCGCTTTCTCTTCAGTGTGCTTTTTTATTTTTCTTTCAACGGAAAATCTTCTCCATTTTCTATCTATCTTTTTCTAACCGTTTCTTATAATATATATGTATATATATATATATATATATATATATATATATATATATATTTACTTTCAAAATGCGTTTGTTTCGCTTCTTTTTACGCTCGGAATATTTAATCCGATTCGATTCGCGCGCGAACGATTCCAACATACGATTAGCGGTCGCGAATCTTTTTCTTAGTCTGTCTGTCTTTTTTTCTTTCTTTCTTTCTTTCTTCTTTTTCTATTTCGCTTTCGTTTTTTTCCGCCGGTCTTATTTTCCGCGGTAAGACCGGTTTTTTTCCCTTTGACGTTTTCGCATACGAATCGAATTCCATTTGCATTTTCCGATTTCTTTTTATTATATATATATATATATATATATATATATATATTCGTTTTTCCCCCCGTTGGTTTTTTGACGGTGCGTGTCGTATGTTAATCGTTTGCGGAAAATGGACGATTTTTTCCGGTACGCCGAATAGCAAACACTACATTTTCTCTAGTATAGTATTAAAAAAAAATCAATTTACATATTGTTTATGTTTGTACGTATTTAAATAATAATAAAAAAACAATCTAAAATAATCATATCATTAGAATAAAATTCACCTATTTAACATATGATTATCGTACTCTTTCATAGATTTTTACATTAAAAATATACAAATTTCTGTATTATTACTGTTTTTTATGTATATTTTTAACTATCAATATCAAAGTAATACATTTCACGTTAATATATAAATGGATTCCAGAATTTTAATATGTAATAAATATACTACAAAGTTTTCAAATGACAAATTCAAATATTGAATTTCAAACGAATGCCATTTACCATATAAAATGCATAAATTCAAATGTTAATATTAAACTTTTGTACATATATTTATTGCATTAAAATATTACGACCATCATTTATTTTTTAATTATTAATTTAATAAATAATATTTTCATTTAAAAAAAAACATTCATTTTCAGATTTATGACTTTAATTAAAATCTTCATTATATAAAAATTGTTTTTTAAATATTACAATATAAATATGTATATATTATTTACATATAAAAAATTATGAATTTTTGTATAATAAAAATTTTGATTTTTATATATATATATATTTATATGAAAAAAACTACATTAGATATTTCATATACAGCTGCATACCAATTGAAAGACATATTTTAATATTATTAAATCATATTTAAATTTTGATTTATTATAAGAATTTTTATTGCAACTTATATATTATACAGATTTTAAAATAAATAATGATTTTTAATTTATTTTATTTATAATTGCAATACTTTTTTTGTATAAATATCACATAGTTTCTAATTCAAGTTACTGATCATTGATCATTTTCTCTGATTTAGTATATAAGAATTGTACATACGAAAATTTAATTTATAAATATTATATTTATACATAATATTTTTTTATAAATATTTTTATTTATATATGTATATATATATAAATCTGAAAATTTTCATAATATACAATAAAATATATGTTTTGGATTACTGATAAACCGTTTAGTATTTGTCAAAACTATACCGATATAATCGTAACACGGACAAAAAAAAACGATTTTAAGTTTACAACCCCCAACCCCTTATATAATAATATACGACGATAATTAAGTTTGAGCGCAATTTCGTCCAGAATTACGTTTCGCGTTCTCATTTTTAATGCTGAGAGACCTCGGTTTTCGAGCCGGCACATTCCGGTTTTGTCCCGCTCTTATGTAAATGTTAATCAAATGGTTTTGTTTAGGGCTGGATTTACTTAAGGTTGATGAATATTCCGCAGATTACCGGCGGTCGTAACGCAAGCTCGCGTAAAACCATCCCCCGAACCCCCATATATTCGGGACGGGAGCGGGGAGGGGGACGCTTTGAACCCCTAAGCTTTTGTTATGCGAATAAGTGGCGGCCAATTAGTTTGTTTTCAAGGTACATCAATGTCGAAGTGGCAATTTGTCACATGATTCGATTATACCAATACTTGATTCTCGACTTTCGTACGTATTTAAATGTTATATTAACTTTTCTAAGTTGAAACTAAACAATATACATACTGTCCGATGAGTTATGATCTGACTCCATAATTGAATAAATGTATTTTTTCTTAATTAACTTCTAAATTTCGTATATATATTTAGTAAATGACATCAAATATTATTGAATTTCTTCAACAATTTGAAGAATAATTATCAAAAATACGATCATTTAAAAAAATGTACAAAATGAAATGCTTATCCCGCAATTTAAAGATTAATAATCATCGCTTTTTTCATTCCTACATGTTCAAAAAGTAAGGTGAAATTATCATTTAAAACTACCGGGCATTAGGAAGGCAGGTAAAATTGTAATTTTTTCCTATGTTGATAGAACTATCTATAACATTTGCCAAGCGTCTGTTTGTAATAAGGTTTAATTATGTCCAAATTACATGAGTTTTTATAACTCTTTGTTCCTTCATCACGATAATACACCACCATGTCATACTGCATTGGTTCATCGCGACTTTTTTGCCAAAAACTCAAAATTTTCCAACCACCGTATTCGCTTGGTTTGGCACCGTGCGACTTCTGGCTATTCAGCAAACTTAAAAGACCAATGCGAGAACGCCGTTTTGACACGATTAAGGAGATAAAAACCGAATCAAAGAAGGTCGTGAAGGCTATACCGGAAAAGTATTATTACGACTGTTTTGAGAACTGAAAAAAGCGTTGACAAAAGTGCGTTTTATCGAACGAGGATTACTTTGAAGGATGTTAAATTGATTTAGAATAATAAATAAAGAATTTACATTTTATAAACAAATTCACCTTACTTTTTGATCACAGTGTTATGTAAAGATTATATAAAAAAACATATAATGTGAATTATGATTACTAACAGAGTTATTATAAGCGAGGAAAGACTTTGGAGTCCATCACCGACCTGAAAAGGTTAAAAAATATTATCATGACATATTTAATTGTGTTATCTATATGCATGTTTTGGTTATACAATCATTCCGGATATCATGTCTATTATCAGAATTTATATACCATTATACGAGATGTGTATTCACATTCAATGAATATCGGATGATGATTAATAATCAAATTCCATCAATTTCAAATTGACAATTTGACGGAATATTAAAATATATCATGTCAATTTCCATAATATTATATATTTTTATATTATCTTTCAATTACAAAAAAAATGAAATAATTTATTTTAAGTATTAATTATTTTCTATCATAAACGGATCAATTATACTATAGATCTTTTAAAATTATTTTATTTATACTATAAAAATCTAAAATAATTTATATTATTTTTTTCTATTTAATACGATTTCGACTTCATATATATTTTTTGAAATCGGATCTTAACTTAAAACAAAATTGATATTAAAGCAAAAATATTTCGAGGTGTAATTTCGACGGCGTCTTGATTAAAACTCATGTTTAAATTTTAATTCAACTAAAACATGCAGTTTAAATGCAACTTCACATTTATAATTTGATATTCTGTGTATATGTTTTGCGTTTATCGCGTTCAAATATATAGGGTGATCTATATTTTACCTAAATATTTTTATATTTTAAAAAAAGCATATAACATTAAGGATTGAATTATATATTTATATATCATTTGCAATTTTTGATTTCTTTATTTTTTTTATATTTTATATAGATTATTTATTGACCAAATCAAAATATATTAATTTAATTAATATTTTCACAGAATTTTATTTTTCAATATAAAAAAAATCTTTTTTTTAACTTATATATTAATAATAAGACTATATTTTAAAATAATAAATAATATAATTTCTTAGAACTACTATAATATAATAAATTATTGAAAAATATATTAACTCACATCATTATGAAAAAAAGAATTTTTCAATATAGAAATATTTAATCATCCTATATAACAGAAGTGACTAAAGTGCGGCTCGCGAGCAACATGCGCCTCTTTTAATTTTAAATAATTGTCAAAGTAAGTATAATAAAATAAATGTATTTAATTTTTAATATATAAATTCAATACATACATTTTATACTTTTATTTATTTATATGTTTTCGATATAATAAAAAAGTAATACTTTTTCCGCATACTTATTTAATTGCGGCTCGCGTAAAATTTCAAATTTTCATAAATTGTACGGAAAATCAAGAAGCTTGAACATCCCCGTTATATAATAATGCATATTGCAAGAAATTTAACAAAACAATAAAATATGTGCATTGAAAGAAAAATAAATATTACTAATACTAAACCCGACAATAAAAATAATAATATAACGAATAGATAGAGAATAAGTCGCGCTGAATAAAATAAAATAAATAAAATCTGGGGGGGGGGGCGGAGGTCGACGTTATATTATTATTTATATATATATATATATATATATATATATATATATATATAGAGAGAGGGGGGGGGTGAAATCCGGGGAGACTTCGAACATAAAAGATTTCAGTCACGATTCACTCGAATGCATGATATAAGTTAAATTGTGTTATGCGAAATCCGAAAAACGTATTTCTTTTCAGTTTTGCACGATCGCGTTTGTCTCGAAAATGCGCGAGAAATACACTTGGAGACTTGAATAACGAACGACTCGTATCATCGACATACGATTTTCAGCTGAAAAATATTTTTTCAGCGTACTTTGCATGCGAAATATATCGGAAGCGAATGCAGCGCGCGTTGAAATCAAAACGCGATTTCAGTTTATACATTCAATTTTTCATTATATAAAAAATAAATAAAATATTATATATGATAATATATAAAAATAATTATATAATATAATATTTAACTTGTACGCCTGATGCGAATGCTAGAGCCTTCAGAATAGTAGTGGTTTGATTCAAAGTTTCTTGACATTACTTACTTTGTTTCACGTAAGTTTTCAGCACTACGTTCAACTTTCAGTTCCGTGTGTTATAATAATTTTCGAAAAGAATAAGCTTCCTTTTTATCAAAAAAAAAAAAAAACAAAAACAAAAAGCACAAAACAAAGCCAAATTTTGTGACATACAATATGTTTCTGTAATCAAGTAGACATTGCAGTATTTAAATGTTTAAAAAAACAGTATTGTGTTACCTATAAATAATATTTTGTAATAATCGCTTCAATAATGAATTTTATAATGATTATTTTAATAAAAATCAATAGCAAATTATATCATTTTTATGATAAATATATTTTTTTAATTATAAATATATATATATATATATATATATATATATATATATATATATTAAATATTCTTAAAAACTAAATTAATTATAGTTAATTTGTTATCATACTTATATAGATTGTCTTCATTATAAAATATATATTTTTAATACAAAAATTAAAAAAAATATATTGATTTGTTCGAAACATTTAAAAAACCGTCCAAATAAAAGAGTAAACCAAAACTTAAAAAAAATAAACCAAAAGCTATAGCGGACCAAATGTAAGTTTAAGTTCATCACCACTGATTTAAATTTTATATTTGTTATATCATACTTATATATTATATATAGATTATGAAAATGCCTTCATTATATATTCTTTTTTAATAGAAAAAAAATCTTCATAAAAAAAATTAAAAAGACATATTGATTCGATCAAAAGACTTGGAAAATCGTTCGAATAAAAGAATAAACCGACACTTAAAAAAAAGTGAAAAAGAAACCAAAAAGCTCTCGCCGACCAAAAGCGTCGTCGCCATTTTATTATATATATTATATATATATATATATATATATATATATATATATATATAACATTTTAAATAATTATAAAATGATGAGCAATTTCCGACATGGGATCAGATATTTTTTTTTTCATTATTTTTTTTTACATTTTATTTTACCTAAGACTCTTCGGAATCGTTTTTTTTTTACACGCAGACATTTTCCGCCTTTGTTGCGTCATCGGCAGACGACTCTCCCAATCATTATGACAATTTTATTTTTCCGCGATTTTCCTTCAAGAACGCACGCATTTTCCGACCTACCCTCTCCCCCGCCCTGTCACCTCGTTTTCTTCTTCCCCACTTCTACATCGTTCACGAAACATAATAAATGTGAAAGAGATATTTTTTCATACATGTATGTGTGTGTGTGTGTGTGTGTGTATGCATATATAAAAAATGAAAACACTTTACTTTCAATACATCAAAAGCGTTCCCTCTTCAATGAATCTGTCTACCCGTATCGACAGTGTTTTTCGTACAATTTCCTCTCGCTCTCGTTTTTTTTTCCATTCTTCTCTTTTTCTTCTTCTTCTTCTTCAAGGGTTTTTCCGCGAAGAAAAAAAAATATGTTTCAATAATGTCAACGTCCAATTCAAACGTCAATATGATAAATAGCTTCGTCGCCGAGAAATATGAAAGTACAATGAATATAATTCGAGATGTGTGCCATTTTCATCGCTAGCGATTTTTACAGGTACAACCTCTCAAACTCCATTTTCCGACTTATCTCATACTTCGCGTTTAAGAGAACAACAGAACAAGCGAAAAGTATGAGAAATTGAAAAAAAAATAACAAAAAATTATGCCGCTTCAACCCTTAAGAGCTCAAATGTACTGAATATATAAAAAGAATACATATATTTTTAATCGACACTCACGTATTAACGATCTAATATTTAATTCATTTTAAAAGTATATTTTTAATAAAATATCATATATATATATATATATATATATATATATATATATATATATGTGTGTTTGTGTGTGTGTGTGTGTGTGTGTGTGTGTGTGTGTGTGTGTGTGTATGTATGTACCATATAATCAATATATATAACAAACTAAAATTAATCAACAATTTTTAGTATAAAAATTTACATATATATATATATATATATATATATATATATATATATATATATATATATATATATATATATATATATTAATTCTAAAATCCATTATCCAATGCATAATTCGATCATATTTTTCTATAATAATTTTAAATAATATTATTAAAGTTAATTTAAATATTAAATTAGGACATCGAAGGGTTGATATTGAGTTAAACTGATGCGAAAATTTCTTACATGAAACACTTTCAACCATTCATCAATTCCCTGCTGGACGGTTTTTAATCTTATTCTTCAGCTCGTATATTTTTTTTTCTTTCGTCGTTTTCAGACCCTTTCAGCCCTTTTCTCTCTGTCATTATGACTAATCAATCGTCATCAATTTTTCGATGAATTCCCTTTGACATATCACATTTTGCCTTTTCACACGTCCGACATAATAATATGATACTTTATCTCGCACTTTCATATCAAACGTATCGAATGACCCATAAATTTTTTTACAAAAATATTCTATATATAATATTTAATATACTTAATGTAATAAATAATATTTTCAGCTTAATTATTATTAATATTTATTAAAATCAAAAATAGGATTCATATTTAAATTTTAATTTTTACTTAATATGTACATATTATTATTTTTATTTTCTTCTAAAATAATTTTTATGTCATATAATAAATTTTAAGTGAACTATAAAGTACTGAAAACTTAAGAGAACTTCTTTTTAGGTCAGTCTATAAATATTTTCATATAAATAAAACTTTTTTTTTTTTTTTTTTTTTTTTTTTTTTTTTTCATAAGGAGGAAATTTGCCGACCAAACAAAAGCGCCCGAGCAGACAGACGCTTATAGTGTGGGATTCACGCCAGAGATTTTACAATTACTCTGGGTGGGACCCACTAAAACCTCCTGTCTTCCCCGACCTAGCCAGAACCACCGTCAGGCATTGCTTTGTACTAGGTCGGTGTGTTAGGCGTGTTGCCACGGCCTCTCGCAAGTTTAGGCATCTGCCTGCCTATACTCCGAATTGGTGGGCATTCTCTGCCATCTCTCGGTCGTCTGACCCGATCACCGAAGCATTGCTGTTCGAAGTCCGGGCCGAGACGCTGGGGGTGTGCTCCTGGTTAAGCGTCCGGAGGCACCACTCATCCACTCAGGATCATCAGCAATCGGTCGCCCACGAATGAAGCAGATAGCAGTTGTAGAGAACTCCCGATCGATGGTCACGGGCGCGCACGCATCGGCGTCTGCAAGTTTCCAGTCTGTACGCCTTCAACCGGGGAACATGGAGGCCGACGGGCGCCGACTAGATCCACCGATGCAGGTGCAACATTCGCGAGCAACGGCGACTGCGGATGTGAGTGTTCTTCTTTGTTGGGAGGGAGCAGTGCTCGGAGGCTCCATTCTTGCTCAGGATCATCAACAATCGGTCACCCACAAATGAAGCAGACAGCAGTTATGAAGAACTCCCGATCGATGGTCACGGGCGTCAACATCGGCCTCTACAAGTTTCCGGTTGGAACGACTTCAACCGGGGAACATGGAGGCCGACGGTCGCCATCGAAAACCACCGATGCAGGTGCAACATTTGTGAGCGACGACGACTGCGGATGTGAGCATTCTTCCGTGTTGTTGGAGGAGAAGACCACCCCGTTGTCTTCCCCTCCAGCCTGTTGGTCCGCGGGAGCTATTTTATTTCACTCCTACCCTCCAGCAACATAGTCACTGGCGAGCATTCCCCTATCCGCCACCTGGGGACGCGCTCTCTAGGGGTCAGGCTCCCCCGAGAGCATATAAATAAAACTGAATGAATTTATTATGCATTATATTAATAAACGACTAACATGATAATATTTTTATATCATTATTATTTATTTAAAATTACAATTCAACATAAATATATTAAACTTATAATAAGTTTAGACGTCTAAATTTCTAGAGAATCTATTTCAAAGCGAAGCGAAAAATTGCGACCCACTTTTACACTTGAATAGTCTACTTAATAAATTCACTTACCTACATTGAACTGTCCAAAATGCAAGATTTTGAACCAGCATTATAGTTATATATAATTTTAATATTTTTAAATATAGTAGAAATATGTCTATATATATCTAATAACAATATATATATATATATATATATATATGTATAAAGATTAGATATAGAGCTGATTATTAACATGTAAAAAATCGTCTTTAAGTCGTATTCGACTATCGACTTAATTAATTATAATTGAATAAAATTTTTCAATATAATATTTATTAATACAATTTTTTTTCGATCCACCCTATACTCAAGTATATGATCTTACATCGGAACGGATAGAAAAAAAATCGATTCTTTATATAAATATCTCATTTTTCTACATTGCGCACGTGTTTTCAGTAATAGTACCTTTACGTAATTTTTCAACCTATTTTCCGTAGTAATATTATACTATCTTATGTCGTTAATATGTGACGTCAAAAGAGTCCATCTGCACAATAATAACAGTGCGATAAGTCGTCGTCGTCCCCGCTTCCCCCCTCGCCCCCTAAAAATGATTATATTTTCTATTATATTATATTTGTATTCGTACGTGTAATGTTTAATATTTATAATTCTATAATGTTCCTTTGAACGTTTTATAAAATAAAATTATAATTAGCGTACGCGTATTTCCTTTAATTTCCCTCGTAATAAGTTATTAAAATGTACGCTAAGCGCGGAAAAGCAAAAACGTTTTATTTTCATAATAAAAAGAATTTTTTTATATATATAAATATATATATAAAATACTTCTATACTTATTAAGCATTAATAATATTAAAATTTTATTCTATAAATTTTAATAATATTTTTTCCTCCGAAAATACATTTTATAAAGATGGAATGGATATAATATTTCTATAATTTTTTATTTCTTGCGTCTTTAAATAAATCGTTATCATTTTTTTTTAATAATAATAAAAATAATAATAGTAATATATACTTTAAATTAAATGAAGATGAGTGGAAATATAAAAATAACACTGCAAGAATTCGAACTCCGAGTATATTAAATATACAACGGTCGACTTTTATAAAAAGCATTTCTGCTTATTATTTTACCGTAAATTATTTAAAATTATTTTTAAATGAATATTTATATATTAAAATATATATATTTTATATTAAAATCATTTTTTTTTCAATAAGTTTAATTTAAAAAATAAATTTATTTAATGAATTGGTTTTAATTTTTTTTAATTATTATTAAGATCACGAATTGTGTATTAAATTGTTATTTAGCAACCTTTATTTTAATCTATAGTTTGTTATATTTTGGAATAGTTTAAATTATATTTTTTATCAGGGGTTTTCAATTTATATTATTTTTCTTTCTGATTAAAAAATTGTTTTCACTCTTTTGCCATTAATATATTTAATTATTATTTTGTTGCTCGAAAATCAAAAAAATAATTATTAGAATCTATCAAAAGTAAATTTTGAAGTTTACATATTGAAATATTGAGAAAAATATTAAATTAAAATAATCTTGTTTTAATTATACGAAATATCATAATAAATCCATATTTATTATATCGAAACCGTTTCGCCAAATCATTATTCAGATCAGATATTTTATTATATTTATTTATTTATTTTATTACGGATATATATTATATATATATATATATATATATATATTAATACGTAAATTATTTTTCCTCGGGCGATGACATTGCGGATTCGTTCTTTTCGAAAATATGCGTCATAAAATTTTATTGGAACTGCGATATTCCGCAAACAAAAAAAAATATGTATACACATATACCATTTAATTCACGTGTATATAAATATTTGTACTAGCGCGATCCTGTCAGAGGTCAATGGGTACAAATACGCATATTTTTTTACGCCCATCGCGCGTCAATATGAATAAACCAAAAGCTCTCAATATAAACGAAAGCAAATAGCGACGAACGACATAATTTTTAGATCGACTCGTCATTTTACACACTTGTATCCTTTGTGCACGTCGAATATATATATATATATATATATATATATATATATAATGTAAAATTTGAATTTCTCACAAGCATCATCAATCATATAGTCGGAGGTCAGAATAATGAATAATGAATAATCCCAATAATAACTTGGCGTCCGGGGAGTAATGATAGTGGACTCTAACCAAAGGATATTTTGAAGGATCAAAATGATTTCCTGCGGGAACCTTTAAGGATAATGAACGATTACTACTGGACGATTCTAAAGAGTGTTCTCTAGAACATTATATAATGATATATATATATATATATATATATATATATATATATATATATATATATATATATATATATATATGTACGTTTGAATTTAAATTTATCTTCCTTATTGTTTCATTACTTTTATTTATATGCCATATTTCGAATTGACTTTAATGTTTCAAAGCGCTGGTCATATTCTTATGATTTAAAAAATAGTATATAATATTATTAATGTTTATTTAAAAACATGATTAAGTAGTATATATATAATTCTTAATTAGAAACGTGTTTATTTTATATATAATATCCTGATCTGCAACATGAAATTAATAATTTTATTCTATTGAAAAGTGAAAAATATTCGAAAAATTCGAAGGTAATAAAATATTGACGATTTTAAATTATTCATTCATTTTTTTAATTATATTGAAATATCGTTGTTTTTTATTATATAATATATTAACATTCTATTAAGTTGTTTTGTGTTAAAAAGATCAATCTAACTAAAATAATAAACAAAAAACTACTTTTTATTATTAATAACATATTTTTCAATTGTAATTTATAAAATGTCATTATGACATTTAAAAATATGTATATATATATAAATAAATATATATATATATATATATATATATATATATATATATATATATAAATAAATATATATATATATATATATATATATATATATATATATATATATATATATATATATATATATATAAATTAAGAATCGAATCCGAATTTAATTAAATACGTTATAAAAATCGTGATAATATGAAATTTAACAAATTTTCACGTACGTATATACGCTTTTCATTCATCCGGCGCCTAATTAAATGAGGCGAAAGTTGCGAGGAAAATTTTCGCAAATTTTCTCCGCCTGTCGCCCGGTTACCTTTTTTTTACCCGCCCCTAACTTTATTATTATTATTATTATTATTATTTTAACTTTTTTTTATTATTTCATTTCGCTTTATTTTAAACGCGAGCTCTCCGTGACGCGAATGTGAAATCTCGAATAATTTCCACGACGAATCCGAGGTGACACACGCACGCACGCACCTTTTCCTGCCTCCTCACCCGTCGTCGTCCCCCTTGGTAGGGAAAAAAACTTTTTTTTTTTATATTCGGAAAAACTTCAATCTGAATATTAAATTCGGGTCGGTCATGGCCGTAAAAGGGACGCGCCGCGACGTCGTCCTCGCGTCGGAGAAAAAAAAAACGGACGTGGAAAAATTCCCAGTATCGCCGTTTCGCTGGAAAACTCGACGTTTTCCATTCTCATAATTGAATCGAACCGGCGAAATGTGAGAAATGCGAGACTGCGAAAACACAAAGGGTACATGTGCACGAATCGACCGTATGCCGTATTTGCATAACGCTTTCATTTTTTACTTTTTTTTAATATGCAACGAGTTCCGGATTCAAATCTCGATATTGTCGTCGTTTCTCGGAATTCACGCCGTTGTGAAAATCTTTTCATATAAAAATATTATAAAAATGCAATTCGATAAAGAAAAACTATATCGTAAGACTCTTATATATACAATGGATATTCTTTATATATGAATTTAAATAAATATATAAATGCTTTGTGAATTTGAAACACCTGCATTCATGTTTATATATTTACGTTGCACAATAATATTGCTGAATATTGTTATTATTTCTGAAAATACAAAATAACAATGTGAACTCAATCGACAACGATGTTTCTATGACACTTTCAGAAATCGCTGAAATTTATACAATATTCCATATTGATCAAAATTATAGTTAAAGGATGAAAACTATCTGATTTTCATCAAATTTTGAGAGAATGTTTTTTTTAATTAATGATAAATATAATATATCTTAAATATACGACTTCGTATATTAAAATTAAATTATCACATATTTGGCAGCCTGAAGAATAATTTCTGAAAATGCTTTAACACTTCAGCTCATATGAAAAATACTATTAAATCTGAGTCTGAATTTTTAACCGTAGAATTTGACTTAAAAATATTGTATATATAATCAAACACACACACACACACAAATATATTATATATAAATGGTCATTTCTCGCATAATTTTCCGATTAATCACATTTACAATGATCGCACACGATATAATGAAGTAAATAAATCGCGCGCGAATGATTCGAATTAAATAGGAAAAAAAATCTCGCGCGCATTTAATGAAGATAATCTGCGTTTCACATTCAATTTAGTGAATCGCTTTAATCTCGCCGAATTGAAAAGCGCTTAATCCGCTGGAAAAGCGTGCGTGTCGGGGAAATTTTTTTTTACGCCAGCATTTTCCGCGAAAGGCGAACGAAGGGGAATAAAAAAGAGAAAAGCGCGCGAAATTTTCGCTAGACGACGATAATAATTATTATTATATATATGTATGTATGTATGTATGTGGGATATGAAAAAAAATAGAGAAAAATCGCGACGGGTATTAATTTTGTAGATAAACATTAATTTCCTTTTTTGGTATCCAAACTATATTATATAAATTTTTTTTTCATGCGAATATTAATGGTCCAAGAAAAGCGTAATTTAGATATATATTTTATAGTTTAAGTTCATAAGTCGTTATTGTACAAAAAAACTAATATAAAAATAATCATTTATTACTCATTGTATCGAAAATAAATGAATTTCTATAGAAAACTAATTAATGAATAAATGAATGTAAAATTAACGATTTATATATTAATACACAATATAAAATGTTCAACAATTATATAGATTATTTTATTAGTAATTTTCATATGAATTTTATTTTTGTTTCTATTTATCAATATTAATATTTAACACTAATTTATTTATAATTTTTGTACGTAATTAAAAAAAAATATTAATACCATTTAACATATTAGATTATTTTGCATAATAACGATTACTGCACTAAAGTACAATATTCAATTTTTATACTGTGTTAATTTTTTAAAAATCAATATCAAACTAAACAATAGCTCTCTGAAACGGAAAAAAATATTATTACAACATCACAGCTATATATCAAACTGTATAAAGTAAAAAATATTTCATTTTGAACTTTGGAAATTGAACCATCAAAAAACCTTTTCGAACCATCGATAACGACCAATAAAATTAGATATACATCAAAGCATCCAATCTATCGTATAACTTGATTACACTCATTGTGTTATATATATATATATATATATATATATATATATATATATATATATATGTGTGTGTGTGTGTGTGTGTGTGTGTGTAATATGTTCGCATACAAAAGAATTATTGTGAAAAATTCTATGATAAAATAAGTGAAGAGTATGAAAATTGCAGTTTATATTCGAGTTTAAATTAAAACGTAATAAACGGGAACGTTTCGACAAATAAATTAACGGTTTTAAAACGTTTACATTTCATCAATTCGTCATTGTCAACATGGATTCAATTAAAAAAGTATTGTCAGCGCGGAAAAGAACGAGGCGTGGAAAACGAACGCTGAACGCTTTTCCACCGGAAAAGCTCTATTTTTAATACCGGTCCGTATTGTTTTCGTTTTATTCTATGATTAATTTTTACAACGTTTTTTTTCATCGAGTGTTCTGAAAGGCGTTAAACTAAATGGAAAAGTTTCAATTTTAAAGTTAATAATAATAATATATATTGAAATTCATTCAACGAATTAATTGTATTAAAAATATTTATTTTAATAATATAATGACTTAAATATTTTTTTAATTATAAACTCGAGTCGTCAGCTCTACATCAAACCTTCATATTCTAATTCAATATATGCATATTAATAATATTAAATTAATATTTTCCAATATTCGATCACAAATAACATCCTCCGTATTCTGCTTTACTTTTAAAGCGTCCCCCTTAATTTAGCCGTCTCCAAACATTTACGACCATTAAATTGCTCAAGTTATTATTTTCACAGACTCTTATTATTTATTATTACTACCACAATGTAGACGAAACACACATAACTACGACGTCGTCTCACATATTTATTTATGTATGCATGTATATATATATATATATATATATATATATATATATATATATATATATATATATATATATATTTTACTCAACAATGGCCAACCGTTGTTGTTACAGAAGCGAAAACGACCAACTTACCGCCGCTCTTAAATAAGCAATAATTTATATGGACGCCTAGCTACTTACTCACTTACGTAAGCGCTTTTTCTCGTCGACAAAACATTTTTAATTATAACTCGTTGCAGTGTCGCATCGCTTTTTGCAACTTTACCATTTTGTACGGTGTGTAGTTATTTTAAAACCGACCTCGCTGTACGTATCGAATTCTCGTTTTTATAGTTTTCGATCCATTTTGTAGTGCGAAACCGCACCTGCGATAGAATTTATAATGTTGTCATAAGTTGAACGTGTCATTTTTGCTTGTGTATGAAATTTATTAACATCGCCGAAATAGTTTTATGCGAAGATATATTTACTCAACAATATCGATAAATTGCAATGGGAAAACATGAAAACACAATAATCAACTATAAAATCTAAATTTTTATGTGAAAAAATTGCAACTTGTTCAATATCAAAAAATTGCTGTTCGTTGAAATAAATCTCATAAAATGTGAACAATAGAAAATTATTATAATATCTATAAAAATATTTAACATTGTAATGACGATTTTCAATCATAAATAAAAAAATCTATAATAAATTTTTGAACTTATAACTTTTATAAATTTTGTTTTTCAACTATTTATTTAATTTATTACAAACTTCGTATATTTCTATATTAAATTTTATAATATAATAAATGGAATAATCAAACCTAAATTAATATTTTGAATTTTTATTTCACTATATTATATGACCGGTAGTTAAATAATATTCTACATTAAAAATAAATCAATATATTATAATATCAAATAAATATCTTCTTTAAATTAAATTTCAAAATTCAAATATTCGTACTCAAAAGTTTATTATTTATGAATATGAAAATCAAATAAAATAATATATTATAAATTTATAATATATTATAAATTATTTCAAATACAGTGACTCTTCACTATAGCGTAATTGTAAAATATCCTAATAAAAAAATGTTTTTCTCCATAAAATAAAGATGAAATAAAATATTAATTTTATTTTATATACAATTTATGTTAAATATATATATATGTCACAGTATATGAATCGATCGTTTTTAACGTAATTGATACGGAAATCAAACCTGTTTATCTAGCGTTCAGTTAGACGAAACGCGTCCCCCCCCCTCCCCCGTCTTCGATATTTTACTACAAATATTGAAGTCTCTCTCAGCGTACAAATATTTATCATAAATAGGGGGGGGACGTATAAAGTGGTAACTTAAAACATGGCAAAGGGGGGGGGGTTGTTGGTTACACAGACGACGAATTGCACCGAAGTAGCATCGAATGCAAGTCTCGAGTCTGAGACTTAATTAAAACTTAGTGCGGACCGTGTTCCTTTAGAATTACACATATTGCACAACTGACACTGGAACGATGCAAATATAACATAGGCATCTTTAAATATACGTATATAAATGTATGTATGTATATATATATATATATAAAAGAAAAGATGACCAAAATTTTTGTCCCGAAAAAGATCGTTGTTTAATTATACTATCTGAATTTTATTCAAATTCAGATAGTATAATTAAATTCATATCTATTGTAAATTGTCTCAATATATTATATATAATCATTTTGAACGCTTTATATATTATTTTCTTACTAAAATACATCATATTTGTTTCGATGAACCATCCTCCTTTTGTAAATTATGTCCTCCTAATTGTCCTCCTTTTTACGATTTTTTTGGAGTCATCATAATTTTGACGAAGTTTCTTCACATCTTTATCAACAATGTCCCGCTTCGCGATTCTTAAAATCTGATCACTTTATATTATAGAGTATAACTGTTCAAATGAATAAAACGATTTATCACTGTGTCCTCCTTTTCATTGTAAATAATTCAATCATCTTATTAACTATAGTTAAGTTAAGTTAATCGTGAACTCTTCATAAGTCAACAATATATACATTTCATATATAAAATATTTAAAAAAATACAAATAAATCACACCACACCATAACATAAAAGGCCACTCTTGTTCAAGTCTATCTCATACATAATTTGTTAATAAATAATATAAAACTCTCGAACAGTCAAAAATTGTTATTCCAGATATTCTCAATCTTTTTAATATCCGCCTAAATGAACATTATCCAAAAATTGAGTACAGAAACGACTCTTTAGATAATTAAAATTCACTATATAATCCAACTAACGATATTTATACATCGAAAACACGTATTTCGTTGACCTATTCAAGTGTTGATTGGGATCATTTTGCTTAACTTCGTTAATCTAGCGTATATCGATTTTCACAATATGACACCAACGCCGTCCGATATAATAGATATACGGTTTTAATCCAATTTTCCGTAAAATAAATTTTACGCACATGCATCCAATGTGCTCTCGCGGATACTCGTATAGCAAAATATATTAATTATTTGTGTGTGTGTGTACATTCGCAGATGAGTTGACTAACGAAATACATTAAATATTCATAAGTGCGTTCGACTGTACCGCACTTAATTTGCGTAATATAAAACGTTGTTCCGACATTAAATGCATAAATTATGCGCGAAAACAGCGATAAATAATGTAGACGAACCTTTATATCTGATAATAAAGTGGTGCGATTGTGAAATTAAATATGTTTACTTTAATCCGAATAAAATTTATCTTTTGAAACGGCCGTCTAATAGAAGACGACACTATTGCGAAATTAACATAAGTAGACCCGTGTACGATTACGTCTGAACGTTTATTTGTAATTATAAAATTTTGCACAAAGATTATTTTGTTATATAATATAACGGTTTTTATTATTAAAATGTTTTGTTTCGGCGTAAGTTCTATTCAATATGCAACAGGTTACGGGACGATGTCTCGATGATTTTCCTTTTTTTTTATTTTTTATTTGGAAAAAAATACTAAATCTATAAAGTTTTAAATGTCATTGCAATTAATACAAATCTTATCATTTATGATAAGAAATAAATACATATCTATATATTTTATATAAAATATATTTCGGCATACTTTTATTTGAGAAACATTCATTTGATCTAAAATAAGTCAACAATAAGGTAACCAGCCATTCTCTTTTTGAAAAAACAATCCTTTTTTTATGTTGTATATTCCTTTGAAATATATCCTCGTTTTTGTTTTAACTTCTTTTTGAAATATATCATTTCTTTAGTAAATTCTTGTGTTAAATAGGTATTGGTATTTTTAAATCAATAGAAAAAACCTTTTTTGAGACCTGACTTCGAAACTGAGGACCTTTTTTGGGAGTCGTCGGTGTTTTGACGATTTTCTCTTTACAATTTAAAAATATATTCAACCATTCTCAACGTGTCCTCCTTTTTGATAAACGATCCTCTACCAAGTCCTCCTTTTCATTACAAAAAAAAAAACTAAAAATAACAAAAATCCAACTTAATATATGAACAATATAACACTGTCAAAATATCTTTCTAGAATTAAAATACTGAGTCGCCAGCTCTATATCCAACCTTCAAACATATTTTACTTCCTGAAAAATCTGATACCTTATCACATTTTTTTTTATTTGAAATTAAATCAATTTATCTACATTTTAATTAATGATTTTTTTTGCTAATGGAATATTAGGAGCGCAACGCATATCCACCGTAAAGATTCTAACGATGTCATCGCTTCGCCAAACACGATTATGGTAGCGTGAATCGCGCTATAATGGCCGGTTAGAGTCTCCGCATAATGAAATAAAAGGCGGGTTGGTATCGCGCACATTCATTTATCCCACGGGGGACACGTGAAGTTTTCGCCGCTCTTTCGCCACCGTAAATTTATCGTAAAAGCTTCCATGAACTTTCGGGAATCCGCACGATCCTTTTTTTCCTTTCTGTTTTTTTTTATCCCTTAAAACGGTCGTTATCACGGAAAATCACTAGTTTTTATTGAAATTACACAACTTTCGCATTCAAACATAATTGAATCAGTCTTTATTTTTATTTTTACTATTATCGATTTTTATTTCAGTTTTATTATTTTAATATATTATGAAATATAATGGAATAAATAATATATAATATGTAGAATGAAATGCATTCAAAGGACATAAAGCGCGAAATATTAACTCAATATTAAAAGGTTATAACCGCATACTGGTACACGCATATATGGAAAATGTGCCCGTTTAAAAATAGTTGATTTCCCAGAGGTTTTCCCGCGGTGGTTAACATCGGATTAAGTCTCGTACGTCTCAAACGAAACCCGAAACCGTAACATTAACTCGACAAGTTGAACTCGCGTTCAACTTAACCGCGTTAACAACTGTTTTCGTGCATTTTCACGTCTAGCATTTTCCAGCATTTCAACTGTACGTCTATCGTTTTTTTTTTCACATATTTATATTTTTTATTACGTTTCTCAATCTATGAAAATCTTGATAAATACAGTTGAAGTTTGAGCATTACTTTTTATAATATTTTTTTCTAAATAATTTATTCTTACTTAATTCATAAAAAATATATAATTTCATCTTATCAAATATATATATGTATACATTTTATTTTTACAATATACTTTTTTTAAAATTATTTTTGTACTTTAATAAATATTTTAAACTTCCAATATGTTCAAGATTTATTTTTCAATTGATATTTGCATAAGAAATTATTATTGATGTAATACATTTTTATATAAATTGTTTCTTAAAAATATTCACTAATTTTATTCATTTTTTAATTATCTCTAGTTTTTAACTGTTGATCCACAAAATATTAATTACCTTTAAACATAAAAAATATTAATTATTCAATATAAAAGTGTGTATATTTTAAATGCTTTATAAACTTGTTACATGAAAAATTGACAAAATTATAAATGTACTGTAATTTTTAAACTCAATAATATAATCCTTAATCAAAATTTATATAAAAGCCATAATAAACATATTTAATATTTTATATATCAACATTCAAAGGGCAACAGGCGATATTAATTCAAAGAATTAATATATAGCCTTCTTCGGAAAAACCCAAATCAAAATCAACAATTTCATCCGCGAAAATCAACTCACACACACACACACATATATATATATATAATGTAAATATTAAAAAAATCCATATTATCCGACATAATATTGTCGGCTTAATTAATCCTAAATACATATAGAAACATGAAATATTTTCAAATTTAATCCAGACGTGATCCACATATTCAACCTTCGAACCGATTCCAGTATTTCCCGCAGGAACCTCGAAGCTTTTTCACCTTTTTCCAAACCCCTTTCGTCCGCTTTTTGTTTATATTTGTCTAATTTCAGTATCCTGTATTTATATTTTAGCACAACGCTATGTAGTGTCGCAAAATATGAGCACTCGCGGGATTTTCCACCGTTGAAATATGAAATCTGAAAATTAAACGGTTCACATTATTCTATATATAATATAATATATAAATTATATATGTATGTTAAATCTCGACACACTATAAATATTCGAATCTTTAAATTTAATATACGATATTCGAGTTAAAGTTGTATATTGTTTGACTCATTAATTATATATATTTTTAGAATGCGCTTTCACACATCCAAAATATAATCAGATTCAATAAATTATAAATTTGAGCTATTTTCTATTATGATTCTATATTAATATATTCAATTGTTGCTATTATAAATATCTAAAAAAATCTGAGAACAAAAATATATATTTGATATTTATAATTTATTTTTTATTTAGTGTTTTCATTATTAAAAATATAAATATTTCCATAACGAATCGTATTATATAAATTATATAATATTTAAAGTAATGAACTTTAACTCTGTGAATAATATAATATATAATAAAATATTTTGAAGAACTGAAATATTAAAAATTAAACAGCTTTTCAAGCGATTAAATAATCATCGTATACTATTGTGATGAAAAAAATATAGAGAATAGCTAAATAGAAATATACTAAGCATTTTTGTTGTAATAACGATTTTATTTCATAATTGAGCAAATTAAAAAAAATATATAATAAAATAATTATTGAAAAAGTAATGAAATAATTCGAACATCTCAGAGATATAACTTCAAATTAATTGATGATATAAAATAAAAATCACAAACCTTGAAGAAGTATCAAGGAAATTATTTTTTTTTATTAAAAAATTTTCAATAATTTTCAGTTAATCTTTGTATATTATGAAAAATATTTCTCTCTCTCTCTCTCTCTCTCTATATATATATATATATATATATATATATATATATATATATATATATATATATATATAAATATTTATTGAATTCAATTCAAACAGGAGATAATTATCGCCTTTATGCGATGACAATCAACGGGCATAAATACGAAAATTATTTCGATATATCGTCATAAATGTCGAGCACAAGGAAAAATTTAAAAAAAAAGAAAAATTTATGTATCCACGATTTTTTTATTTTTTTTTTTTGTATTTTTCATTTCGTCGGCGACAAAAGGAAAAAGCGCGCGTCGCTCGATTTAAATCGAAACATAAATTCGTCGTTCAATTTCCGTGAATTTCCCCAAATGTGTATGTGTGTGTGTGTGTAATATATATATATATATATACATATATATATATATATATATATATATATATACTTTGACTGTGATTGTCAAACTTTCGTAACTATTTAATTCATCAGAATATTGCTAATTTACGGAATAAAAAAATTGTATCAATTGTATAGTATTATAAAATTTAAAAAATAAAGCTAGATCTACACACTTAAAAAATAATAATATTAACTTTAATCACCGGCGTGAATGTAAATATTTACGCATTATTATATATAAAATATGAAATAAAAATGAATTTCGATTGTAAAGTATTTTTCAGAATAAAATGGAGATAGGGGGGGGGCAGGTAGTCGGAGGGCGTATTTGAAATATAAAATGGGATAAAGGCGATTTCGCATTTTAAAATTGTTATTCGAACGCGATAACGATCAATACCGCATTTATTACGCCGCGAAAAATCGCATTTTAATATCGAAAACGTTGCAAAAATGTTATAAAAGTGTTTCGAATTCGAAATAATATTGAACTGAGCGACTGTAAAAAAATATAAAATAATATTTTCATTCAATGTGGACGCTGCTTTATATATATATATATATATATATATATATATATATATATATATATATATATATATATATATATATATATACGTGTAAATATTTCGCTATTTGCATTGCATTCGCAAAAAATTACAATATTTCTTTTTTTTCTACAATATTTATACGCTTATGTAATTTTCATGCATATATAATTAATCGTATAAATTATCATCGCTTCGTTTTAATATACACGTGTAACGCTTAAAAAACATATATAATCTATAAAATACATTAATATAATTAATATTATTTTTTATTTCAAATATAATTATAATATTTGTATTCATTATAAAAAAAAATATATAATTTTAAGTATATATTCATTATAAAAAAAAATATATATAATTTTAAGTATATCATTTGACTGCATACAAACTTTATTTAAAATTTATTTTATGATGAATATCTATAAAAAATATATATTTAAATAATGAAAAAGATAAAAAAATATCGATCTAAAAATGATTAAAGTATATTTTATAGGATTTATCATATATATATAATAAAATTTTTAAATATTGTTATTAAATTGAAATTATTATTGATCGGAATCATAACATGAATGCGATCCGCGCGCGCAATAAATTGAACGCTCCTGATTTAAGCAAAATATCGACAATATATGTTTTGTTTTGTTTTGCATTTAAGCAACATTTCAAACACGAAAATACGATCTTAAACTAATCGGAACGTGTTCGCTTTTAATACCGTTCGGAACATTTGGACTTTGTTATATACTTATGGAACACGGTGACTTGTGGCGGTCCAATGGAACTCGGGGCAATTTCGCTTCGGTCGCTCGTAAATTAGACGAACACAACAACTCGCCGTGTCGAAATTAGTCCTGGCGTGTGTTTTGTTGTCGTGTTTATATAATAATAATAATAATGATAATAATAATGATAATGAAATACGTGTGCGTTTGTGTGTACGTTACGCTCGGACACAAAGAGCCAAAGCGACCGCGGCTTAATCATATTTTATTCGCACCTAGCCAGCGTTTCTAAACGTGTGAGGCGTATAACACGTATACCAGGCATGTCAAACACGCGGCCCGCGGGCCGCATACCGCCCGCCGAGATGTACTGTTTTTAATAGCATATATAAAATTAATATTTTAAAATAAAATATATTTTATTATTTATATATAATTCCGTTCAATAAAGTTGTAGTGTGTAATTGAAATTAATAAAAAGTGATATTTTGATTATCAAGCTTGTAATGCGCTTTCGGTTTTGTTTTTTGAGTGCGGCCCACAATTTAGTACACAAAAACTCACGTAACCCGTAATATACTATGAATTTCACACCCCTGACGATACGGTGTACACGTATTCGCCAACACTAACTAACAATTAACAATTCGGTTCAGCTTTGTTTATTTATTATACTGAGATGAACGTTATTTTCAAACATATTTATTCCATATAATTAATGCTTTAATTCAACTTATATTATACATCTTAAAAAAATTTCATTTATAATTTTATAAATGAAATTTTTATAAAAAAAATTTTATAAAAAAAATTTCATTTATTATTTTTTCTATATATTTTGATGACTCGAATTCTTAATCGAAAAAGACAAATATATTTTCAATATCAGATTTATTAAATCCGATATCGAAATACATCCTTAAATTAATTTTTAAATCCTTTATATGGATTAAAAACGATATTCTTGTTTTAAAAATAATTCACAATGTATACTCGACTACTTTTTATATACTTCATAAAAATATATTTTTTAATTTTTTATTTACTTTTGTTCACCAAATATAATATTTTTTATTTTATTCTTTTTCGATATTTAGTTTTATATTTATTTACTCAACGAAATAATAATATATGAATAGAATCAAGTATCGTACATTATTTTAAATCATCCGACATTAAAAAAAAAATCAAGACTTAAAAAAAATAATTACATACATATATAACATGAATTTTCCCTGTTTATATATATATATTTTTAATAATCGTCACACATTTGCACGGTACGTAACAATGGAACTTTAGTCATTTCCAGAAGACGGAAATATTATAATAATACCGGTAATAAAATTATAAAGCAAGATGGAATCTCGCGTTTCATAAGCGAGAGGGGGATGAGAGGGTGGGTTGGAAAATGCATGCACAATATCTGTGTATAGTTTGTCAAAGGGGAAAATTCTCAAACTTATTTTCCGCAGACTGTCGGAACAATGCGGCTCGTGAAAGTCGCATAAGCGCAACTCACTTTGGCAACCGCTTTTGAATTAAATCACTATTTTTTTTACTATATATAGTGTATTATTATATATATATATATATATATATATATATATATATATATATATATATAGATTTTCATTGATCTAAATTTATTTTTTTTTGTTCAAAAAATGCTTAAAATAAATCAATGATTTCATACATAAAATTAGGATTATTTCTCTTTTTTATATAATACATAAAAATATTAAATTTATTGTTTTATAGCGCATACAATTTTTATTTAAAAAAAGCAATTGAAAAATATAATATAATGATTTTGTTTTCAAATTACATTCTGATTAAAATAAATAATTATTTTATTTTTAATTCCATAAATAATTTATAAATATTTTTAAAATGAAAATATGCATTTTTTAAAATTAATATATATATATATATATATATATATATATATATATATATATACAATATATATATATATATACCTACCATATATATAATATATATATATATATATATATATATATATATATATATATCAAAATCATATTGAAATAATAGAAATAAATCAAACTCGTTTTTCTACATCATTTTATATATAGAAAAATGGAAAATTTTTCGTTTTTCGAAAGCTCCGGAAAATAAAATGATGACACCAACACTAATGTCGTCAGTGAATAAATTATGGGTTTTATAAACCAGTATTTTCATAATAAATCATTCGCTGCATCCCCGTATTAATCCTTAATAATATTCGGTATCCTTACTAACATTGATTAATAGCATCCACGTCATTATATTTATAATAATAATAAAATTGACCATTACTTTTCAACACACACATAAATATATATAAATAAATATATATAATTTAACGATCATTCAACATACAAAAAAAATGATCCATTATTATGACGATGTCATATCAAATCATAAATATTCAACATTATATTATACGTTATATAATAATATAAATAATAATTTAAAATTCTGAACATATTTATAAAACCCGCGACCTGCCTTTAAACAGTCAAAAAGCTCGACTGTATGCATACTTAAACCGACTTCTTTCGCTTTATAGAGTGTTTATTCTTTCATAGTGACTATGTGTTTTTTTTTTCTTACGAATTTGAATGCAAAGTTCACACACGCACACACACACAGATAGTTATATATGATGCTTTGCAATGACCTTTTTCGTTTTGAAAACGAGTCGTCCCATTCACGGTGAGAACTGAAAAAAAAGGTTTTATTTTTCAGTTGCAACCTTCTGAAAACCATGACGAATGCGCGTTCTGCAAACGGAAAAATTTGAATAACGACAACATGTTTAAATTGTCGTATATGTTACTGACAATATCCATTTATATACATATTATTTATTTTGAAATTATTATATTAATTAATATTTTTTTTAAATATATCCTTTCATCAATCACAATCATAACGATCCTATTTTATATATAAAATATAATTTATTTTTTCTAAATATAAATATTCATACATATATTTTTAAATTGAATAAAATAATATAAAAAATAAATTATTTTAAAATCTATTTTTGAACATTATGAAAATATTTAAAATATATATTTTTTTAAACTTTAAATATCGATTCAATGTTTAAGATATTCAATTAAACAATGTCTATAAATATTAAATGTACATATCTTATATGTCTTCTTCCTTGTGATTTTTTTTATATTTTTATTGAATGATATTATATAAAGAAAAAATATACAAACATTCAATAGTGAATATTGTAAGAATGAAAATATGATGAAGGTCGATATAAATAGAATTATTCGCTTGAAATATTGTCGAATGATAAACGAGCTTTTCCTGCGACACATACACACGTTCATATCGCAAAAGTTGTCGCGTTTAAGCTCATTTTATGATTTCGGATTCGAAATGGCGAACGGTCGAACTTTTATTGTGATCGATTCATTGTTGTAAAAAAGTAAAAAATTCTGCAAACGCAGCCAGCGGAGCGAAAAGCACATACACACTACGTACAAAAATACACGTCCGCGGAGCGAGAGGGGTCGGAGGGTGAGGCAATAGTAGGAAAAGCCGGAGAAAAACTGAAAAATTTTCCGAATAGCGCTTCGCTGAGACAGATAGATGAAAAATCTTTCGCGATCGTGAAAATCCAGCGCTGGTGTTGCAAAATCGCAAATGCCAGCTCGTTTTGTGCGAATTTTTCCCGATTCATTTTTTTCTATTTTTTTCTTTTTTTTTGTATTTTTTGACTCTGTTCGATTCGCTTTTCTATTTCATTCATTTCTCTCCTTGCGGTTATGTTAACCGTAACGGTAACGTTCGGGGTCCCGATGGCTCGTGAATTTTTATTGTTCCCTTTTTGATTTCTTTTTTTTCATAAAATTTAGAATTTAGAATAAATTTTACAAAACTTAGAGCAAAATTATATTAAACATTTTTTCTAAAATTTTATTTTATACTTATACAAAAAAAATAAGAATCGCATCCATTCATTAAAGTTTTTAATATTATAAAAAAACAATATAATTTTTTTTTAATTAATAAATATAAAATAATTTTAAAAGACTATAATTAGATAAATTTTTATCTAGCCATTTTTCTAATAATTTAAACCAATTTTCCATCAGTTTCATGCAAAGGTTTCTGTTTTAAAATAATAAATATTAATATAATTTTTTACATTAGTTCAAAGCTTAAAAATCAGAAATATCATTATTTTCCGTAAAATTGTACATCTTGTTCAGTTTTTGGCATATTTTAAATTTAAACTGAGATTTTTGCTTTAATTAATATTAAATTAATATATTGTATAATGACAACATGGGTTTGATCTCATATATAGATTACTAAATTATTTTTTTATCTATTTAAATCTATTATTTGTTATTAAAAATTAGATACAATAAAAATACATAGGGGTCGCCGTAAAAATTTAATTAATTAATTGTCATAAATTAATCAATTAATTGATAAATTTATTAATTGTTTCATATATTGTCATCGAAAATGAGCAAGTATACAAAATTTCAACTTAATTGGATATTGGATAATGGTCGAAAAATCGATTACAATAATCCACTCCGACAAACCAACAAGCGATACAAATTTAATATATATATATATATATATATATATATATATATATATATATATGTATGTATGTATAAGGATATTCATATGAAAAAAAAATATATATATATACTAATAAAATTTTTATATTTAAAAATGAAATTTATAATTATATTTATAATTTTAATTAATAAATTATTATTAATATAAAATCGCGGTCGAATCAGGGTTTCGCGCAGCATAAATTCTTCACATAATGGGGGTACGAAGTCGCTCTTTCGGTTCGCCGATGTGACAGAAAAATCATTTATAAATCAACGTCGAACAAAACGCAACCACCGTCGGGAATCGAAACCCGAACCGGGTGGCGGATTAGGGGGCGGGCAAATAATAATAATAATAATAAAAAATAGCCGCAGCGAAGAAAAAGCGCATGCGAAAATTGCAACCGCGTGGAAAACGCTGATTCGGTCGCGGAAATAAATGATTTTCGCCATTTATTTGAAATGTGTAAAGTGTTAACTTTCAAACTAAACTGCCACATTTATTTATCATTATATATATATATATATACATACTATTTTTTTTTCATTTAAACAATTTTGTAAAAATATTTAAATTTTTAATATTATAAAAAAAGTATCAGTTGAAAAGTTAATTTTTATTTAAATTTAAAAATATTTTTATAATAATTTCATAGTTCATATCGTTCAGAATTTACTGAAATACTAGAAATATATCATATATTACTGAAGAATAAACTTTGTGTGCTTACCTGTCAAAATTTTTTGAATTATTGTACAATTTATTTTATCCATATCAAAAATACTGCATTATTTATATATATATATATATATATATATATATATATATATATATATATTTTATATAAATAAGAAAACATTGAATAAAACATATTTTTTTCCAAATTAAATATAATATATCGAAAAAAATATTATATAATATACGAAATATGTTTTGAAATAAAAACCTAAATATTCTACGTGTAATTTTATTTTATATATAATATTAAATAAAAATATGTATCATTATATAATAATTAAATATTTTATTATTTATATATAATATTTATTATTTAGTTTGCCTACTTACAAATAATCAGAAGGTCGTGGGTGTTTCATCAATAACATCCCTTAAATATTATATAACATTTACGATTCTAAATATATTAAAATATATCAAATTTTTCAATAATATATTATATAATATCGATTTAACATTCATAGAAAATTACACCAATATATATTAAATCTAATATATATATATATATATATATATATATATATATATATATATATATATATATATATATATATATATATATATATATATATATATATATATATATATATACCTTAACCCTCAAATGTTCGTATGGTTAATTTAATTAATTTTAAATTATTTATATAATATAATTCTATTATATACAATGAAAATATTATAGATTCGAACGTATCGAGATTTTCAATAGAATCTACGAATGAAAATTCGTCTTATTTATCCAATTTCAAATTCAGCCACACTCGACTGGTGATAATATATCGAAAAAAAGCATCACGTATCCGAATTATGACCACCGATATAAATAAACACGACAAAATAGAACCAAGCGAACGAAACTAACTTCATTACAAAAATATATTTTATATATAATATATATTCTCGGGATCTGTCCGTGACTTTTGCAATGTTGCAATTCGATCTTTTCTTAAAACTAACTCAATATAAAGACAAATAAAAAGAGCGGTTTTATCGCGTCGACCCCGCTGTCTTTTCAAAACCGTGTCCCGACCTCGACTTACGACACCTTCGACTCGAGTTAAATTACCGCACTCTTTCTATAACAATCCAATTAGATCGAACGTTTGACCAGACGATGAAATGAGTTATTTTACACCTTGGTTGCGAATTATATCTATTTTTTGCTTATTTAATATTGAGTAATACAATTTATTACATATTAAAAAAAAATACCTTTCATATTATTTTCATCCTATTCGAGTTTTAAGCATATTTTTTTAAAATTTAATTTATTTTAATAATTATATTTTTTATATAATTTTTAAAATAATAATCATACAATCTATTTGTTATATTTATTGAATTATTATATTAATTTTTCAACTGAAATTTGAACTCAAAATAATTGTTATAAATATAAAATATAATATTCAATATAAAAATTCTTATAAAATTTGATTCCATTTTTATATTTTAATTGAAAAAAAAAAAAAAAATATATATATATATATATATATATATATATATATATATATATATATATATATATATACCATATACATCTTTGATACGAATAAAATTATAATACCAATGATTTTTTTTATAAACAATGAACAAATATTGATTTAATTTTATACTAAATCTTATACTAAATATTTTCACTAAAGAAAATGAACTAACTATTATACGAATTAATATTCTAGTGATATATAAATTTTACATGTATAAAATATTTTTACACATATTCAGCATATACAGCATGATCAAAATATTACATACACACACGCATATATATTTATATAAAAAATCTCACCGAATCATCTGTAAATTCAATCTTGACAACAATAAAAACCTTCGAATCGTCCACAACTGACCTTTTCCAATTGAATAACGACAGTCGAACATGGTCTAAATAGCCCTCGGTAAACGTCTCGTAAAAAACGATCGAAAGTGCGCGAACACGCACGTTCTCACGCACGCTCGCCCACATAATATTATTATATCGATGTCATGTATATATATATATATATATATATATATATATATATATATATATATATATATATATATATATATATATATGAAATCGAGATTCGATCCGCAATAAAAGTGATCCGAAAAGCGGGCGCGATAATGTCGATTTATCCCACTGTGCCGTATTCAAAAAGACGACTGGGGTCAGCGAATGCTCGTAAAAATCGACTTAACGATCTGAAAAACCGTAAACTCATCCCTAAACGATGAAATATTATTCTTAAATGTGTTTTGTGTCATGGAAAGATTTTTTTAATTTACGAATATTTGCTTTTCTTTATTTTAACATTGATATGAAAAATTTGATTGAATGATGTTATAAGTATTGTTTTTATATAAATATATATATATTTTTATTTTAAAATATATTAAATAAAATTATTTTTAATATAAATGAGAAATTTAGCGCTAATAAATTTTATTATATTATATATTTGTTATCGAAATCGAAAATCTATATATAGAATGAAAGAATTGTCTGTCTAAAATAATATTTGAATCGATATTTTATAGAATATTCTTTGATCTTATTAATTATATTAATACAAATTTTTAAAGTTTTCAACATATAAATAAGGGTAATAATCCATAATCTATAAATATTTTCAAATTTTAATAGAAAATACAAATGAAATTCTTGATCGAAACTTTTTATCAATTTTTCAATAATTATTATTGGAATAAAATGTATAGAATTAATATAATTATTCCACAAAGAATTAGCAATAATAGAGGATTTTCAATTATTCTCTTATTAAACTTTAAAATTTTACCTTTTAGTACAGTTCATAAAAAACTGATTACTTCAAACTTCAATTTGTTAAATAAATTATTTTTTTAAGTTTATATTTTATCAAAAAAAAGAGATATTTTTTTATTGAAAAATATATCTTAAAAAAAATCAAAAATATATTTTTTTGTGAAAATTTATTTTAAATTGGAAGACTTATTTCTATCTATACTTTCTGAATATTCCTTATATATACAAGTAATAATATATGATTAATCAAATTTCGCATAAAAAATATAATATTAATCGAATCTGAGTTAAAGTATACTATAAAACAATATATATATATATATATATATATATATATATATATATATATATATATATATATATAATCATTCTATTTATTGCATAGTGTATAGAAAATAAGCGCTGCCGACAGATGTCACTTCGTCGAGCGTTGCATTCGAAAGCAACACGTCATAATAAGTCGACCCCGGAAACTAATGCGTCACATCGCTCACTATCGTTATTAATATGCGACACAGTAACCGTTATACGAATAGAGTGACAGTAAAACGAGGATGAATTTTACGAAACGTTTCAATCTTGTTTTACACCCCATTTATGCCGGAAGTCATCTTCGCGTGAAATTGGCACACCGTCGGATGGATGCGAGAAGCGGCGGTTTCTCTTTCGAAACGGTCCACCTGTCTCGTTCGCGCGTCGGAAAAGCCGGAAAATTTTCCAAAAGAATTTTCGCGTCGACGATGAATCAAAGCGTGTCGCTTGTTTATTTGCGTCCGTTGCTTTATTTCAGATTGCGTTGTTGCGTCGATGTAAAATTTCACGCGACGTCACTGAATTAATTAAAATGTGATTGTATTTTTTATATTTTTATTTCTCTTTATAATTTTATTGATTGTATATTTTTTCAATTATATTATTCACAACAACAACAACACTATATAAAATATTATTTTTTATCACTCATTTTATTCTCAATATTAATATTAATATATAAAAAAAATATTCAATTAATAATTACATTTATTTAGTATGAAACAAATTTCATAATAATGTTAAAATATAAATTTATCATATTAATTCTATTAAAAATAAATATATTTATTATTAATAATATATATTAAGAAATATTAACCATTGTTATAATTTAACAAATATTCATAGCGTCCTAATTTATATCACAAAACGAGATAAATTCGCGTGAAACTATCTGGAAAAAAAATCGGTTTCAATATTAGAAAATTTTATTCAATTTCATTTGAAAAAACGGCGACATTTTATAGTGCCACCGATGTTATTTATATAAATAAAAATAAAAACGTCACATCAAATATCGTACAAAGTGAAAATAATGCGTCGGCAAATTGATAGCCGGCACTGAATAAGTAGTAACGCCCTAGGATATTTTCTATTATTACTGTCGTTTTATCACATATTATCATAGTTCTTAATGTTATATATAAATACAAGACGTTGAACTTAAGCCAAATCTTGTAATTTATTCCGGACATATCGTAATATTAATCCCGTATGTTAAATATGTACATACAAATTATGTTTAATAAACAATGTTTTCGGGAAAAACTCTTGATAAACGAATGAAAACTTTAATCGTCTATTATGATATGAAATCGAATAAAAAATATAAATATTAATTTTATATTCTTTATATTAAATAATTTCATATTTAATTTTTCCAAATATGATATAAAATTTATTTACTTCTATAATAATAAATAATTTTTAACGAACTGTTATTTGTGGAAAAATGCAGTAAACAAACTAATAATAATGAAAACGTGCTTTAGACGTGAACACAAAGAATCTTTTTACGCTTTATGCACTCTGTAAACCACTATATTGATTAATTGTATGTAGTATATATATGTGTGTGTATATATAAATGTTTAAAATATATGAAAAATATTATTTAATTTATAAAATATTTTTCTTTATATAATAAAACGTCGATTGCATTGCATTTCTTACTTTATAATGAGTTTTTTTAATTAGGACGATGTTTTGAATTCATACTGATTTTATTATGAAACAAATTGACTTTATGCACTAATTATTTACATTTTTTGTATATTTATATATAATTTAAATCCGAATTATGATTTTTAAAATATTAAAAGTTAACATTTATATAATTAATTAAGACATGCAAAATTATTAACACGGTTTGAAAATGTATATATATATATATATATATATATATATATATATATATATATATATATATAATAGAATATTTTTCTATGCATTTTTTTAAATAACTGAATATATATTATTTTAATATAAAATATTCCATATCAGAAACTTAATGTAAAAATAAAGAAAATCGCGAACGAAAAACGTACTTTTAGAAATGAAAAATCTGGTTGTGACAGTAAAACTTTTCACGGATGCAAATAAAAAAGCGAAACGTAACTTCCGCAATAGTAAGTAAAATGCATTTCTTACTATTTACAGCCATGTCGTTTATCTGAAAAAAAAACAATCTTTCAGCATTGTTCCAGAGTCCCGTCGTCGAAATGAAACACGTTCAAAATAAATATAAAAATATTCGCAATTTACTCTTCGTGCAAAAAGATGACAACACTTTTTACAATGAATATAGTATAAAAATAACGAAATTTTAAAATATTATAATAAACACATAAAGATTATATAAACAATGTTTTCCTTCTAATTTGTCAAATTTTCTAATCGGTTCTTATTAATAATTTTTCAGTTTATAGAAAATTACATTTAATATGAAGTGACGGGTCAAGTTTCTCTATTTTCCACTATATATTATATTATATATAATATATAAATTTCTATTTTCCTCTGTCTGTAACAACGACGTCGCTAAGAGCGGAAAAAGGAAAGATCAAAATCTTTTAATGGCTTTGCGCTTTCATTAACGGCACCACTAACGTTAGAGTTAACGATTTTAACCTTACACTGTAACCGAAACCGCGAAAGAAATAATAATTCCACTCAACAACCGTGATCTTATAACCCGTGACTTGCTCTTTTTTTTATAACATACACCACATTCTACACTATCTATTGCGGCGATTGTCAAACTTTTTTCGATCATTTTATCACCACTTGGATTTTTTTATATTAAAATGCCATTTTATCACCACTTGGATTAATGTGAAAACTTCATGCACTATTAATTATGTTATTTTTTTTTTGTAACAAATTTTCACACTTTTTCTATATAATATTATAAAATGTAAAATGACACTATTTTAAATAGGGATAATATTTTATTATTTTAAATTATTTTGCAACCATGTAACCACAAACCGAACTACGCTTGCGACATTGAAACTTTGATACTTTTTCTGGTTCAAATTTGACAATTTTATCAGAAGAATTAATAAAGTTAAAAATTTCAATCCTTATAAGCACGAAATGATAAAGCAATTGTGTAGATCAGTTTTTTTTTAATATACTATTTTTTAAGATTTTTTTTTATTTTTAGAAATTTATTCAATAAATATATTTTATTGAATAATCATATATTTTAAAATTATTTTTTTGGAGTATAAAATTCGCCAACAATGCTGTAAAACGTCTCTAGTGCAAAAAAAATAAATATTGATACAAAGTGTATATAATTAGAATTCGTTTTTATTATATAATATAATATACAATATCGACATTCTTCATTTTTCATATGAATAATCAACTATCCGTGCTTCATAACACATTTTCGCATTGCTCAAATTAAATTTCCCGGAAGCGTTTCGAAAGCGTTTTCCACCAACTCTCTCTCGTCCGCCCCCCCTATCGACCCTTCGATGTATCGTTTTTCTATTTTTTTTTTTTTGTTCATCACACCCGTTTATATTCCCTTATGCCTGCGGAAAACATAAAAGAAACTGAAGACGTCGACGATGAAACGATATCCAAGTTATCTAATAATAGTCTGGATGAGAATGGAGGAGAAGCGAACGCTCGCATTCTTCGACAGCGACGTTGTTCTATGTAAAAAGCGCTCGTTCGAAAGCTCTCGGCGAGCTTTCGCAGGGCCGCATTTAATAACGGCTTCGAAACGAAATCGTAACATACATACATAAATACACACACAAACATATATATATATATATATATATATATACATGTGAAACTTTTGTGTGTTGCGGTTTGAAACCACCACAACATTTGTTATTCAAATTACTCTCACCGGCTTACGACTCGTTAATATTTTATATATTCGCCTTTTCCGCTTCGTACGCACGCACACACACACACACAAACACACATCCGAAACCTATTTCTTATCTAGAAACAATCTATTTATATTTTTAATTTAATATAAAATGATATAATGAAGATTATGTTAACGTAAATAGTAATTTCAATGACTATATATGTTAATATGTTGATTAAATAATAATTTAATTTAAAGTGTAAATCGTATATACCTACATATAATTGAATTTGTCGACATATTATTTATTTTCAATAAACAAAACATAAAATATTTAAATATAAATAAAATATATCAATACATGAAAATAGGATTAGAATTAAAAATATCACTAATTTATATATCAAATATTGTTAAAAATATATATATGTATATTTTTGGACAATATTTTTCTACTGAAAAAAATGAAGTTTTTTTTTGAAAAATGTATTTTTTTGATATACTGTACATATTTTTCAACATCTATAAAAACGTAGTTAACAATAGTTTCATTCTATATAAATAATACAATAAAAATAAAATTGAAATTTCAAACTATAAAAATGCATTTATTTTCATATATATATTTATTCACTTTTATTAAATGATCGAATTTGACATATAAAAACTATATACGAAATATTTAAAAAAATATTCTAATATTTTTTTATTTATATTATTTTATATATAATATATATTCTTAAATCAAATCTAATCGAATATTTTATAAATATATATTATTAATATAACAATACATATGTAAATTATAAAAAAAAAACATCCGGTCAACAATATAAGCACAAAATTATAAAGATCGCAGTTTGATTCATATAGCGTAAAAGCGAAAGCATTCTTTCGGCGACGTCGGTCGTTCCGGTAACTTTTTTGTCGACCGCCGCGAACAAAATGAAAAGCGTGTCTATGTAGGAAAAATAAAGGAAAAACTGACGCACTGGCAACACACGTACGGATTGACGCGGAAGGAAGCAATCAAACATTCCCTTCCAATGCTTCTTCCTCTTTTTCCCCTTCCCTCTCTCTCCCCTCGTCATCGTCCCTGTTTTCCGCTTTTCTATTTTCCAACGTTTTATTCCTTTTTTTCGAATTTTCCTCTATTTTTTCTTTTTTTTTTGAATTGAACGCCTTTGTCGAGGCAACGTATTGTGTAAACAAATTTAAAACTGTCTAATTAAGCCGTATCCATCTTCGAATCATTATTTTCTAGCTGTCGACGATTTCCCAGAATGACTTTGTACTTTTTATAGGATTGAATTTCATCCAATTTTCTACTGTGAAAATAAAAATCGATTATTATTTTTAATTCTAAAAATATTTATTTAAAAATATATTAACGTCTCCGTACTAATTATGCGTCGTTAAAAATGAAAGACTCGCATATTATATCTTTAATAAAAATATGTTTTATTGTAATAAAAAATATATGAATTAAATGGGGTCAATATGGAAGAATGTGGAGGATGTCTTAACGATAAAATTTTTACTACATATTATTATTAAAAATATATTTAATTTTCAAAACTCGACGAATCATCCATTTTTTTTAATGTAATTATTTATATTAATAATTAATAATGATTTTTTTCTATAAATATACATTTTAATGCATAACTATAACTATATATTAACATTTTCTTTTTAAATATAAAGATATTAATTTATTATATAAATATTAATTTAGATTTAATAATTGAAAATGTTATTATAAATTTTATAATAATAGATATCATTTTATTAAAGCTAGACACACTTCTTTTATATACTCTGCCACTTAAACGTTATTATTTAAAAACCAGTGTCTATGTACACTTTTCGCCGCCTAGTTTATTTGCTAGTAAACCGGTATGAGTAAATAAATCTCTTCTCGGAAAATCCATTTTATAAAATTACGTCGTCCGTATATTACATTAAATTAATTTTCCAATTAAAATTTTCACATCGCATCATAGACGAACGTTCGACTTAACTTCGTGAATTAATTAGATTATTTTTAATATTATTAATTTGTGTACGATTTCGAGTTTTCCTTTTATAATATTGTGTTATACACGAGGAAAATAGAAATGAAAGAAAAACGTCTCTAGATTTGCATTTCCATTTCTAATGGGAGATTTGCGATAAAAAATATATATATATATATATTAATAATGTATGAAAATGTATTTCTCTTCTACGTTCTAATTTATTCATTCGTTTGCTTCTGAATTAATTTATTCGCTTTTTTGGTTTTATGCCGAATGCAAATCAAATTCAATTAATTATTATGGTGATTTAATGGCGAACTACTAAATTCGTGTCGTAAAAATCAAATGGCGATTAATTAATTTTAACCATCTACTGTAATATATATTTTTTATTACTAACAAAAATATTATAATATTATGTTAATATTTTAAAATTATTTAATCTAAAAATTATAAAAAAATGTGAAAGGAAAATTAATGAATAATTAATTTTTCACAAAATAAATAAATAATATATTAATACAATTATTGAAGAATAAATTTTAAGAATTAATAATAAAATTTATTCTAATTTTTTTTAACGCCAATATTTTATTAAAATAAAAAATCGATAATTTAATTTTCATTATTGTACTCAAAATATTACTGTTAAAACATTTTGAAACGGATTAACCGAATGAATTATTAATATATGAATCGAAACTAGATTTCATAATTTAAATAATAAATACAAATGATACAAATTTAAGATACATTAACACGAAATATAGGATTATATATTTTAAAAAAAAAATATATAAAATTTAATATACATAATCTTTTTGAAAACAGCATTCTGAAATTAAAGAATAATTAAATATATCTAAAAAATAAACCGCCAATAGATTATATTTATCATTCAATACGTCAATAGTATAATATTGATATTTGTTTTACAACAGTATATTTATATATTGTAATATTAATTTATATATAAAATATCACGTGACTACATTTTATTAATTTTTCTATACATGAAATGATGTTAATATTTTTAAAGATTTTTAGTATATAAAATTGCAACTCCATTGATTGATATCAATAAAATAATAATCAATTTACTCAAAAATGCCTCGGGGTTCAATTGCCAATATTAATAACAACGTCATATCTTCTTTTGGAGCAAAAAAAAAACAGTGATTCAATTCGATTTTTCACAAACACACACACGCAATATATATTTAAATATATATATATATATATATATATATATATATATATATATATATATATATATATATATACATAGAGCCTATATTATAAAATGTTTATTCGTTTTCTTTTTCAATCGGTGAACAGATTCGATCAATTCGAACGCTGCTCGCCCGAAGCGAAATCAACTTTTGCCCATTTCGTCGACTATATCGACCAGAAACGGCACAGCGAACGGGTTAAATTAAAATGAAAAAAAAAGATGAGTGCTCAGAAAAAAAACAACCCTAAACGACTGAGTTTTGTATAAAAAAATATAAATTTATATATATATATATATATATATATATATATATATATATATATATATATATTTATATATATATATATATATATATATATATTCAAAGGTGACCATTTATGCAGATCAAAAGCAATTTTCCGGCGATATTGTCGCTCGCAAACACACTCGGCAAACACCGCAGTCAAAGGGTTAAGGGTCCTTCGAGTTTTTGGCTTTGTTTTAATTACTTAGGGATTATCCACGTGGAATGAGGTCCTGCGGGGTGCTAAGGATTCCCGTTCTTCCGGTTCGCGAGATTAAAAAGGCTTATTCGAAGACAACTTTGATTACTTTTTTGTTTAAGTTAAATTCTTGAGGCTCGTCCACACTTACGTCGAATCCGTTCGACTAGGTTCTGATATCATTATATATATATATATATATATATATATATATATATATATATATATATATATCTTAGTATAGCTGTACGAATGAAATTGCTCCCATAAAGACTTAATTTTTAATTAACAGTACGTCTATCTCGTCTTTGCATTGATTATTCAAATAATATTATTTAAATCGACCTCCGAAATAAAGACAATTCCGCTTCAATAATACGTCTTACAATTTAATGATTTTATGCAAATTTATTAAATTATATTAATATATCTCTATATTTGATTAATTAATTGATATCGATTTATTTTTTTGATATTTACTCTATGTAATTGTGATTTTCATATATTTTTTTTCATTTTGTATTTAAACATCTAATAAACAATATTAGCTTAAATTTAATTAACTATATATATATATATATATATATATATATATATATATATATATATATATATATATATATATATATATATATATATATATATATATATATATATATA